>CM045552.1:13670774-14201083 GCA_024721245.1 Mitragyna speciosa | reverse complement strand
TGTGTTAGAAAGAATGCTTAAATCTATTACATGAATTCAATTATCATTTTCACGTATTTCATTGCCTCATGTAATACATAACTTGAGCAAACCAAACAAATACAAACACATCTAGGGCTTTTGCCCAACATCACAAAACAACATATATCACTCACTTCACAAATATTTTTTTTCTTTTCACTTTTTCTTCTTTTTTGTCTTTTTTTTTCATTTTTTCTTTTGAACATGAACATCGAGACTTGTACTCTCCAATATTTGCTTCCTTCAACCAACCATTGCAATAAGGCTTGCAATTTTTTAGTGCAACAAAATTAAGACACTTTTTTAACACAAGGTTGAAAGAGAAAGTTAAAACAAATAGGTTTTGGTTGCATTTTAGTGACTAATAAAAGAAGAAAAAGCTAAGGCACAAACAGCTTCACTAGTGGTTTCATCATGTAAAGGTGGATAGTTTAGAGAGTCAAAAGGGGTTAAACCTAGTTGCCCTTGTTATTTTAATGCATCGAATTTCATAAAAATGTGATCTTGATATGCATAACAAAGCAAGTTCTAGAACCTCACATCCATGTGTAAGAACCACTCATCAAAAGAAAATAAAGCAAATTGAATGGAATGCTCAAAAGCTCACAAGTGGCTATTCTTGTGTCAAATCTTGCACATTATGATTTTAATCAATTGTCAAGAAAACAATGCAAGTACTCATACTAGCAATGAAAATCATACTAATCATGCTTGTCTCTTAATGAGAAATTAGAAAGAGAAGATTATCACATAAAAAGAAAAAAATTCTACCATAATTAAAGAAAACAAAAAAGTGACATTAAAACTAACTACGACACATTAATACCAACATAAAGCAAATGAATAAATCCTCCCCTACACCTAGACTCTACATTGTCCCCAGTGTAGGAAAATAAAGGCATAAGTGAGAAAAAATGGACTTCCTTAAAAAGGCAACTAAGTACCGAGGAGTTAGATCCAACTAGCGAGAGCCGTGGACTCTTTTATAGTAGAAGCCTTGGATTGCTTTTTCTTTGCATTAATGTTAAGAAGACTCTTAGTTCTAAAATATGGGCATATTGCATCATAATATGTCTTTTGATATTTAACTTTTCAACTTCCTGAGTAACATTTATAAAGCGTGGGCATGCCTCAAAGGATCGAGTCTTTTGACTTTTTTCGCGTTCCAACTTCTTGAGTGTTGGTTGTAAGGCAGTGACCATGCTACACAGAATAAAGTCTTTCAACTTGTCCTCCTAATTTTCTTTGAGAGCCAGTTATAAGGCGCAAGCACGTCTTGTAAATTATAGTCTTATGACTTCTTATACTCGCCAACTATTAATTGTAAGACGTGGCCACGCTCTATAAAATAAAATCTTCTGACATCTCAAACATCAAGCCTTTAACGTTCCAATTATAGGAAGTGGGCACGTACTATAGAAAAGAGGTCTTCTATCAATACAAAAATAATTAGACTTTTACACCTAAACTTAAAGCAACTTAAAAAAAATAAAAATTAAGATAAACTAAATTATTTGGGTTGCTTCCCAATAGCACCTCTCTTTAATGTCTTTGGCTAGACATAACTTCCCTATCCACTAGGGTCAAACGGATACCCAGATTTTTGGAGTTGCAACAACCTATGTTCTCCCCATCCATTCATCTTTATGTTAAACTTTTTCATAACTTTATGGAGAGCCTTCAAAAATAGAGTTGCTTCCTGCAAAACAAATGGTAAAGGTTTTTCATTAGAAATAGGCAAAATAATACATAACACTTCACCTGATTGTTGAAATTCTAATTGGTCATTAAACTCTTCAACATATTCCTCCAACTCTTGATTCAATGTCAAATTATCAGTTTCTTTCTCAATATGCTCATTGGTAGCAATCTTCACATTGTGAAGTTCAAAAACATCTTGCAATTTAGAAATCTCATCATTAACTTGTCTCTTTTCTGTCACAATTTCTTGCAACTCAGTAGAAGTATAATTCACATCTTTCTCTTTAGTCACAGGTGTCTCTTCTATAGTTTCCTCTTTACCATCATATATTGCTAAAAATTCAATTATGATTCGCCTCTTCTTCTTCTTCTTCTTCTTGTGACAGGTATATGGAGCATCTTTTCGGTTTCTCTACTTCCTCATCAGTCTCTAAATTGATAGTATTTGCATCATCCTTCATTTCATCAATTGTTTGGAATTGTTCCAACCTTTGTTGCACCAAATGATGAGTTGCAGTTGCTATTTGTCCCACTTGATTCATCAAAATTTTCATTCTGGCTTCTGTATGTCACCGATAATTGACCTTTTCCCATAGATTTTACCATATCCTCCAGAGACATACCAGAATTATAATTTTGGGCCATTTGTAGAGTAGCATAATATGGTAGATTGTACTGTTGGAAGCTTTGGTGATGATCCCACGTTGATTAATACACATGTGAGTTCTCATAACTAAAACCTATATGATCCCTCGATTTTGGATTGAACATATTTGCATAATGATCATACATGGTGGAATAATAACCATAATCTCTCTGTGGTTGCCTTGAAGATCCACGTGCATCCAATTGATGAATTATATAGGTGAGCTCCACATCTGATTTATTAAAGGAAAAATTACTTACCTCATTAACTATTCTAGAGGGATAATCAAATGTTGTAAGCAAATTGTTGGAAGTCGCTTCCATGCTCAAGAGTTAAGAGGATGAAAATAGACGAAAAGAAATAAATAAATCAATACACCAATCCCCGGCAACGGCGCCAAAATTTTGAACAGGTGTCAACCGCTCAAAAATTAATGTGAAAAACCTACTTGATAAAATATGATTTTGAGTATAGTAATGAATAGAGTCGTCTCCTCAAGAATTGGTCAATTTACTTATTTCGATGTCACCAAGATAAAAGAGGGGGGTTTTGGAATAATTTGAAATAACTAATCAAACTAGAATAAACGAAATTGCTGAAAATACAATTAAACGGATTCAAGAATGACTAATCTCTAGCCTAAGGAATGATATCGAATTTGGTTCTCTCGACTGATCCTTGATGCAAGAATGAATTCTAATAATTACTGATAAATTGGTTATAGTTGTTGATACAATCTAATAGACAACTATTCCTTATCGTTTTCGTAATTAAGGTGCAACCGTTAATTACTTCCCTAATTGAGAGACAACCTAGGTACAACCACATAATTTAATGTCACAACTGCAATACAAACTAGTAAAAGTGCAATTCTAATTAACTAACACCTACAAGGGTTCATTTAAATTCGATTGTGCATCTCCCTAAATTGAAAATCATACTAGTTGTCATAAATATCAAAATAATTAAACAATTATAGATTTAGCTATTTTAAATGACAGTAGATTATATGATAGCATTAAATATCTGGCCAGTAATATTTAATCTTGAAGACTTTATAATTTCACATCATCTTATTTGTGATGATTAACAAAATAATGATAATATTTACTAATATTTTCTCAAGTTATTGTTGCGGTAAAAGTGTTTGGGCATAAAAAAGAATCAAAAAGAAGAAGAAATCACAAGAAAATTGTGATGCGAAAGTCCGGTTGAACAGTAACTGCATCCGGATGAACAGTACCAAATGAACAGTGTTTGTGCCCTCGGATGAACAGTGACCTCATCCGGATGAACAGTAACTACGTCTGGATGAAGTAACATTGGTAGAATGTATGCGGATGAGTAACCAGACTTGATGCGAACGTCCAGATCACTCGTGTGGATGTCCGGATGAACAGTAACTGGATGTCTGGATCTCAAATTTACTGTCTAACGACTAGTTTTAGCAGAATTCTCAAGTTGACCATTGGAGGGCATTTTGTAGCTATTTTCTCACTCCCCATATATACCAAAATGTATAGAAATAAAAAAGACCTTTGCCGACTTAGTTTACAAGTATTTTAAGAGTGATTTTAAGAGAAAATGCTCTTATTGTGTGCTTGTAGTTCTAGGCGAGGTAATTAGTTGGGATAGAGTAGTTCTTAATTGGGTGAGTGGAAGCATTCAATTGTAGCATAATACGGGAGTTGTGAGTGGTGTAAAACTCTTGCTAATCTCAGTAGATCTTAGTGTGAGCAAAGTGGTGACTTTGGCTCAATTAGAGTTAGGAAGAGAGAGCAAGAGTGATCCTTCTATATGTACAAGTTGGTTTGCTTCACCAACAACTGAAGAAGCTACTAGTGGATTGAAATTCCAAGTTGATAACTTGAGAGTGAATGTAGGTACCGATTTTGTGCTAAACCACTATAAAAATCTTGGTGTGCTTTCTTTATTCCTTTTACTTTATTTATTGTTTATTTGTGAACTTGTTTGGCTATAACTTTATTATTATTATTGCAAGTTCATTTATCTCTATATTGGTTGCATTGTTTTGGGGCCAACAATTGGTATCAAAGATTGGATCTCCCTTTAGATAAGCTTAACTAGCTTGGAGTAGATCATGGCAACCATTAATGCCTTACTTCTAAAAGGGCAATCCATTACTAGACCTCCTATGTTTAGTGATACTAATTATGATAGTTGGAAGAATAGAATGAAAATATTTTTGCAATCTATAGATATAGAATTGTGGTAAATTGTTATTGAAGGACCTCATAAAGGCACAATCTTTGATGAGAGAATAGGCAATTATAAGGCCAAAAACAAGTAGTGAGCTTAGTCCCTTGGATATAATCAATCTTACTATAAATGCTAAGGCTATAAATGTGTTGTACAATGCCTTAGATGCAATTGAGTTTATTAGAATAAAAGGTTGTAAATCGACCAAAGAAACATGGGACAAGTTGAGGGAGATTTATGTCGAAAATGACGATATTCGAGAACAAAAGAAGGCCTTACTTGTCACCAAATATGAATTATTTAGAATTGAACCTCATGAAAATATTGAGAAAATGTATTGTAGGTTCAACGATATTATCAAAGATTTGGAGCACCCTCGGAAAGATATACTATCTTGGTGAGAAGAATAGAAAAATTTTGAATGCTTTACCCAAAGAATGGAAATCAAAGGTCAATGCTATCAAGGAATCTAAAGATTTAAATCTTTACCTATTGATTCTCTTATATGTTTACTAAATTCATATGAATTGAAGCCTAAATGCAAATTTCAAAATAATGTAGAGGCAAGAATCACAAGAGGTATTGCACTCAAAGCTTTTCAAAAGGAAGAAGATCTTTCTTCACTTGATGAAGACTATGATGTAAATGAGGATGATCTAACACTCATCACTAAGGGCATAAAGAAACACTTCATCAATAAAAGGAATGATAGAAGAGGTGGTGCAATCAACAAAGAAATGAAAAAAGTCAAAGGAAAGGGAAAAACATTCAACAACTTCAAAATTTTGTGGGATAATTACAATTCTGATGGAGAGTTTGAAGAAAAAAATGAGATATCCCATGTGGCCTGTATGATCATTTAGAGATGAAGATGTATCTTCTAGTCTTCTAATGATGATTATGATGATGATAATCATCTAGAAGCATTTGTTTCTAAATTACATTATAGTTTAAAAATGTCTTATGGTAGAATAAGGATTTGAAAAGCAAAATAAATGCTTTACAGAAAGAAAATTCCAAATTCTTCCAAGAGAACAAAGGTATGAGGAAAGAGAATGGTGATTTGAAAAATAAAGTTGATTTAAATATAGATTTGAGAAAGAATATAGATGAGAAATCTAAATTTTATGCAAAGTTCAATGAAGAACAAAATATGTTGAGAAAGAAAATGGATGATCTTGCAAATGTTCTTCAAAAATAAAAACAAAATGATTTTTCAAAAAAAATAGTTGGAAAAATTGTTATGAGCAAACATCACATTACTTTTTATAAAAATGACATTTGCTTTATAAAATCTATATTTACTAGAGATCCAAATGCTATTTGTCATTTTGTTGTCAACATAGCCATATACAAAATGAATGTTATGTTAAGAAAAATACAAAACCAGGCATGAAAGCCATGTGGGTAAAGCAATGTATTATTAACAATCTTGGACCCAAGAAGACATGGGTACCAAAATATATTGATTGACTTTTGTAGGTTTGAAGATCACTACAAGACAAGGTAGTGCATAGACAACAATGATTAAAGGGTAAATCTATTTGTTATTTTTCATAATAGTATGTAGTTTATGTGATTGAATATGTGGATTGCATGTGTTTGATGATTTTCATAATATATAAACCAACGGCGTTTTTTTCGATGCATATTTATTGATTTATTTAAAACCTTGTGTTGAATATTACATTTTTTTAAAAAAAAAAATCATTTCATTACCTCACCTTTTTTCTTTTTTAAAAAAGTGAGTCTTGTATTTTGTTTTAAACCAAAATGTAATTTTGATGATATACTCACACTTAGGGAGAACTGATTGTGAGTTTAGGTTGCTATCAAAATAAAACACAATTCATACAAACAAATAATAAAATTTATAACTTAATACTCGTTCTTCAAGTGTACGGGTCAATTGTAATTGTGACGAGTATTATGGTCAATCACACGAGGAAACGTGACCTAGCAACTACCAAAACTACTAACTTGCTTTATTATCTAAACAATCAAACTTCGGAGACGTGAAAATGGTAGAAAAATTTAAATTCAAGTAAGCAAACAATAAAGAAACTAGTTAAACAAAGTTGGCTAGGCTAAAGAATCTACCAAATATGTGAGTTTAGCTTATGACCATAATGATTTTATTCATGTTTAGGATTCAATTCCATTTGTACTCCAAACTAGATCTCTCTATGAATGGAAGACTACTAATACATGAGCTTTCCTACTCTCGTGGTAAAGTCTAGCATGCATTAGTTCATTAAACTCATGAATTGTGGCTTTAATCCTTAATCCACCTATGTGAATCACTACTCTCGTGAGATTCAACATAAGTTTCATTTACTCTTTCCATTGTTAAGTGCAAATCTCTTTGTCAAATAACAACTAGATGACTTGAAGTTGGTAGCTAATCAACAACAAGTGTTAAAGACCAAGTAAATGAATAAACAAGAATAAATAGGCCATAAACCAATTCAAACATATTAGAGTTTCATCCTAAACCTAGTTGAAATCAACTTAGTTCAACATATTTAAGATAAAATTAAGCACATAAATGAAAGTAAACAACATGCAAGAATGAAATAAGTAAGAATAGGGTAAGAAATGCTCAATTATGGCTCCAAATCTTCTTCCTTTCATTCCATCAAATATTTTGAATACAAGTTCTTCTAATGTTTTGTTGCAAGAATTAATTATTCCTACAAAACTTGAAAGAAAACTAATCTAAGCAATTACAAGGAGTGCTCCTCCTACCAAACTATGGTTTATACTTTTTCAAGCATAAAGCCAAGCATTCCTTTCATGAATACAAAAGCGTGCATTTATAGAAATAATGCTAGCTCAAATCTGTTTCCAAGTTGGAGACATAATGGTCAAATTTGATTCCAAATCCTATAAAAGTCTTCCTTGAGTTTTGAGTTATCTTGTTGGGCATCTCAAAATGCAACTGGACATCGAAATTATCTGCAAAAGTTGTGTGAACAAGTTGTAACTTGGAACCAACTGAAATCAGCAAGTTGTTGACAATCTGCGAGTGGGATCCGCGGGTTGTCCGCGGGTGGCAACCCGCGGATCGCTCCTCATTTCTAATTTTGCCCTTTTAAATTTTGGTTATTCCTTTCATACCCTTGAGATCTTTTTCTACCGTTTGAACTATAATTTGCTTGGTAAGATTTCATGAAGAAAAATTATTTCGAAAATTGTCAAGTTTAAGTGATAAAATGGTACATTTTGAATAAACTTTGATGTTGATAGTCCTCGTGCTCCAATTGATCCAAAATATATTTAGCAATCATTTCCCTACAAAATTAAATAAATTTGGGCATTAATTTACTCAAAATAATAATTTCGTCTCAAAACCCTAATTTCTGGATTTAAAATCCTAATTTTGGAGCAAAATCAAATTTGATGAAAAATAATGAAATTGAGCCATTTTAATATCAAAAATACTAAAAACATATTTAAAACATACTAAAAAACATATATAAAATATTATACAAAAAATAGATAAATTTTTTACTAATCAAACTCCCCCACACTTGAATCGTTGCTTGTTCTTAAGCAATTAGAAAATCAGGAGATCAAAACATGATTCAAGGTTTGAAATAACAAATGCCTCATTGTTGAATTCAATTCTACAATATAAAGTAAATAGGCATTATGCAATTCCTTGTAATGTTTCTAGTACTAATCATATCAAGTAAAAGGGAAGCAATTATCTCAAGATTAAAACTTAGTTCAACAAAATTTCAATGCCTTACAAATTTTGCACACTAAGTATTCAATAGGGACAATCATATACAACTCAATTTATACACAATAGGGACATATTGCATTTTGTAATTTGTAAGTGTCTTTTGACGCGAAGGTTGACATTTTTAGATGAGAACCCTCGGTTACTCAACACTTTGATTATTTTAACCACAATTTTAGCTCTTAGTTTGAGAAGTGAAATTGCCTTTTGATGAAAGGATCGACATTTTGTGATGAAGACCCCTTATTACTCAACAATTCACTTTCAATCAAACTTGCTATGCATACTCTTAATTCAATTGCCGTTTGACGCGAAAATCGACATTTTGTGATGAAGATTCCCGGTTACTAAGCAATTTGAATCATTGGAAGTAGAAATAAATAAGCATTCATCATTTGACTTCATAATATTATTATCCCTTAATTCAAATAAGTATACTTTTTGTCCATATCTACCACTTAAGAATGTAAAATTAAGTAAAGAAAAAAAATTTAATGTTAAATGTGCCAAATCAAGACATAATTACAACCATTTACAAGATATATTTTCTTAAAAACAAAACTCCTTGTCACATAATGACTATTTCTTCAAATATTTGTAGAAAATATCCAATCAAAATTACATAAATTATTTCAAAAAAAATAAAGGAATTTAACAAGTTTATGACATGAAAGAATATTAAAGAAGCAAATTTTTAAAAAATTTTGACCATATTTTACCAAAACAATATCTTGATACTATTTACTCCAAATCTCAACCAAACATCATCTTATACCTTCCCCCGACACTTAAAATAAAAACATTGTCCTCAATGTGTAAAGGAAAAATTAAAAATGAAAGATAGAACAAGAAAATTCTCCTTGTTTGGTTCATGAATCCTTAAGTTGATATTGTTAATGTCTTTTAAATCCTTAGGCCGTTTAACAAGTCCCTCTTTGCAATGCTTCATCACTTCTTCCTTTTGTTCAATCTTTACTCATTGACCTTGTTTCAAACTCAAAATTAACTCAAAAGCTATGTTAGATGATGAATCAATAGCTTATAGCACATAAACTTAACATAGCATCTTTAAAAGTTGGTGATTCCCCCCATACTTAGTTTGTGCAATGTAACTCCATGGGGTGAAAATTTTGAAAGACAAATAATATGAGCAAATGTGTGATGTATCAATGAAGTAACAAATGAAAGAAACTTGTTTAAAGTTGCTTCATGTCAAGATTTAACCATTGCATGCCATGTATTTCAAAAAGACAAAGTTAAAATTGAATTTCAAAAAAACAAAGTTAAAATTAAGTAAAGCTAATGCATAATTTGAACATGTTAAAATGCGAATTTGATTGTCCAAAATATGTATACAACCCATGAAACACATGTTGCAAGTGAACCAATTAAAAATTAATGAAAAAGAACTTAAAAAACCAAGTTGAACAGTGATCCGCAAGTGTGTACTCGCAATTCGCCAAAGGCATCCACAGATTACTGTGCAGCGGATCAAGGATCCTTCCTAGAAATTGATCCGCGGATACGATTTGCGGCTATGACCAGCGGAATTGTAACCCTCGGATCACTTCCTACAAGAGGCAGTCATTTTCTATTTTTGCAGGTTACAATTCCATTGAGTTTCTCATTTTCTACAACACTTTCAACGTTAAATTTAACGTGTTTTTGAACACTTTAATATTAAGAACAAGTTTGAATCATGAAAATACATGTGTGCAAATGTGAACTTCTCAAAATTTGCATCAAATTCACAATACTTTGCATGAATTGAGCATAAGTTCCAAAGTTGTATATTTTGAAAAATTTGAATGCATATTCCAAACCAATAATACACACATGTTTCTTTGAACATATTAAGCATAAAAATAAGGTCAAACATCAAATAATCACATTGAATCACCACATGACCTTTTTACTCAAAAAGTTCATCAATCATGAAATAGTCACTTTTATCAATTCCAACTTCTAAAACACCTCATATAACACATAATACATATGTTAAACATTCTTATAAGTATGAAATACTAAAGAAGAAGGGATTTTCGAGTCAAACTCATGATTGTATCATCTTGAATCCAACTTGATCTTCAAGTTCCAAGTTGCACTACCTTACAAAACAAACAACTTAAAAAACACTTTAAACTACCTAATACATAGCAACACAAACTAAAATTTCACAAAAATATTAAACACGTTGGGTTGCCTCCTAACAAGTGCTTTCATTTATAGTCTAGAGCTAGACTTTCCTGCAATCCTCTCACGTAATTGGAGTATCCCACAAAGGATGTAATACACCTTTTGTGCTTAATTGATTCAACAAGAATAAGTACATACTTTGTGCCACAAGAAGTGCTTCCAAGTTCATAATCCACTTGTGCCATTATTCTTACCATCATGGAAATACTTTAAAAGAATTGCATAGCCAAAGTTTGCTATGCCTTTCTCTTGTGTTAGTATTTTTTCAATACCAATAAAATCAAAATCACAAGTGAAAGGAGGGACATTATTCCTATTAAGCTCATAAGAATCTACCTTTGCATGGTCAATCTCCATTTCAAGAGTAAAGTTATTTTCAACAATTGTATGCTCTAAAGTAGAAGAATTGATTAAAGTGTCCTTTATTTCACATTTTCAACTACTTTATCACACACATATGCATTATCCTCATTTTCTCACTCTTGTTCAAGCACAAGGGTACAATTATCAAGCATTTCTTTATTTTTACTTTCATTTTCATGAAATTCATGCATGATTTCACAGATGGGGGCTTCTACATGTTGAGAATCATGGTCTATTTCCCTACTTTCAACTATATTTTCCACATATGCATGTTTATGAATTTCATTATCATGTTCAAAATCATTTTCATGCATAGAGGTGTCCAATGGATTAACATAAGTTTCTAATGGTGGTTGCATTAACCCACAATTATACTCCTCATGATTACCACCACACATGGAACAATTATAAGCATAACATACAAGCATCATAAACACATACATTGTTCCAAGTTATTCACATTATTAGCACATACACCTCTTTGAACTTTGACTTCATTTTCATCAAAAGTAAGATTATTTGCAATTTGATCATTAATTTTCTCACTCCTACTTTTAACGATTTGATCTTGAACATGGACATTTTCAACACATGGTGACTCTAAGTTCATTTTATTGTCTTTTCTCACTACTTCCTCATCCCTAGAGTTCAAAGCTTCTCTCATTTTAGCAAAGTGGCCTTCCAATCTCCTACTCATGTTATCTATTTCATCCATATTTGGTATTAGCAATTTATTTCACAAGATGAATTTTGTTTAACACAAGTAGGTAGATTTGGTTGATTCCATTGGTCCATCCACCCCAAATTATCATTTTGAGCATAATGTTCATATTTAGGTGAATAAGTGTAACTATTTCCAACTTGTACATAATCATTATATCCACATTCAAAATATGCACGATTTCCTCCACAAATAATACAACAAGGATTATTTACACTAGAATCATAACCAAATCTATTCATTAGCATGCCTTCTAATGTATTCATTTGTGATTTTAACATTTGTACCCAATCATTAAAAGACATACCTCCATAAATACTAAACTTGTATTCATTATAAGGCCAAGTTGTTCCAAGAGCAATTGCTTTTCATGTGTTCGATAAAATGTTTGAATGACTTCTAACTAATTTTCTCCTTCATTCATCCTTGATTCAAAAGGTGCCTACAAAAACACAACACAAGAGATATGAAAACAAGAAAAATAAAAAAATTCTAAACTAATAAAACTTGTATTGGCCTTGATATTGCCAAAGTTACTTTGTTTCCCCGACAACGGCACCAAAAACTTAATTATGAGTTTAGGTTACTATCAAAATAAAGCATAATTCACACAAAAAAGTAATAAAATTTATAACCTAATACTCGTTCCGCAAGTGCACAGGTCAATTGTAGTTGTGACGAATATTAAGGTTGATCCCACAAGGAAACGTGAACTAGCAACTACCAAAGCTACTAACTTGCTTTATTATCTAAAAATAAAACTTTGGAGATGGTGAAAATGGTAGGAAAATTCAAATTCAAGTAAGCAAAGCAATGAAGAAACTAATTAAACAAAGTTGGCTAGGCTTAAAAATCCACCAAATATGTGAGTTTAGCTTATGATCATAATGATTTTATTCATGTTTAGGATTCAATTCCAATTTTACTCCAAACTAGATATCTCTACGAATGGAAGACTACCAATACATGAGCTTTGCTACTCTCTATAGTAAAGTCTAGCATGCATTAGTTCATTAAACTCATGAAAAGTGACTTTAATTCTTAATCTACCTATGTGAATCACTACTCTCGTGAGACTCAACATAAGTTTCATTTACTCTTTCCATTAAGTGCAAATCCCTTTGTCAAATAACAATTAGATGACTTGAAGTTGGTAGCTAATCAACAACAAGTGTTAAAGACCAAGTAAATGAATAAACAAGAACAAATAGGCCATAAATCTATTCAAACATATTAGAGCTTCATTCTAAACCTGGTGGAAATCAACTTAATTCAACATATTTAAGATAAACTTAAGCACATAAATGAAAATAAACAATATGAAAGAATGAAACTAGAAAGAGTAAGGTAAGAAATGCTCAATTATGGCTCCAAATCTTCTTCCTTCATTCCATCAAACATGTTGAGTACAAGTTCTCTCAAAGTTTTGTTACAAGAATTGATTATTCCTACAAAACTTGAAAGAAAACTAATCTAAGTAATTACAAAGAGTGCTCCTCCTACCAATATATGGTTTATATCTTTCAAGCATAAAGCCAAGCATCCCTTTCATGAATACAAAGGCATGCATTTCTGGAAATAACCCTAGCTCAAGTCTCTTTCTAAGTTGGAAACATAATGATTAAATTTGATTTCAAATCTTTTAAAAGTCTTCCTTGAGCTTTGTATTATCTTCTAGGGCATCCCAAAGTGTAGCTAGACATTAGAATTATCTGCAAAAGTTGTATGAACAAGCTGCAACTTGGAACCAGCCGAAATCAGCAAGTTGGTGATGATCCGCGAGGCAACCTGCCGATTGCTCCTCATTTCTAATTTTTCCCTTTTAAATTTTAGTTATTCATTTCATACCCTTGAGACCTTTTTTCACCGTTTAAACCATTGCTTGGTAGGATTTCATGAAGAAATTTATTCCAAAAATTGCCAAGTTTAAGTGATAAAATAGTACATCTTGAATAAACTTTGATGTTGATAGTTCTTGTGCTCCAATTGATCCAAAATGTATTTAGCAATCATTTCCCTGCAAAATCAAATAAACTTGGGCATTAATTTGCTCAAAATAATAATTCTTCCTCAAAACCCTAATTTCTGGACTTAAAATCCTAATTTTGGAGCAAACCCAGATTTGATGAAAAATAAAGAAATTGAAACATTTTAATATAAAAAATACTAAAAACATATTTAAAATACACTGAAAATATAAATAAAATATTATACAAAAATAGGTAAATTTATTACTTATCAGGAACAAATAATTTTCATTATCAAAAAGTATTTTTACATCAAAAATAATATATGCATTTGTTGAAGGGGAGCATTGCTCATAAATTTTTAAACACACCTCTCAATTTTAGTTTTGATGATATCAAAAGAGGGAGAAACATTAGTATGATGATCTAGTTTGAAAATTAATATTTTTGAATATGCATACACTAAAAAGGAGTCAATTCCATATCCTTTTGCTCATTTTCCTCATTAGTTTGTCATCGTCAAAAAGGGAAAGATTGAAGATCTGATGGTCTCACATCATCTTAATTTTGATGATTAACAAATTAATGATAATATCCACTAATGTTTTCTCAAGTTATTCTTGCAGTAAAAGTGTTTGGGCATAAAAAGGAATCAAAAAGAGGAAGAACTCACAAGAAAATTGTGGTGCAGACTTGGGATATAGAAGTCTGGATAAGCAATAACCGCATCCAAATGAACAGTAACCATGAACAGTGACCGCGTCGGAATGACGCATCCAGATGAAGTAACATTAGTAGAATGTATGAGTACAAGCAACCGAACTTGATGCGGATGTCCAGATCACTCATGTGGACGTCCAGATGAACAGTATCCAGACGTTCGGATCTCAAACTTACTATCTAATGGCTAGTTTTGGTAGAATTCTCAATTTGACCGTTGGAGGCCATTTTGTAAATGTTTTCTCACCCCTATATATACCAAAATGTATAGAAATGAAAAAGACCTTTGCTTATTTAGTTTATAAGTGTTTTAGGAGTGATTTTGAGGAAAAATACTCTTGTGTGAGTGTGTGGTTATAGTTATAGGTGAAGTAATTGGTTGAAATAGAGTAGTTCTTAATTGGGTGAGTGGAAGTATTCAATTATAGTATAGTGTGAGAGTTGTGAGCGGTGTAAAACTCTTGGCTAGTTTCAATAGAGTTTAGTGTGAGCAAAGTGGTGACTTTGACTCAACTAGAGCTAGGAAAAGAAAGCAAGAGTGATCCGCCCGTATGTACAAGTTGGTTTACTTCACCAAGAATTGAAGAAGCTACTAGTGGATTGAAATTCCAAATTGATAACTTGGGAGTGGATGTAGGTACCAGTTTGGTGTAGTACTACTATAAAAATCTTGGTGTACTTTCTTTATTCCTTTTACTTTATTTATTGTTTATTTATGAACTTGTTTTATTATAACTTTATTGTTATTATTGTGAGTTCATTTATCTCTATATTGGTTGCATTGTTTTGGGGCCAACAAATCTACTGCAATAATCCTAAGCACTAAAACCAGAAGATATACAAATATCAATAACTGAAAAGAAACAATTAAAATAAATTTGATCTCACAGTTTGTAGAACCACTTCTTCAATATTTCTTTGACTAGAAAAGAGGTTTAGTTACATCCCATGGAAGTAAAAAGATGTAGAGAAATAGAATTGTTGTTCATAGAAAAAAAGAAAACTAATGTTTGTAGAGAGAGTTCAGGAAAAACGATCCAAAAGTAATGGTATGTATGTCTCTCCCTCTCTCCTCCTAATCTCCTACTTTTTCTATCCTAATTAGAATCCTATCACAAAACGAATTGTATCCTTTTTTATAGAAGTTTAATTACCTAATATTACTTTCCTATAAAGCTAATTGATTCTAATTGACAAAGGATAACAATTGATTCCCAAAAATTAGCTGGGCTTCCAAAATCTCGTAACAAAAGGTGCAGCTTGAGTAATAATTGGAAAAAATTTGGTTTTATCTCGCAACTCAGTTCCCTAGTTACAGTGTGCCCACGCCTTATAGGCAAAAGTCTTCTGGAAATTGCCCTTTCTGTTCCAAATTGTGCCAAACACCCACAAACAACGCAAAATATAAATTTGAGTGGAATTAACTCATAAAATAATAAAACACTAAAACATAATGAAAAAATACACCACCCTTTGTTTATTTTTTGTCATTTATGGAAGGTAAGGAATAATGGTTTCATTGAAGCGGTAAGGCCGAAATAGGAAACCATATGTGCTTTGATTTGTGAAGATGTACAAGCGGCATTTAGAGTCAAATTCCCAGATATATTGAGCCATGAGGTATATTGGCAGAATTTTGTGCATGACATCAGGGCAAGTCAAAAAAACAAGGAATTGAGGCCTGTGAAGTGGGTGAAACCAAAGGTGGGTTGTTGGCTTCTTAATTCGGATGGATTTTCAAAGGGAAATCCAAGAAATAGTGGAGGGGAAGGTATATTAAGAGACCGTAAGGGGAATATGAAATTAGCATGCTCTTGTTATTTTAGGTACGGTAAGAGTGTTCTAGCCAAGGTGAAGGCATTATTATATGGTGTTAGGTTATGCTTGTATCATGGAGTGGGTGATATTCTTGTTTAGATGGATTCAGAATTTTGATAGAGATGATTAAAGAAAGCAGTCAGTATCCGTGGCTAGTGTCAGCAAAAATGGAAGAGTTGAAGGCATGCAAATTTGGCTCCATTTGACGTTGTTACTTTAAACATCAAATTTTGACACACCCTTTGTAAAAAATGTGTTTTTACTTCATTCAGGGTTTTTTTTTTTCTATTTTTCGGGGATTAATTGTAATTTTTGCATAAATTGTGACTAATTAATCATATCAATGGTAAAATGGTAATTTAGCATAAAGATACCTTTTATTTTATTTTAATTTATAAATTCATATTTTTATGTCTTTTATGATTTTTCTAATTTTAATGAACTTTCAAATTCATTTTGTATTTATTTAGAATTTTGGTCTTTTAATGTTAAAATTTTCAAGTAAAAGTTTTAGTATATGTGTGTTTTGTATGATAATATATTCTGTGTAAAATTTTTGTGAAAAGATCACTTAGTATTTTTGTGTTTTTTTCATAATTTTTGTCACATATGGCGCATATTCAAATGTGTTCTTATTTTAGAAATTTCGTGTCAAATTTTTTATATATGCATCTTATGAGTTTATAGATTTTTCATAAATATGTCATAATTTTTCAACACTATTTACTATTTATTTTTATTTTTCAAAAAAAAAAAAGACTACTGCTGCAACAGCAACTGCAGCGGTTTGGCTACTACAGGTACTGCACGCAGCAGTAGTTATAACAAACAAAACCAATCCACTTGCAAAGCCATTGCCATCATAATAACCATTCCATACCACCTAAAATCAAATTTTAGGGGATTTGAGGGGATTTTGTTGATCTTTTTCATCCACTCTCCATCATTACAATCACTCATTTTTTTCCTAAAACTCTCGTCTTCTTCCTCTCCCTCTCAGCTCTTTCCCACAGATTTCACACAACACACTCACAACTCTCTCTCTTCCTTACCTCATCAGTCCTCACTTTGAACACTCCCCATCATCACACAACTTCACTTTCATCCCACACTTCAACTGCACATACTCGCACACCTTCATTTCACTTGCATTACCTTACAGAAAACACACTTATTTGTACACATTTACACACAGCCCTCCCTCACGGTTCACACATTGCATTTTTTTTTCTTCACCTGTACAAACAAGCATACATCTCTCAAAATCACAAACACACACATAAACATTGGTTTCACATTGCAGACGCTAAAACACACAAATCACTTGCACTCTTTCTTCTCCACACACAACCCTCATTCCCTCTGTTTTTCACTCACTCCACCTTACACATACTTGCACAAATACACAAGCTCACACACTCTCAGCACCATAGACACAACTCTCCCTTTCACCCTCTCCCTCTCGGTTCACTCTCATTCACAATACACACACAAAGATCACAACCTCACCTCACTCTTGCACTCTCACACCTTTGCACACACTCACATTCACTCCACATATCTCAGAAATTCTCACAACTATCTCACAACACATGGAGACAATCACAATAAATTCATCTGCTATCTCTTGGCATCTTCACCATTTACTCACACATTCCCACACACAAGCACATTCAAGTATACACTAGAAAATAAATAACAAACATGGCACAGATTCACAGTCACACCACACCTTCACTTCATCAGCACAAACCAACACTTCACACACATGTAGAAAAACACTAAGCTTTTGTAGACACCAAATTTTGACACACCTTTGGTAAAAATATGTGTGTTACTTTATTTTATGGGGTATTTTTCATTTTTTCGGGGGTCGATTACAATTTTCGTGCATATTATGACTAATTCGTCACATTAAGGGGCAAAATGATAATTTTACCATGTAAATATTATTTTATTTTATTTTATTTCCTAAATATACAATTTTACTATTTTTATCATTATTTATAATTTTAATAATTTTTAGGAGTCATTTATTACTTATTTAAAATTTTAGTATTTTAAACTTAATGGCACGTTTTCAATGCACTCTTTTTTTACGAGAATTTTCCAATGAAAAATTTCATATATGTATTTTGTATATTTATAAATTTTTTGTAAAAATTACATAATTTTTAGAATGTCATTTGGTGTTTATTTATTTTTTTGTCTTTTTTGTTTATTAATAGCACGTTTCTCAATGCATTCTTTTTATGAGAATTTTTCAAGTGAAATTTTTTTTATGCATATCTCATATATTCATGAATTTTCTAAAAATTTTTAATATTTATTTTAATACTTTATTATTATTATTATCTGTTATTATTATTTTTCTATTAATCGCACATTTTTAATGTTATGTTAATTTTTAAATTTTTGCGGTAAATTTTATTTATTCGTTTTTATAACTATAAATTTCAGTATTCTCTTAGTGATTTTAGACATCCCAATATCTTTTATTTTTATTCTATTTCAGTTTTGTTTTCCTTTATTTTCCTTCAAAAAAAAAAAAAAACAGTAGAGCAGGCTGCGTTCTGCAGCCTGCCTACTGTAGCAGTATGGCTTGCCATCAGAACAGCCTCATGACCAAATTTCAGCAGATTTGCAGGGATTTTGGGTGGATTTTCTTTCTTCCCTACCCACTTCACCATCATCACACTGGCTTCTTTTTCCCTCTCTTGACAACTCCATTTTTTCTCTCATTTGCAAAGAAACACACCACACACATATTGCACTCTCACTCGGTCTCCCTCTACTTCCCCTCCCCCTGTAAACACGCAGATCACTCCTTCTCTGCACACAGGCACACTTGCATTCACAGACATCACACACTCACAACTCCCTCCCATCCTCATCCCTCTCGTCCCCCTTCTCCTTGCACACACTCACAGACACACAAACATAAAACTCACACACAACTTGACCTCACTCACACTCACCTGCACTTTCATTTCTCTCCCTCTCGGTCACCCCACACACTCGGCCTTCTCTCTGCCTCTTGCTCACAATCACCATACACACACAACACACTCGGCCAAACAGACCTTCACCAGAACACAAGCATAGACATACACAAAGTCACTCACTCTCTCAGTTCAAGCATCCACACATTACATACACAGTTTCACCTGCAAGAGACACACACACGCACGCAGAGCCAATTCACACACAACAAACACACATTCACCAACACACATCCTTCAACATCCAATTCACAACATAAATCATACACACATCACACACGCTATTACACACAGTTTCACCTGCAACACACATCACACACGCCATTACACACAGTTTCACCTGCAACACACAAGCACACACCCACAATCACAGTTCAATCACACTTATACACACAATTGCACACCATATACGCCCCTGCAAAACACATACACACACACCTGCACAAATTTAAAAAAAAAAAAAAACAACAACAACAACAGCAACAGCAACAACAACAACAACCGACGGAGCACCACCACCGCACCACCAGCCACCACCGAACACCCCACAAACAGCTCCGCCGCCGCCCCTAATCCAGGTAAATTTCCTCCTCTTGCTTTCAATTTTCTTTTGAATTGTCATTTAATCCCTGAAATAGATGTATGTGGTAAGATATCTAATTGTGAATTTAGAATATTTTGGGAAGTTTTTGGATGAAATCATAAAATAAAATAAAAAGAAGAAGAAAGAAGACAGAGAGAGAAGACCGGCCGGAGAAGAGAGGAGAGAGTGAGACCGGCGAGAGGGATAGAGAGAGATCAAGGTTCTGGGAAGGGAGAACAGAATCGGGGGAAGGAGACGGACCAGGGGAGGAAGAAGAGAGAAAAAGAAAGAAGAAAGAAAGAAAAAGAAAAGAGAGAAAAAGAAAGAAAAGAGAGAAGAAGAAAGAAAAAGAAAGAAAAAAAAAAGGAAAAAAAAAACCGGGTGAAAAAAAAAAAAAGTTTTTAGTGAAACTACGTCGTTTTGACGTGGTTTCACTCAAAACTGCGTCGTTTTGGTTAGTTAGTTTTTTTAATTTATTTTTAATTAATAATAGTTATTTATTTTATAGTCTTTATACTTTCGTTAATGCTACTGTGGCCCTAGAAATTTCTGATTTATGCATTTAAGTTTCTGTTTTTTATAGATTGACCCCCATAATTTAATTTTATTTGCAATTAGGTCCCAATTAATTGCATTTAGGTCCCCCGACTTTTTATAATTATAATTTTGGCCCCTGCACTTTTCAATTTCCATTTTTAACCCCTACATTTCTCGGTAATTACATTCTGACCCCTAGATTTTTCTGGAATTGCATTTTTACCCTTTGATATTTATGGAAATTGCAATTTTACCTCCCAAGCTTGCTGTTATTGTACTTTAGGCTTTAAATGTTGCTGAAAATTGCATCTTGGCCCTTATACATTGCTGAAAATTCTATTTTTGCCTTAGAATACTTGCTGGAATTTCATTTTTATCCCTCCCAATATTGCTGGAATTTTATTTGAGTCATTATACTTGCTGGAATTTTATTTTTGGCCCCCTATTGTTGCTGCAATTTATATTTTGGTCCTTTATGTTGCTGGAACTTGTTTTAATACCTCCATTAATTGTTAGAAATTATATTTTAGTTTTTTATTTGTTGCTGGAATTTGTATTTTAATACTTATAGTTGCTGGAATTTTTATTTTTAGTTCTTTTATATAGCTGAAAATTGCAATTTGACCCTATACATTGCTGTAAATTATGTATCATTTAATGACCTTGCTGAAATTATATTCTTGGCCTTAAATGTTGCTGGAAATTTTTATTTTTGGCACTATACTTGCTGGAAATTATATTTTAGCTTTTAAATTTGTTGTAAATTATATTATTATCTTAACTATGGTTTGAAATTATAATTTTACCCTTTAGTTTGTTATAAATTACATTTTTTACTCTAGAATATTGCCCAAATTTCTGTTTTAGTCCAAATCTTATAATATTTTATTTTTACCAAAAAAAATATTAATTAAAATTAGTTAAGTCCTCAAAGTTTTAAATTATTTCTTTTCACATTTTTTATTTATTTATTTATTTTATCAAATCTATAATTAATATTCTAAAATTGGGTATTGTTAGTCTAATTAATGTTCAAACTAGTTTCTTTATTTTCCTTTTAGTCGTTATAATAATTCTTATTTAGGTCATTAAAAGTTTAAGTATATATTATTGTATTTTATCTTCTATTATTATTATTTCTTTATTTTCGTTGTTTTGCTTTATTTATCTATTTACTTATTTATTTTTACTTAAACAATTTTCATTTTTCTCCTAAATGATTAATTATTATTATCATTATTTTTCTTTCTCTTATTTTGTCTATTATTGCTATAATTGTTTGAATTATCATAGCATGTTCATAGTGATTGGTATGAAATTATTTAATTAGTAGTTTATTTATTAAATAGTGGTACCTTGACGTGTTTGTTGATTTTCTTAGCAATTTGTACCAGGTTTACGAATGAGAGGTACCTCTATTATCCTTTTATTTTTCTTTATGTGCTCTTACGTGCTCCAATGTGTTTTTCTATGTGTTTCCATGTATCTTTGTGCTTATAATTTTTATCCATATGTGAGTGTTTATTTATTTATGTCATATTATTTACTCGAATTTAATTTTTGATTATTCAAAGAAATGTAATAGATAGGTAATATTCTATTTAGCAAAAATTTTGTATTTAGATAGTTAATGTAATAGATAGTTTATGTGTTATCTATTTAATAAAAATCTTATGTATTTTAGATAGAAAATGTAATAGATAGGCTAGATAGGTTACCTTTTATTTTATTTTTTAGATTGTAGTTAGGCTTTCCCGGTGTAATAGTTAGGGTTTTGTGTGCTATATGTGCTATGTGCTTATGTGTTTTATTTGCTTTTCTTTAGGACTTTGCATCTAGAATATCATGCTTATGTGTTATGTGCTCCTATGTGCTATTATGTGCTTTTATGTGATTATTGCTTCAATCTATGTTTTATTTATTTACTTGCTTTACTATTATATATGTGTATCGTCGCCACACTAGTCCAACGCTAGTTGTGGTTAATTTCGGTTTCTTCGCTAGTCCAACGCTAGCGGAGAATTTTTAGAAAATAGGCTAGTCCAATGCTAGGCCTTTAGGTCATCTTAGTATTAGAATCGTTTCTCGCGTGTGCATTCCATTTCACACACATTTTTTTTTTCTTTTTAGGCCTTTTCCATTTTTGTATGATTTTTATATACTTTATCACTTATTATCTATTTTTAACATCTATTTAGTGCATAACATTTATATTCCACTACACGTAGAATTTTAGGTCATTTGTGTGATTTGACTAGAAATAGTCATCTACTTACGTGGAAAGCGATGGCTTACATGTCGTTCCCCCCTCCGTGAGTAGGAACAGTTAGTCACGAGTCCATTCATCCCCCGTACCCGTTATGTTACATCCCTATTTTCTTTGTTCACTTACTATCTATACTACTATTTTCCTTTTCTTTTGCATTCCATTTTTGCACCTAAACTCGTGACTCCGTCGAGGTCTACATTCGGTTTTCGCAATTAATGCAGTAATTCTGACTAAACCTCAATGGAACATTTTGTCCCTTAACGATATTCATTTTTAGGATTAGATTTGCATTCATATAGTTGCATCCAAATGCGATAAAATCTTAGAGTTATATTAGGAAAATTTAGACTAAATCTCGCAACTAGTTTCGGCTAGGTTGAAAGGGTGCCTTAGGCGCGAGCCTTTGCCTTCCCTTTCTTCAATTGTGACTCCCGAACCTTTTTCTCTTGTTCTCAAAGACCTGGAGTCGTCTAAAAGGATTTTTTCTTGTTTTTTCTATATTTTTCCAAAAAATCATTTCTTTAAATAAATCATTCTTAATTTTCTTATCTTTTATAAAATATTTTCGGGTGACTTGGTACACCAAAACTCAATACCAAGTGGCGACTTCTTTTTCACTAAAAAAAGCCCTTTTTAGACTCTATTTTCGGGCCCAAAAATCGTCGCATTTTCAAAGTCCCATTTTAGGCCCTTTTCTTTTGTTTTCAAAATAAAGTATTTGTTTGTTACATTCTATCGAATTATCTTTTAGAAACTATTTTCTAAAAATTATTTTTTTATAAAAACATACACTCTTTTTTCCAATATAAATAAAATCACATTTAATTCTTCCTTTTCTTTTTTCCAAACATCTAACACTTTCTATTTATTTCCCTTTCGAAAAATGGGGCGCGACAGCTTTCACCCCACCCTTCACTTTCACCACACTCATTTCACCTGCACAATCAAATACACCATTAACAAAATCAGTCACTTGCACACAAAATCAAACACACACATCCACCATAAAATCAGTTACATGCACAAAAAATCAAACACACACATCCCTCACAAAATTAGTCACACACACACACCACAAACACACATACACCACAAAATCAGTCACAGTTGACTGCCATAACAAGCTGCAAAACAGTACCAATGGTCAGCCATAAAACAGCCCACAAGCCATAGCCACAACCACTCCAACGCCACCATAATCAGCCTACTGCTGCCACCATCAGGCACATCAAACCATCACTTGTCAACCCATCCATTGTCTCCAATCCCAATTTCACCAATCCACCACTGAACCCGTACCCAAAGCCTCCACCAAACAAATTACAAGCCACTAGATCACCAAAGCACCACTGCCCTACACTAGAGATCACTACTGCCACCGCCACCGTGCAGCTCCATCCATAGCCACCAACTACTATCGCCACTAGCAACCCATTGCGGCCAATTCCACCTCCTACGCTAGGTAAATTCTCAGGCTTTCTCCCATTTATTTTAATATTGTTGCCTTATCCTTCTACTCTTAATCATCTTTGAACCATTTAAAATTCATCACATTGTACTTCAATTATTCCAAATTATGATTAACAAGTTGAAACCTATAAAATATAAGAAATTTGTACATTAAACTGCATTCAAATTGTGACTCAAAAATAAAACAAAAAACCAAAATAAATATAAAAAAGCCAAAATTCATTTTAAAATATTACACCAAAATTATTTAATAAATCACATATTAAGATATAGGGAATAAATATTTATCAATTTGATTCTGAATCTCACTACTGGTAGTCTCACATTGACAAGCTATAGGTGAGAACTAAAATTCAATATGCCTGAGAGAAATTGGATTTCAAATCCCAATGCCAATAGCCTCTTATTAATAAGGTATATGTGAGAACTTTTGCCTAAGAGAAATTGAATTTTGAATCTCCTTGCGATTTTCTCGCATTAATAGGAGATATGTGAGAATCCTTGTAAGCCGCTAAAAATACACTAGTGATTTGCATTCACCTTAGAACAGGTTAACTTTTATCTCTCTCTCTCTCCCTCTCTCTCTCTCTCTCTCCTCTTAGACTTTTTCAATATCCAACAAAAAAAAGAAAAAAACGGGGAAGACGCCAACTAAAACTGGTTTAGATTCTAATAGGCTAGGATGTTTTTTTCTTTTTTTTCCTTCTTTTTCTTTTTCGATATTCATGCGAAGAGGCATAACTTTTGTTTTTTAGGGCCTACTTGGTTCATGGGAATCGGAATCAAGAATCAAAATGAATCTCTTATGGGCTGCCTAATTGGAGGGAATGGGAACTAGGGAATTGAAATCATTTCTGAAAATTTAGAAATCCTCCATTCCTGATTAAATTGGAGGGAATTGGAATCATTTCTAAAAATTTTGCAACTTTGATTGCTTTTTTATCTCTCAATTGTTTTGTTGTGATAAACTATTAGAAGACATCATCATTTGTTCATTAATCAATAAAATTACATGATTTAGGACCATAAAGTCTTCAAAAGTGAATGATTCCGATTCGAATTCCGACATCTAACCAAGCAAGGATATTGGAATGAAAAACTTCATTCCAATTCCAAAGTAAATGATTTTGATTCCGATTCTGATTCTGATCTACGAACCAAGCACCCCCTTATTTTTTGTTTTGGATAAAATATTAAGCTTTTTGTAAATAAGATGTGCAGTGCCCAGAAAAATATACAATTAAAACCTAACTTCTTGTGCGCAATTATAATCTAACTTCTTGATATTAAGTACATCACAATCTAAACAATCTAATTTTTTAGCAAGGAATTTCACTACTATAATAGACTCCATCAATGTAAAGGCAAAAATTTTTCTTCCAAAGAAGATAACAAGCTGTTCAATTTCGCTTAGCAGACAACGCCTTCCAAGGGAGTGTGATTTTCTTGACTACAATCAATATCTAATTTGAAATCTCTTCAGGCTTTAATATCACTAATCCTTCCTTCTAAAACATGTATTAAACCCGTCTTCCAACATGTAATTTACTGTAAAGGATAGTGCATTTTTGTTTTGCACAAGCAACTGCAATAATTATCTCATCTTGATGATTTTGAATGATAGTTCCATGTACTCTAAGGGGATGCTATGGATACGAGCCTGCAAGGAGAGTTTTCAAACGATTCCTCTCTCGTCTTGTAGCTAGATATGTATGGAAAACAAGTTAATAATTTGCACCATGAATTGATTGGCTAAAATCTTAAATGTAAACCTGCGAAATCTAGAGCTCTATCAAGCTTTGCCAATATTAGACACTGTGCCATTTTGTCTCTAGTATTAAGACCCTCTTCAGAAAGCATGCACAAGAAATAAAAGCATCCTATGGGACATTTTATTTGAATCAAATCAAATTTTCCAAAGAAGTTTTTTTCATTGGAATTTCTAACACTTCTTTACCCTTCCTTTATAGTAAATTCCCCAGAATATGAAAACATACACAACAGAATCTTGGTCGTTGAAGATTTCAAGAAATGCCATGCCATTACTCGAGAAATGTGAAAAAGGAGAGAGGGCATTCTCAGGTGGTCTTCAACTGTGGCCTTCCAACAAGTTAGAAATTCTCTGAAGTTTGATTGTGGGGAAAATATTGATGCTATTATCTTCGACCTCTTTCCAGAGAATACCAGAGTTCTAGCCATAAAAGAGTACTTAAAGTATCCCCAATAAGTTGTCTAATATACTCAGTAGCTTAGCTTTAGAGATTTAAGTTGTTTTGCAAAGCACCTGAGCTTTACCATGAAAATTTTAAGTTCCAAACAGGGTCTCGAATCAAATTTCTACAATGAAACCAAGAAACCCACAAGGAATCTCGGTTGGTATCAAAAAATCATATATATTTTATAATGGTTGCCTTGTTTTGGTTATCAATTCGTCTAAGGCTCGATCCACCTCCATTTTTTGCTACACATACGCTTCCCCAACAAATTTTAGCTTTAGTTTTTGGTATTTCTTCACCACCCCGAAATTGTATAATTTTACCTCTAATAGCTGCAGGTAAGTTAGCAGGGATCCCTTTAGATATTTACCACTAAACATTGTAGTATCCCAGCATACGAGACTCATCTTGATTTCTAACCATGGTTCAATGTCATGATCGCAGTCACAGTCGCAGCGTGTACCATTTTACATTAGTCTCGACATATTAGTCATGTTCTCAATGAGACGTATATTTTAAAACAATTTCTATTCTAAAAATTATAAATAATCATTCAAAATATTAAAAAATGCTAAACAAAAATAACCAAAAAAATTAGTAAAGAAAATCTCTAGAATGTACTATTTATATTGCTATAAAATACGGTATATATTTATCCTTAAGCATTCTACACAATGCTATCACAAACAAAATCAAAATAGCACATATCATAATTTTAGAAGTAACAATTATAGAAGTAATATTTAACGTTAACAACACAGAATAAGGATTTGTTTATGATACAAGTAGAAGAAACTTCACTTGTTTTATGATCAATCTCCTACTAAAGATTAAAAAGAATCACATTAAACAAAATGCAAGAATTTAAAAAAGTATCATATTATTTTGCATTTTCATACCTAAAAATACCAAGTCGAATGATGATGCGGTTCAAAGTCATTTTCATTTCCCCCTGATGGATGGTAAAACAAATGTGGAAATGGCATAGGACTTTGAGTAAGTATTATATAAGAGCCATCTTGTACATTTGTTGACTGTGACGATTGATTTTGTATTCCCTGATAATCATACGTGAGAAGTGATTGAATGCTAGTGAATTCCAGAGCATAATGATAGTATCCGAAACCTCGATAGTTAGCGCTATCACTAGTACGATCATATATAATTATTAGAGTCAAAAGAAGAACCATCATGATGTCTATCGATTGCTTGTTCATAATATCTGCCATCTTGACTGCTAGTAGACCTACCAACCTATTCAGATCTATCAAATAGACTATATCCTCTATAATAGCTTGTATCAATTCCATATGATTTCTCATAGCCATATCCCAATTGACTAGTCTGTCAATTTTGACTAGAACCATGTTCATAGTTCGGATCTATAGTCAAATTCTACATCTGCTCATCAACTCCTCTATGTCTTTGTGAGCTTGAATGGTGAGAAAAACTATCCTGATTCAAAAGCTCAGTTAACTTGTTCAAAAATTCATGTTGTGCTTCTATGCCTGGTGTTGTGCCCCAAAATGACGCACAATGGGGTGGTTGACTGTCGTGCTCCAAAAAGACAACCTGGTTTGGTGACCCTTTCGAAAAGATAGGTTTTTAGAAAAATCGTGCGCGCGTGTGAGAAAGAATTGGATTTTGGTGAAAAGTGTTATTTAGGAAAAATGGTATTTGAAAAACGGAAGAAGGCCGGGACTAAAAAATACAACAGTTTTGGCCAACTAATATTGAAAAAGAGTTTTTGTTTAAAAATGGATTCGCTACTTTGCATTGAGTTAGGGTGTACAAGGTCACCCGAAAAAATCAAAACAAAACAAAATAAAATTTTTAGAAAAAATATTTGAAAGCCCTTTTTCGACTCCAATTTACGAAAAAATAAGAGAAAAACATCCAAAAGTTACATTTGAAGAAAGGGAAGGCAAAGTCTTGCGCCTAAGGCAACCTGTCCACACAACCGAAGCCAGTTGCGAGGTTTAATCGAAATTTTCTAAATTAACCCTAGATTCTATTGCGTTTGGATGTATCTATATGAATGCAAAGCCAGTTGCGAGGTTTAATCAGAATATTTTAAATTAATCCTAGATTCTATTGCATTTGGATGTATCTATATGAATGCAAATCCTAAATCTAAATAAGTATCGGGAGAGTCGAGATGTCCCGTCAGAACTTGATCGGGATTATCGTATTAATTGCGAAACTCGAGCCAAAATCTCAAGAGAGTCACGAGTATAGATGCAAAATGGAATGCAAAAAGAAAAGAAAAGTGGTAATATAGATAATAAGTGATAGAAGAATAGTGGGATGCAACATAATAGGTACGAAGGACTAAAACTCGTAACTGAATATTCCTACTCACGGAGGAGGGAACGGCATGTACGCCACTGCTTCCCACATAAGTAGGCGACTATTTCTAGTCAGATCACACAAAATGGCCTAACTTCTAATTGAAATGCAACCTAGATGTCATGCATTTTTAAATGCTAAAATAGATAGTAATAATAATAAAATATATACCAAAAAGTCATGTAAATATGAAAAATTCTAAGAAAAAGTGTTTGTGAAATGAGAGCAAATGCACGCAAGTGAAACTATCATTAAAATGATCTAAGGGTCTAGCGTTGGATTAGACCTTCTTAGGAATCCCCACTAGCGTTGAACTAGCGAGGAAACGAGAAAAACCACAACTAGCATTGGACTAGTATGGTGACGGAATAATTAAGCATAATTCAAAGTAATAAACATAATATCAAAAACAAATAAACATATAAAAAAATGAAAGCACAGAGGAGCACGTGACACGTAGACATAATATCTAGATGCAAAATCTTAAGAACAGTGGTAAAACATATAAGCACACGAAAGCATATAAGCCCTAACTATTATACTGGGGGATTAGCTACAATTTTTAGGAAAAAAAATAAAAACGATCTATCTATTATACTTGCTATCTAAAATACAAAATTTTGTAAAAGTATGAGAAATATAATCTAACCTATTATATTGGCTAACTAAATACAAAAATATTACATTTTTGTCAAAATAATAAAATTAGAAATTAAATAACATAATGTAAATAACTACGCAAAAAGAATGTAAAATAAGAAACATGTGAGGAAATTGCATAATAAATCACATTGGGGTACATTGGAGCACATAAAGTGAAATTAACAGGAAATAGAGGTTCCCCTTTGAAAATCCAGTACAAATGCTTAAGAACACAAAAAACATATCAAGGTACCTTGGTATAAATAAATAATGGCTAAAATATGAAATCCTAACAAAATTAGGGTAAAAATATAAATTTTATGAAACTAAGGGGCTACAAGTAATTTTATAAATCTTAAGGCATAAAATTGGAAATTCAAATAATTAAGGGGTAAAATTAGAAACTAAAACCAAATTGGGAGGACAAAACAATAAATTTTAGCAAAATAGAAAGATAATTTCAACTAATTACATATTTAATTGAAAGACTAACCTTAAGGGGGGTCAATTTAAAAATACAAGGGACTTAAATGCAAAAATTGAAAAATGCTCCATGGCATAGTGACTGAAAAAAAAAAACAAATTCTAAGGAGCAACAACATAAATATGTACTCTATTAGCAAGTAAACATAAGAATAAGAGAGCCAAACTAACGTAATATAAAATCAATTAATTTAAGTTAATTTAACAAACTAAACTAATTAAAAGAATCTAAAACTAAATCAAGACACATCCAAAATAAATTAAGAAATTAACTAAAATTTTTAAGAAAACCGAGATTCAGTGTCCTCAATTCCTTTTAGGTTGAATAGATTAAATATTTAATTAAAAAACTGACCTAAGCAAAATTAATCTAAACAAATCAAAACAATTAAATGAATAAATAACCGAATCAAACTCAAAACTAAAGCCTTGTTTGTTAACTTGTGTTTCTTCTAGTTAATTAATCCAACTAACAACCAAACAATACTGTAGACAAATACTAAAATCTATTAAAGCCTAAATTGGAAACAAAAAAACATTAAAATCCATTAATCAAAACAATACAAAAATCCCCTAATTCCATTCTTCTTCCAGAAAAATAGAAAAACTCCCCCAAGACCCAATTCCCTCTAATCTCTCTTCCTCGCTTGATTCTGCTTCTTTCTTCCTCACCTTGTCTTTCTTTTCTTCTTCTGATCTCTCTCTCTCTCTCTCTCTCTCTCTCTCTCTCTCTCTCTCTCTCTCTCTCTCTTGGATTGAAACCTCTTTTCCCTGTCCCTTCCCTCTGATTTTCTCTTCTTCTATCGCTTTCTTTCTCTTCTCCAATTCTCTCCGGTCTCTCTTCTATTTCTCTCTGTTTTTCTTTTCTGTTTTTTCTCTTGCCCTTACATCTCTGTTTTCTAGTTCTCTCTCCCTCTCATCTTTCTTTATCTTGCGTTTCACTCATCTTCTCTGTGTCTGTCCGTCTCTTTCTCTAATTCCCTCCCTTTTGTTCTGTAGAATGGTGGTGTTAGCAAGTGACGAAGTAGGTGATTGGGGGAAAAAGAGGAAACTACCGATTGTCAGTGGTTTGACGATTTGGGAAGTTGGGCTGGGATTTGTGACAGTGGTGATAGAACCTAACAGGAGGGCGATTGGGCTTGGGGTTGCCACCGGCGGTGGAGAAAGATGGTGGTTCTGGATTGATTGTGGCAGTAGAGGTGTGGCTATGGAGGTTTGATATTTTCTAAAGGTGATGGTGGGCTTTGGAGGTGGTAATTGACATTGTACTTTATTTGTTTACGATTTGGAAATGCCTTGCAGGTGGCTGGTGTATGGTGGCAGTGACGGAGACTTGCTGGCCGTGAGTGGTGATGTGAGATGGCTTACGGAAATGGTGGTTGAGGGATGGAAATTGAGCAGTGTGGCAGTAGTAATTGGGGCCTGATGGTGGTATTTTGGGTGGAGTGCATAGAATTAGTGAATCTAGTGGCGTTGATTGGAAGGGGAAAGAAGGAGCTTGAGTGGTTGGTTAGGCCTGTTTGTAGCTACGTGTGGTTCTATATTCTTTGCAGGTTGTCAATGACAAAGGGAGATGGGGGTTTTGCTGATAGTACAGGTCTGGGGATGGATGTAGATAATGATGAAGGGGTTGTTTCATTCGTGGTCTATGATTGTAAGTGGCTATAGTTAAGGTGGTTGGATTGATGGTTTTTGGGGAGGCAATAGGGTTGTAGCTGGTTTCGGGAGTGGTTTTGGTTAGGCGTCTATTTTGAGCAAGTTTGGTGATTCACGATGGTGGGTCGATTGGCAGGGGAGCTTGGGTGGTGACTCTGGATGTTTTACTGCTGACGGTGTTGTTGCGCTGCTCTGGAGTTGAGTTTTGGGGTAATGATGATGGTTTGAGGGTAACGATTGTTGCTATTTTGGCTTTGTTGGTAGTGGCAGTGTTATGGCTGTGATTGAGGCGTTGGGTAAGATTGGACGATGACCGTGGGATGATGGTGAATAGTTTTTGGTGGATAGGCTTGAAGCTGGTGATCAGGGGTTTAGTGTGGAGGTGATTTCTGGAAGAGAGTGGTGACCGAAGTTTAGTGGAATTCTGGATGTTGAGTTGAGCATGAAAGAAGAAGAACCAGAAGAATAAACACAAACCCAGAAAACCCAAAAAAAGAAATCTAATAAAAAAACACAAGTCTTGTTTTTACCTTTTACATGTAATTAGATTTTCATAGTAAAAATGAAAAAAAAAAAGAAGAGAGAGAAAAAGAATCAAAACAAAACAACAATAAAAAAACAAAGCAAGATATCACCTTTGAATGTCAGATGAAAAGAAGTTGGGAACCTAATGATGAAAAGGTTGATGATGAACGGCTGAGTATGCGTGTGGTGTGAGTGTGGGTGAGTGTGTGTTTTTTTTTTTTTTTTTTGACAAAGAGTGTGTGTTTTTTTGTGCTGAGATCGTTTGTGTTTTAATCTCAATTGATAAAAAGAGCATGTGTTTTAGAGTTTTGATTTTTTTTCTCTTTTTTCTAATTTTAATGAGAGTATTTATAAAATTTAGTAGTTTTGATCTCCAAAATAAAAAAAATCAAAATAACCAAAATGTAACTAGTAATGAATCCTAATCTTTTCCTAAAAAAAATATTTTTGACACAAAAAAATTAAAATTAATACAAAAATGAATGAACACCAAAATTTGTTAAAAATTTTCAAAATAGCTTTCAAAATCTAAAAAATAAAGATTAGAACTTAAAATTGGCTAAAAATGCGTTTGGGTGTGAAATGACTATTTTGCCCATGTAATGACAAATAAACAGAAAAATAGGTATTGGCCTTGAAAAATTAAAAATAATCTTAAAACCTTAAAAAATGAATTTAAGATTCATTCATAAACTACAATACAGAAAGCGATGCCCAAACTGTTGGATAAAATAAATTCACAAACTAAAATACAGAAAGGGTGCCTAGGCTGTTGGACAAAATAAATTCATAAAGTAAATGTAGAAAGCGTGCTCAGGCCGCTGGACAAAATAAATTCATAAGAGTAAATGCAGAAAGCGTGCCCAGGCTGTTGGACAAAAAAAATTTATAAAGTAAATACAGAAAGCGTGCCCAAGTTGCTGGATAAACTAAATTTATAAACTAAAATGTAGAAAGTAGTGCCCAAGCTGCTGAACAAAATAAATTCATAAAGTAAATGCAGAAAGCATGCTAGACTGTTGGACAAAATAAATTTATAAAGTAAATACAGAAAGCATTGCTTAGGCTGCGGGACAAAATAAATTCATAAAGTAAATGCAGAAAGCGCGCCAAAGTTGCTGGACAAAATAAATTCATAAAGTAAATGCAGAAAGCGTTGCTCAGGTTGCGGGATAAAATAAATTCATAAACTAAAATGCAGAAAGCGTGCCCAAGTTGCTCGACAAAATAAATTCATAAAATAAATGCAGAAAGCGTGTCTAGGCTGTTGGACAAAATAAATTCATAAAGTAAATGCAAAAAGCATGCCCAGACTGCGGGACAAAATAAATTCATAAACTAAATGCATAAAGTGGACTCAGGCTACTTGACAAAATAAATTCACAAAATAAATGCAAAAAGTAGGCCCAAGCTACTGGACAAAATAAATGCAATAAAAATTTTAAGATAGAGGAAACACAAGTGTCGAGCACAGAATGCAAGTCAACTCAAAATTTAAAATTTTTGTCTTTTTTTTTTTTTAAAGAACACAGGATTGAATTTACCGAGAACTAAAAATAAAAATTGGTACCCAATGCTACAATTGAGTTTACCGAGAATTGAAGATAAAGACAGGTGAAATGAAAACACAATATACAAACTAGTAGGCACATTAAAACAACATACAGTATGCTGAACATATGCTAGATTATTATTAGGTGAATGAAATTGGAAAAATAAAACTTACAACTAGGGTACGGACTGACAAATGAACGTATGAATATGAACGAAAATGCATAATTTGAGATACCAAACTAAACTAAATAGAAAAATAAACTCAACGGATGAGTTGGGGTTCAACAAACGAGTTGGAACATAACATAATATAAAACCCAATAGACGATTGGGGCCCAACAGATGAGTTGGGACTTAACAGAATAGTAAACCCAACAGATGAGTTAAGGGGTCCAACAGATAAATTGGGACTTAACAAAAAATATAAACCCAACAGACGAGTTGAGGTCCAACGGATGAGTTGGAACATAACAGAAATTAAAACCCAACGGACGAGTTGGGACTTAACAGAAAAGTAAACTCAACAAATCAGTTGGGGTCCAACGGACGAGTTGGAGCATAACAGAAATTAAAACCCAAAGGACGAGTTGGGACTAAACAGAAAAGTAAACCTAACGGACGAGTTGGGGTTCAACGGATGAGTTAGAACATAATAGAAATTAAACCCAACAGACGAGTTGGGCTTCAACGGACGAGTTGGAACACAACAGAAATTAAATCGCAACAGACGAGTTAGATCCCAACTGATGAGTTGGGACTTAACAGAAAAGTAAACCCAATGGACGAGTTGCAGCTCAACGGATGAGTTGAAATATAACAAACATTAAAAAAAATGTGCGAAATGCTAAGATAAAATCAAACTACATGCAACGTGCTAAACAAATACTAAACAAGTGTCGATTTGAAAAAGTAAGACATGATGATGTAGCCAGATTACTAGACAAAAAGCATGATTGCATTATTCTCAAATGATGAATAAAATGCAATATTTGGGTTGCCAGACTAAAAGAAACATGATGAGATCGGATAAAATGCATAGAAAAATTTAAGACATAGGAATGCTTAAAACAACTGTCGAACATTGTATTCAAATTAATCCAAAAATAATTTTTTAATTTTTTTTGCCCTAGCGTATGGTATTAAACTACTTGAAATCACTCTTTTCGATATTTGGTACCATGTAAAAATATCAAAATTTCATTTAAACTCAACCTTTCCAAAAAATTTTGCTCCAATAAATAAGTCTGTTCAAAAAATTTTTCTCAAGTACAAAGCATCCAAATCAATCTTAAAATCAAATTTTTTTCTCAAAAAAATTTGTCCCAGTGTCCATTTTGAAATCAATTTTTTAATTGAATTTTTGCCTCAAGCATGAAGCATCCATATCAATCTAAAAATAAAATTTTTTCTCCAAAAATTTGCCCAGTATCAATTTTGAAATCAATCTTTGAATTGAATTCTGCCTTTGATCAAACCATCAATACTTTGAAAAAAAAAATGCACCAATTTTTTATCCTTAACGAAGGCCTCATTTGCAGATAGTGTGATCGCACTTGCAAAAACAGCAAAACACCAGCAATAGCAAAAGTGATACCACCACTTGACGGTCTCTTGACTCTGCTAGTGCATATAAATATGAGTATTTCCATCTCGAACCTCTAATACGGTCTTTTGCTTGACTTTCTGCAAGTTTTCCAAAGTCAATGGCCTTCGATTAATGATTCAGATCAAATCCCCTAAATAGTCTTGCAATTCATTGGAGCACATAAAGTGAAATTAACAGAAAATAAGGGTACCTCTTTGAAGACCCGGTATAAATGTTTAAGAATACAAAAAACATGTCAAAGTTCCTCGGTACAAACAAATAACAGCTAAAATATGAAATCCTAACAAAATTAAGGTAAAAATATAAATTCTATGAAACTAAAGGGCTACAAGTAATTTTCTATAAATCTGAAGGTGTAAAATTGGAAATTCAACTAATTAAGGGGTAAAATTGAAAATTAAAACCAAATTGGGAGGACAAAACAATAAATTTCAGCAAAATAGAACCATAATTACAACTAATTACATATTTAGTTGAAAGACTAAAATTAAGGGGGGGTCAATCTGCAAATACAAGGGACTTAAATGTAGAAATTGCAAAATACTCCATGGCATAGTGACCGAAAAAGAAAGAAAAAACAAATCCTAAGTGGCAAAAACATAAATATGTACTCTATTAGCAAGTAAACAAAAGAAGAAGAGAGCCAAACTAAAGTAAAATAAAATCAATTAATTTAAGTTAATTTAACAAACTAAACTAATTAAAAGAATCTAAAACTAAATCAAGACACATCAAAAATAAATTAAGAAATTAATTAAAATTTTTAAGAGAACCCAGATTTAATTTCCTTAATTCCTTTTAGTTGAATAGATTAAATATTTAATTAAAAAACTAACCTAAGCAAAATTAAGCTAAACAAATCCAAACAATTAAATGAATAAATAACTGAATCAAACTCAAAACCAAAGCCTTGTTTGCTAACTTGTGTTTCTTCTAGTTAATTAATCAAACTAACAACCAAAAAATACTATAGACAATACTAAAATCTATTATAGACAATAATTCCATTCTTCTTCCAGAAAAATAGAAAAAGTCACCCAAGACCCAATTACCTCTAATCTCTCTTCCTCACCTGATTTCGCTTCTTTCTTCCTCGCCTTTTCTTTCTTTTCTTCTTCTGATCTCTCTTTCTCTCTGTGTTCTCCTCTCTCTCTCTTGGACCGAAACCTCTTTTCCCTCTCCCTTCCCTCTGATTTTCTCTTCTTCTATCGCTTTCTTTCTCTTCTTCACCTCTCTCCAATCTCTCTTCTATTTCTCTCTATTTTTCTTTTTTGTTTTCTCTCTCGCCCTCACATCTCTGTTATCCAGTTCTCTCTCCCTCTCATCTTTCTTTCTCTTGCGTTTCTCTCATCTTCTCTCTATCTGTCCATCTCTTTCTCTAATTCCTCCCCTTTTGTTCTGTAGAATGGTGGTGGTAGCAAGTGGCGAAGTAGGTGATTGGGGAAAAAAGAGGAAACTACCGGTTGTCAGTGGTTTGACAATTTGGGAAGTTGGGTTGGGATTTGTGACAGTGGTGATGAAGCCTAACAGGAGGGCGATTGGGCTTGGGGTTGCCACCAATGGTGGAGGGAGATGGTGGTTCTTGATTGATTGTGGCGGTAGAGGTGTGGCTGTGGAGGTTTGTTGTTTTCTGCAGGTGACGGTGGGCTTGGTGGTAATTGGCATTGTACTTTATTTGTTTGCAATTTGGAAATGCCATGTAGGTGGGTGGTGTATGGTGACAATGACGGAGATTTGCTGGCCGTGAGTGGTGATGTGAGATGGCCAACGGAAATGGTGGTTGAGGTATGGAAATTGAGCTGTGTGGTAGTAGTAATTGGGGCTTGATGGTGGTATTCTGGGTGGAGTGCATGGAATTAGTGAATCTAGTGGTGTTGATTAAAAACGAAATGAAGGAGCTTGAGTCGTTGGTTAGGCCTGTTTGTAGCCGTGTATGGTTCTGTATTCTTTGCAGGTTGTCAACGACATTGAGTCGTTGGTTAGGCCTGTTTGTAGCCGTGTATGGTTCTGTATTCTTTGCAGGTTGTCAACGACAAAGGGAGATGAGGGTTTTGCTGATGGTACAGGTCTGGGGGTGGATGTTGCTAACGATGAGGGGGTTGTTTCATTGGTGGTCTATGACTGTAAGTGGCTGTGGTTACGATGGCTGGATTGATGATTTTTAGGGAGGCAATGGGGCTGTAGCTGGTTTTGGGAGTGGTTTTGCTTAGGCGTCTGTTTTGGGTAGGTTTGGTGATTCACGATGGTGGGTCTATTGGCAGGGGAGCTTGGGTGGTGACTCTGGATGTTTTACTGCTGATGGTGTTGTTGTGCTGTTCTAGAGTTGAGTTTTGGGATAATGATGATCGTTTGAGGGTAACGGTTGTTGTTGTTTTGGCTTTGTTGGTGGTGGTAGTGTTATGACTGTGATTGAGGCATTGGGTAGGATTGGATGATGACCGTGGGATGATGGTGCATAGTTATGGTGGCTAGGCTTGAAGCTGGTGATCAGGGGTTTGGTGTGTGGAGGTGATTTCTGAAAGAGGGTGGTGACCAGAGTTTAGTGGAGTTCTGGACGTTGAATTGGGCATGACAGAAGAAGAACCAGAAGAGTAAACACGACCCCAGAAAACCCAAAAAAGAAATCCAATTAAAAAACACAAATCTTGTTTTTGCCTTTTACATGTAATCAGATTTTCATAGTAAAAATGGAAGGAAAAAAAAAAAGAAAAAGAATCAAAACACATCAAAACAACAATAAAAAAACAAAGCAAGATATTACCTTTGAATGTCAGATGAACAGTAGCTGAGAACCTGATGACGAAAAGCTTGATGATGAACGGCTGAGTATAGGTGTGGTGTGAGTGTGAGTGAGTGTGTGTTTTTTTTTTTGTGGTGAGATTGTGCGTGTTTTAATCTCAATAGATAAAAAGAGTATATGTTTTAGAGTTTTTTTCTCTTTTTTTTATTTTAATAGGAGTATTTATAGAGTCTAGTAATCTTAGTTTTCAAGAATATCTCAAGATAATCAAAATGCTACTAGTAATAAAATCTTAATTTTATTCGAAAAAAATTATTTTTGATACAAAAAATTTAAAATAAATACAAAAATTACAATGAATTCCAAAATTTGTCAAAAAATTCAAAATAGATTTTAAAATCTAAAAAATGAATATTAGAGCTTAAAATTGGCTAAAAATGCGTTCGGGGTGTGAAATGACTATTTTGCTCAAGTAACGACAAAATAAATAGAAAAATAGCTATTAGTCTCGAAAAATTTTCAAAAATTAAAAATAAACTTAAAACTCTAGAAAATAAATTTAAGAATAAAAAATGGTGAAAAATGCATTCAAGGTGCGAAATAACTATTTTGCCCCTAGATAAACAAAAAAACACAAGAAAATAACTATTACTCTCGAAAAATTGCCAAAAATTGAAAATAAGCTTAAAACTCTAGAAAATGAATTTAAGACTCAAAAATTGATGAAAAATGAGTTTGGGATGTGAAATGAAGATTTTGCCCCCTGAACACGGTATTTACAGAGAAAATAGCAATCATCCCCAAAAAATAAATAAAATTTAGAAACATGTTTAAAAGTTTGAAAAATAAATTTTGGACTTGAAATGAGCAAATATAGTGTTCACGGGCGAAATGACCATTTTGCCCATGCAATGGCGAAATACAGAAAAATACCAGTTAAATCCAAAAAAATCACAAATATTAAAAAATACATATAAAAGTACAAAATATGAATTTAAAATTTTCAAAACTAATGAAAAACTATTTATGGCTAAAAATTACTATTTTGCACCCCCCAGAACTTGTTGATTTTTCCATTTTTGCTCAAAAATCAGAATTTGACCCTAACACAGGAAAAATACCCCCAATATTGGAAAAGATGAATGGTGTATCAAAATTTGGTATCTACACCTGGATGATAGCCGTGATCAATGTCTTGAGTAACATAATAATTATCTTGTCCAAGGGTCCATGACATGCCTCCTATTTGTTGGCTCTCTTAATTGTAACTTCCACTATGTCTAATGTCGCGCCCCATTTTTCGAAAGAGAAAAATAATTAATAGTAGATATAATGGTGAGATAGTGTGGTGAGTCGGAAAAAGGAAAAGAAAGTGTTAAATGTGGTTGTGTTTATTGGGAAAAGAAGCGTGTAAATTTTGCAAAAAATAATTTTTAGAAAATACTGTGTAAAAGATGATTCGATAAAAATGTGACAAACAAATGCTTTATTTTTAAACTAAAAGAAAAAGGGCCTAAAATGGGACTTTGAAAATGCGACGGTTTTTGGGCCCGAAAATAGAGTCTAAAAAGGGTTTTTTAGTGAAAAAGGAGTCGCCACTTGGTATTGAGTTTTGGTGTACCAAGTCACCCGAAAATATTTTATAAAAGGTAAGAAAATCAAAAATGATTTATTTAAAGAAATGGTTTTTGGAAAAAATAAGGAAAAACAAGAAAACCCTTTTAGACGACTCCAGGTCTTTGAAAAACAAGAGAAAAAGGTTCGGGAGTCACAGTTGAAGAAAGGGAAGGCAAAGGCTCGCGCCTAAGGCACCCTTTCAACCTAGCCGAAACTAGTTGCGAGGTTTAGTCTAAATTTTCCTAATATAACCCTAAGATTTTATCGCATTTGGATGCAACTATATGAATGCAAATCTAATCCTAAAAATGAATATCGTTAAGGGACAAAATGTTCCATTGAGGTTTAGTCGGAATTATCGCATTAATTGCGAAACCCGAATGTAGACCTCGACGGAGTCACGAGTTTAGGTGCAAAATAGAATGCAAAAGAAAAGGAAAATAGTAGTATAGATAGTAAGTGAACAAAGAAAGTAGGGATGCAACATAACGGGTACGGGGGACGAATGGACTCGTGACTAACTGTTCCTACTCACGGAGGGGGGGAACGACATGTACGCCATCGCTTCCCACGTGAGTAGATGACTATTTTCTAGTCAAATCACACAAATGACCTTAAGGTTCTATGTGTGGTGGAATCTAAATATTATGCACTAAAATAAATGTTAAAATAGATGATAAATGATAAAATATATATAGAAAATTATGTAAAAAATGGAAAAGGCCTAAAAAGAGTAAATGTGTGTGTAATGATCATGAAATGCACGCAAGAAATGATTCTATCACTAAAATGACCTAAAGGTCTAGTATTGGACTAACCTATTTTCTAAAAATTCTCCGCTAGCGTTGGACTAGCGAAGAAACCGAAATTAACCACAACTAGCGTTGGACTAGTGTGGCGACGATACACATATAGAATAATAAAGCAAGTAAGTAATTAAAGCACATATTAAAGCAATAAATCACATAAAAGCAAATAATAGCACATAGGAGCACATAGCACATAATCATAATATTCTAGATGCAAAATCCTAAGAAAAGCGAATAAAACACATAAACACATAGCACACATAGCACAAAAACCCTAACTATTACACCGGAAAAGCCTAATTACAATCTAAAATGGAAAAGATAATCAAAATAGCCTATCTAACCTACCTATTACATTTTCTAACTAAAATACAAAAATTTTTGTTAACTAGATATAAACTATCTATTACATTAACTATCTAAATACAGAAATTTATGCTAAATAGAATATTACCTATCTATTACATTTTTGAATAATCGAGAATTAATTTCAAATAAACAGCATGGCATAAATAAATAAACACTCGCATATGGATAAAAATTATAAGCATAAAATACATGAAAACACATAGAAAAACACATTGGAGCACGTAGGAGCACATAAAAAGAAATTAAAAGAGTAATCGAGATACCTCCCGTTCGTAAACTCGGTACAAATCGCTACTAAAAATGAACAAACATGTCAAAAAATACCACTATTTAATAAATAGACCACTAATTAAATAGTTTCATATCAATCACTATGAACAATACTATGATAATTCAAACAATCATAACAATGATAAACAAAATAAAAGAAAGAAAATAATGATAATAATAATTAAATATTTAGGAAGAAAATGGAAATTGTTTAAGTAAAAATAAATAAGTAAATAAATAACTAAAGTAAAACAACAAAAATAATAATAATAATAATAATAATAGAAGGTGAAGTACAATAATACCTACTTAAACTTTTAACACCCCAAATAAGAATTATCAAAATAACTAAAAGGGAAATAAAGAAACTAATTTGAACATTAATTAGACTAACAAGACCCAATTTTAGAACATTAATTATAAATTTGATAAAAATAAAATAAAAATAAAAATAAAATGTGAAAAGAAATAATTTAAAAGCTTTGAGGACTTAATTAATGTCCTTCTTTTTTTTTTTTTTGCAAAAATAAAAATGTTCCAAGATTTTGGATTAAAAGGAGAAATTTGGGCAATATTCTAGAGTAAAAAATGTAATTTATAACAAACTAAAGGGTAAAATTATAATTTCAAACCATAGTTAAGATAATAATATAATTTACAACCAATTTAAAGGCTAAAATATAATTTTTCAGCAAGTATAATGCCCAAAAATAAAAATTTCCAACAATATTTAAAGCCAAGAATATAATTTCAGCAAAATCATTAAGTAATACATAATTTACAGCAAATATTTAAAGGCAAAAATGTAATTTCAGCAAGTATAGTGATTTAAATAAAATTCCAGCAAGGTTGGAGGGACAAAAATAAAATTCCAGCAAGCATTCTAGGGCAAAAAAAGAATTTCCAGCAATGTTGGGGAACAAAATAAAATTCCAGCAAGCATTCTAGGAAATTAGAACCAAATTCCAGCAACATAAAGTTTTAAAAATGAAATTCCAGCAACTTAGGAACTAAATTACAATTTCTAACAATTAATGGAGGTATTAAAACAAATTCCAGCAACATAAAGGATCAAAATATAAATTCCAGCAACAATAGGGGGCCAAAAATAAAATTCAGCAAGTATTCTAAGGCAAAAAATAGAATTTCCAGCAATGTAAGGGACCAAATTGCAAATGCCAGCCACATTCAAGGACTAAAACAGAATTCCAGTCAGCATTTAAAGCCTAAAATACAATAACAGCAAGCTTGGGAGGTAAAATTACAATTTTCATAAATATCAGGGGGTAAAATTACGATTCCAGAAAAATTACAAGGATCAAAATGTAATTACCGAAAAATATAGGGTCAAAAAAGGAAATTAAAAAAATGTAGGGGCCAAAATCATAATTATATAAAAGTCGAGGGACCTAAATGCAATTAATTAGGACCTAATTGAAAAGAAAATAAAATTATGGGGGTCAATCTACAATAAACAGAAATTTAAATGCACAAATCAGAAATTATCGAGGCCATAGTAGCATTAATGAAAGTATAAGGACTATAAAATAAATACCTAATCAAAACGACGTAGTTTTGAGTGAAACTACGTCAAAACGACGTAGTTTCACCAAAACTAAGTAAATTTTTTTTTTTTCGGTTTTAGTTTTCTCTTTTTTCTTTTTACCCGGTTTTTCTTTTCTCTTTTTTTTTTCTTTCTTTATTTCTCTCTCTCTCTTTTTCTTTTTTTTTTCTTCTTCTTTCTTTCTTTCTTCTTCCCCAATTCTGATTTCCCCCCCCCCCCCGATTATCTCTTCCCTCTCGCCGATTATCTCTTCCCTCTCGCAGTCCGGCTCTCTCTCTCCTCGTCGCTTTCTCTCTCTCTCTCTCGGCCGACCGGTCTCTATTCTCTTTGTCTCTCTCTTTTTCTATTCTCTCCGCCCCTCTCTCTCTCTTCTCGTATCTCTTCTCTCGGACTTCTTTTTTTCCTCCCCTCTCCGTTCTCTCTTTCTCTTGTTTCTACTCAATTGCTCAAACCCAAAAAAAAGAGTTCAGCATAAACACAACAATTAAAGTCCAATTGAAAGAGAAAGGTAATGGTTTACCTGATTTCTTGAACGGGAAAGGTGTCCAGCGGTGGTGGCACCTGGTGGTGCTATTTGTGGCTGTCTGGTGGCTCCGGATTGCTCTCTGACGGTGGTGGGGCTTCGGCCGGTTGGATTTGGCAGTGGGAGTAGTCCCCTTTTTTTTTTTTTTATAATTCTTGCAGGTGTGTGTGTGTGTTAACAAGTGTTTTGTGTGTGTCTGTGTTTTTGCAGGTGAATTGGAAATGTGATTCTGGACGTTTGTGTGTGAGTGAGTGAACTGGTATGAGGTGTGTGTTTGCAGATTGTGAGAGTGTGTGCAATGTGTGTGATTGGCTGTGTGTGTGTTTCTGTGCGTTTGAATGTGTGTGCAGGTGTGCTTGAATGTGTGTGCAGGTTTATGTCTGGTCTGGCAAAGGGAAGGGGAAAATGCAGGTGTGAGAGTGTGTGCAATGTGTGTTTTGTGTGCACTTAGTGCCTGTGTGTTTGAATTGCAGAGGAAAGGATGCAGGTGTGTGAGCTCTGTGTTCTGCGTTTTGTGAAGCTTGTGTAGATGCGCGTAGTGTGTGTGTTTGTGCGTATGTGTGTGTTTTGTGCCTGTGTGTGTAATGTGCCTGTGTGTAATGTGTGGAAAAGGCAGGGGAAGGGGAGTGAATTTTGTGCGTGTGTTTTTGTGTTGTGGAAAATGCAGGTAGTTCTGTGTGTGCTTGTGAGTTCTGGAGAGGGAGAGGTGAGATGAGTGAATTGAGTGTGAGTATGTGTGTTCTGAACGTTTGTTTGATGTTGTGAGGTGTGTGTGTGCGATGAAGAGTGCAGGGGAGTGGATGTCTGGTGAGAGTGAGGTTGTGTCTGGTGAAGGTGAGTGATTGGAGGGGGCCGAGAGAGAGAAAATGGGAGGGAGAGGGAGAGAGGAGGGAAATGGAAGGGTGTGTGCAATGATGAGGGTGATTGGAGGAGAAAATAATTTGTCCAAAATCCCTCAAAATCTGCTGAGGAGAAGATGAGAAGAGGTATGGCTTGGGGATGGATTTGCAGAAGCCATTACCTTCTTTGCAGAAGGAACAGCAGCAGCAACGCTGCTGCTGCTGTTCATCTCTTTTTTTTAAAGAAGAAAACAAAGAAAAACAGAAAAATAAAAACAAAAATAAAAAATAAAATAAAACTACTTGAACTCTTTTTAGATTATATATTAAAACTAAAACACAACATTATAAGAAGAAAAAAAGAAAAATTCAGTGTAAGAAAGTTAATTCTAGGTTAGAAAAATACAATTTAAAATAAACAAACAAATGGTATTTAAAAATAAGTAAATAAATAAATTAATTATGAAAATTTTCTTTACATAAAATTTATAAAATGCACAAACACATAATTCTTATAAAGAAAAATTTTAAATAAAAATAAAAAAGTACATTGGAAAACGTGACTTAAATATGGCAAAATTATAAAAAATTTATGAAATTAATAAATGACGTCACAAAAATCTTACACAACATATATTATCACTCAAAATTTTTAAGATTAACGCATCCTTGGGAAACGTGCCATCAATAGACAAAAAGACAAAAAATACTAAATGACTCCTAAAAATCATGTAATTTTTACGGAAAATTTATAAATATACAAAATACATATATGAAATTTTTCACTTAAAAATTCTCGTAAAAAAGAGTGCATTGAAAAACGTGCCATTAAGTTAAAAATACTAAAATTTTAAATAAATAATAAATGACTCCAAAAAAATCATTAAAATTATAGATAATGATAAAAATAGTAAAATTGTATATTTAGGAAATAAAATACAAGAAAATAATATTTACTTGGTAAAATTACCATTTTGCCCCTGATGTAACAAATTAGACGCAATATACACAAAAATTATAATTGGCTCCTGAAAATAAAAAATACCCCATAAATAAAGTAATACACATATTTTTATAGAAGGTGTGTCAAAATTTGGTGTCTACATCTAAAAGAATTATTTCCTCTATTTCCATTGCCACCATTATCACCATTATCATTGTCACATCACTTTTATCAGAAGAAGATGAACAACAACACGCTTACTGGTTTGTCTAGCCTTACATTTATGCTTCTAATATGATGATTGAATAATATTTTTCTTGTTCTTCTTGGTAATATATTGGCACAATGTATTGCTAAAACCATCATCACCATCACGTCTATCGTCACCCTAACATTTTTCTAATTCATTTTGCTGAATGCCCTGATCTAATCACTCGAGATTATCTTCAGATAATACCAGCTAATCATTTTCTTTTATCCAATCATCTAATAGATCATCTTGATGAAAAATATAATTTAAATCAATTGGACTATAGAAATCATGAGTATCCCTTTGATACATCAGATTTTTTGCCTTTAAGTGCATATGTAATGCACAAAAACTAATTTTGTACAAATTTTGAATTGCCAGACGATTGTAAAGTTTTGTAGGAATTAACGATCATGTGCTCCAATTCCTTTCACAACTAGCAGATGTGTAGGTCTGACTCAGTATTTTAATTGTAATTTTTCTTGGATTTGGAGCATCTTCACCATAGTTAAGCCACCGTTAAGCTAAATAAACAAAATAATAATTAACTACGATAATAATAATAATTTTAAGATTATACAAAATATCAACTTCATTAATACAACTTAAATATTTATATAAGTATATATTGAGTTGAGCTCAAACTTGCTAAACATTTTGATAATGCTTTTGTTACAATAGAACTTCCAAATCCTCCTTTTTTCTCTGTGAAAAATTTGATCTACAAAAATGATATATGCATAGATGTTGAAATTTTAGAATTTGGTAATGGATACGATCACTAATACATATAAAAAAAAATCATAAATATACCTTATTTATTGCATCAACTTGCGCATCCAAATTTGGTACAACTCTGTAATGACTCTTCTCAATCCTTTTCGAACTTCATCGAGGTTAAACTTGCATGTTCTAGAGTATTGAAGGGCTGGGTTTAAAATATATGCTGAATAAAATAAAATCATAAAATTAAAAAATAAGCAAATACATATATAATGCATATTTAAATTGCGTGTACTATTTTAAATTACCTGCTGCATGTAAATCACAATGTAATTGATTGTACAATCACTTCCCAATTCCTCTCCTAACATTTCACTGACTTTTGAATAACCATTTTTGCTATGTCCATTGCATCATAAATAATTGACAAGATTGGCTTATTATCTTGAAATAGTTTTTAAAACTTAGACCAAAAGCTTTATTATTGCACACACATTTCTGACTTTTTTCCAAAACCTTTCTAATAGTATCAACTTCAACAGCTTCTGCTCTTCATTTGGTAGTGTTATTGAAATCTATCCATTCATCTAAATTGTACATCCTTTTCAATTATGTACAATTCTAAAGAAGACTTTCCATATAAATGAATTTAGTAGCGAATCTGGTTATGCCTGGACGTAGCAGTTCCCTTTTTCTTGTATATATTTTCATTAAATTCACTACTTTGTCATTGTTATATATGAAACTTGTTATTCTCTTTTGCTGTGTAATATTTTTTCACATCATCCATCTTACCAATGTCCTCTAACATCAAATCAATGCAATGAGTAGCACAAGGTGACCAAAATAGATCTTTTCTTTTTTTATCAGCAATTGTCTAGTTGCTTTCATGCCAGATTCGCTATTTGTCACAACTTGTACGACATTTTGTTCTCCCACAATCTCTACTACATCATTTAAAAATATATTTAGCATTTTTCCTCACATTTGTGCAATTAACTGAACTATTGAATATCATATGCCTTTCACAATATATTATAAAATTTATTATTGGGAGCTTTGTATGAGTGCCCCAACCATCACACATAAGTGTACATCCAAAATTTGGATATTTATGATAAATATCTTCCAAATATTTCTCAAGCTCAGAAAATTCTTCATCTAAATATTCATTTCTAATTTGATGAGCTAAAGGGCTTTTAATTCCAGTACGAGCGTTGGTAATTTCATCAATCATTGATTGATAGTATGGATTATCAATTGCATGGGATGGTACAACGTTGAAATGAAAATTGTTTGAAATTGTCTTACCAACTTTCTTTATATTTTCTCCTGCAATCATTGATTTGACTGACTTTTATTTTGAAGGAAACATATGCGAGTCAACTACTTTGTTTAGCATTTCATTTGCTTGCCTGACACTAAAATTACGAGATAATCCATTTTTACTTCCAGAAGTTGTTGGCTCCAAAGTACTAGCACCCTGGAGTTAACAATGTTTAAAAAAATAAAAAACAAACAAATAAATAGCAACTTCAATTTATATTTAATAAATTGATATGACACTTATCATAACATTTTAATTTACAAATAATACCTAGCATAGATATTAATGCTCGACTTCTAGACTCTAAATGCCTTCATTATTCTTCAACAAATTGTAAGTATTAGTTCTCTCTCATTACTTGCCTCATTTGCTTATTTTCTAATTCATCAATCTCATATAAGTCTTTGTCATCCACATCGCCATACATATTCTCCTCTTGCAAAGTGTTCAATATTTCTTCTTTTTTTTTTTATTGTAGCTCTTTGAGCCTTACTAGTCTTTATTTGTATTTTTATTATATCTCTAACTTCTTTTGGATCTTTTGGGCAAGCTTCAACTTGTCTTGTAATATGACCGACATGTTCTTTCAATCTTGTAATCCCGCCACGCATTACTTTTCTATAATAACTACATCTAAAAATTTTTCTATTTCCACCTACAAGTGTAACCATGTTCCCAACCAATATCTTATTTGCCATTTCACCTGTTACATATGCCATCATAAATTATTAGCATTTGCAATGCATCAAAAAGTACTACAAGTAATGAGTTATTATCTGATAGAAGAAAAAATAATTGTTTAGATTATGTTAGTAACTTATAAATCTTATTTACGATATTAACTTGTTTGCAAGATCATTAGTTCCATTTTTTCAAAGTATTTTTTTACTAAAATTTAAACAGTAATAATATATATACAGATCACAACAACAGCATATATACATATCATGAATATATAAAAAATACAGCATTATAAAAACAGAAAACTATATCAATAACTAAAGATAAAAATAAAACTAACTTGAAATTGAAGCAGTTGAGGGAAGTCTAGACGGATTTGAGGAGGGAAATTTCAGTAATTTGCTTGAGGAGAATGAAGGCACTAGTAAAGTGAAATAGAAAAAAAAGGCAACAACTCTATATAACAATTGGAGAACTTGAGGCAAAATGAAAGATGAAGTAGTTACAGAACCTTCACTTTCTTGTGTTGAGGAATCTTTTCAGTTTAGGCTGTCTATGGCCTATGGGGAGCTAGCCTTTTAAATAAACAAGACGGCTTGACATCGTACGTTTGTGCACGCGTAGAAGGTTAGAAGATTAAAAAAAAAAAGAATACGATCCACGGAGTTGCGAGGTTGGATGCACGCGTAAAATCATGGGCAAATTTACATTCAAAAGATTTAAAAAGGTGGAAGCGTGGTCCGCGAGGTTGGCTGCATAGCCATCACTTCATGTGTTCAATTAAACCATGCTAGATGTAGAAGCATGGGCAAATTTATATTTAGAAGATTTAATAAAGAAGGGACATGGTCCGCGAGGTTGGCTGTATAGCCATCACTTCATGTTTTCAATAACCATGTTAGACCCTTGAAAGTTGGCCAGGTCCAAAAGGCAAGGCCTGCGCAATGCACAGAGTGCTTCCAAACGAAAAAAAAAAAAAATTTCCAGCATTTTATCTGAGAAAAAATGCCATGGTTTCCAATCCCTCCCCTTCTCCCCAAAAAAGAAGCGAGAAAGCTTTAGCTTCCATTTCCCCGCATTGGTCACGTCGTCGGCCCACCATCACCAGCCTCAGCGTCACCATCACTATAGCTTCCATTTCCCCATAGTATCACGCCGCCGGCCCACCATCACCAAACTCAACGTCACCACCACTGTAGCTATACTCACCCTCAACCACCATCCTATCGCATCGGCTCACCATCACCAACCTTAACCTCACCAGCACTACAACTGTACTCATCCTCAACCACCATCCCATCGCACCAGCCCACACCAAAATCAACCCCCCATCACACACACCCAAACTATCACGGGGTGCCCAGACGCTATGCCCCGTGACCCACTAAAGTCCCCTAAGTACGTTGCCCAAGATTGGTTGCCGTTGCCGATTGCGCCCGTGCGCTTGCCTAGTCCGCACCCAGAGTCGTGCGGTCGTTGCTTGGCGCGTCCGTGCCGCAGCTCTCGTGCCCTATCGCACTCGTGCATCCCTTCTTATTGCACTTGTGTAGTAGCTGGTACAACCTGTCGCACATCTGTCGCAGCCGCACGCCTAGCACCGTGCTCACCGATGCCTATCGTGACTCACGGGAGGACGGAGTCGCACGCCCGGCACCACCAGCGCCCGGAACGCATGGGACCACCGGTCACAGATCGGTGCGATATCTGACGAGCATGAAGAACCAAGTACCAGAAGCATAGGGATGTAATTTTAGGTGCTAGTTCTTCCTTGTACATGTAAATAGCTTAGTTAGTGTATTTTCCCTTTTGCACAGAAAAACAGTGTCTACTCCTGTCACTTAGGGTTATTTTGCCAGGACTACTATAGGGGGTGATAAGGAGTTGATGCGAAGAACGGGTGTAAACGAAAGTTGTAAATCTTGCGATTGTTTAATGAAATCTTGTTTCCTATTAAACCACTGTACCTCTAAAGCATATATATGCATTTGTTTGCTATATTTGTGAGTGCGACACACAGTCGGTCGGATAGGCGGAAGTGACGGTGCGGGGACGTCACTTGCCACACGGCTCGTTACGCTGAGGGAACGAACGACCCGTGACAGTTGGTATCAGAGCACTTGGGGGAGGAACCAGGGCTTACGATAACGCAAAGATGGTTACACATAGATGACCGGATTGTTGCCTTAGAGAGGGCAGTCGATCGGCTTTCTTCGATTTGTTTGGGTGACGAAGGTGCCGCTACCTGGACCTGCGAGTGGGTCAGGCAGAGACGGACCTTGCCCATCTAAGTGCGGACCTTGAGAGGCAGCAAGGGACCACTCAAAGACTTTCGGTGGAGACCCAGGCCCTAGAGGGAGGTGTCGTGGGGAACACCAACGCAATTGCCGAATTGCGAGAGATGATGATGGAGCTCCGTGCAGAGGTGCGGGTGCTCCAGTTGGCGGTTGCCAGCAACAACACTGCGGCCAATGCTCCAGAGATGTCTAAGGCATTCAACAGGCCGAAAGTCCCCGAGCCAAAGACGTTTGGCGGGGCAAGAGATGCGAGGGAACTCGAAAACTTCCTTTTTGACATGGAGCAGTACTTTGAGGCAACCCATGTGGGGGAAGAGGCCGCAAAGGTGACGACTGCATCCATGTATTTGTCGGAGGACGCCAAAGTGTGGTGGCGAACCCAGAAGGTGGAGATCCAAGCTGGACGCCTTCGAGTGGACACATGGGAGGAACTGAAGCTGAGGATGAAGCGACAGTTCTTTCGACATAATGTTGAGGAAGAAGCTCGCCGTGCCTTATGCGGATTGAGGCAGACGGGCACCATTCGAGACTATGTTAAGAGCTTCCAGACCTATCTCCTGAGCATCACGGACATGTCGGAGAAGGATAAGCTCTTCTTTTTCAAAGAAGGCCTGAAGCCGTGGGCGAGGGCAGAGCTACAAAGAGCAAGGGTTGAGAATCTGGACTCAGCCATTGCACAAGGCCGAGGGATTGGTTGACTACCAGCTGGAACTGCGACGAGAGACGAGACTAGGGGTCAATCAGTTCAAGGGATCCGGTAACGGATTCCATCGAGCAAATGGAGGAAACGGTGGGGGAGACCGGCCCTCCACACCACAAAATGATGCTCAAACACAGTCCAAGGGCCGAGGCCCAATTACCAGCAACAATAATGGGGACCAACAAAGATACGGATGCTATATTTGCCAGGGTCCCCATAAAATGGCCGAGTGTCCAACGAAGAGACTCGTGAATGCATTGATCGCAAAAGGCAATCTTCTTAGCCAAGAGGAGCCGACTTCAGAGGAAGACGGTGGCGAGGAGTTGTGCGACCAGGAAGAGTATGCTATGGGGGCATTCTCCTACTGGTGCAATGCACTTGAGAGCTCGACGGGGACGACAAAAGCCGAAAGACCCCTCCAGGACAAAATTGACAAGGTGATTGCCAAGTGCCACGTAAAGGTACTTACCAAACAAGAAAATCACACTGCTATCAAAACGGGAAGGCCGACCGTGGAGGATGCGGCTAAGCCAACCCTTGAGGAGGATGAAATTGAGCAGGTTAGGCCAATGAGGGGCAAAAATAATGGCCTAATGTACGTGGATCTAATGGTGAATGGGAAGCCAATACGGGCAATGATTGATACAGGGGCAACCCATAATTACCTGTCCAGCACTGAGGTAGAGCGACTGGGCTTGGTGTTGGAGGAATCCACGGGAAGAGTGAAGGCAATCAACTCTGCCGCACAACCGGTCGTGGGAGTTGCCAATGGCGTATCCATCAAGGCTGGTTCGCTCACTACACGGACCAGTTTTACCGCGGTTAAAATGGATGACTTCAAACTCATCATTGGGTTGGAGTTTTTACGAGATGCAAGGATCGCCATATACCCTCATGGCAACGCTCTAATTGTTCTAGGCAGCAACCCATGTTTGATTCGGGCTTCAGTGGGAAGATCTGATGGAACGAATCTCTCAACGCTGCAACTGCAAGAAAGCCTAGAACCGAGGGAAACAGGTTTCCTGGCGCATTTGCGCTGGAAAGAGGGCACAACGACTACGGGGCCGGAGCCACTTCCAGTCCCAACTAAATTTAGCACAAGTCCCTGCGAGAAATTCTGAATCTGATAGCCAGACGGAAACAGTTCAACGAAATGTTGGAGGAGCATCTCCAACACCTTTTAACGGCTAATCAGAAAGAGTTGGTGCCAGTGTTGGATGGACCCAGATTATGCTTCAATGCTCAAAGAAGTTCTTTAACTAATAAGAACTCTTTTGAAATTCATTACAGGGCAACAACCTCCGTTGGCTCACATGGTGGATGCCTGTAAAGAATTGAAAGGTCCTAACATGGTTGAAAGATCATTCAGTTTTCCATGGCAGTCTTTTAAAGCCATACTAGAAAGACATGAAAAATCCATCCAGAGGACTGTACGCACAGAAAAGTCTCTATAGTGAAGTCCAAAGGCAAACGAATTGATAAAGCTATTCTTGATGACGGGGCAACTAGACATAACAACTACGAAGACCATCAAGAGTACATTGCCAAATGGCTACGATGTGGAGACAATCAAATTCTTGGGAACGACCAACAAATCTCAGAGTCCCTCCAACAGATGTTTGACACTTGCAATGCTTTAAAGGCTCCGAGGACGTCGCCAAATCAGGTGGGGGAGAATGTCACGGGGTGCCCAGACGCTATGCCCCGTGACCCACTAAAGTCCCCTAAGTACGTTGCCCAAGATTGGTTGCCGTTGCCGATTGCGCCCGTGCGCTTGCCTAGTCCGCACCCAGAGTCGTGCGGTCGTTGCTTGGCGCGTCCGTGCCGCAGCTCTCGTGCCCTATCGCACTCGTGCATCCCTTCTTATTGCACTTGTGTAGTAGTTGGTACAACCTGTCGCACATCTGTCGCAGCCGCACGTCTAGCACCGTGCTCACCGATGCTTATCGTGACTCACGGGAGGACGGAGTCGCACGCCCGGCACCACCAGAGCCCGGAACGCATGGGACCACCGGTCACAGATCGGTGCGATATCTGACGGGCATGAAGAACCAAGTACCAGAAGCATAGGGATGTAATTTTAGGTGCTAGTTCTTCCTGTACATGTAAATAGCTTAGTTAGTGTATTTTCCCTTTTGCACAGAAAAACAGTGTCTACTCCTGTCACTTAGGGTTATTTTGCCAGGACTACTATAGGGGGTGATAAGGAGTTGATGCGAAGAACGGGTGTAAACGAAAGTTGTAAATCTTGCGATTGTTTAATGAAATCTTGTTTCCTATTAAACCACTGTGCCTCTAAAGCATATATATGCATTTGTTTGCTATATTTGTGAGTGCGACACACAGTCGGTCGGATAGGCGGAAGTGACGGTGCGGGGACGTCACTTGCCACACGGCTCGTTACGCTGAGGGAACGAACGACCCGTGACACAAACCGTCAGATAATCAGCCCCAAAGCTGCCAAACTGAATGCTCCCCTTAGTATTGGTCATGATGCCGACCCACCATGACCAACCTCAACCCAGCACTGCAACTGTACTCACCCTCAACTACCATCCCATTACAACCTATAAACACCAAAATCAACCCCCCATCACACACACCCAAACCGTTGGATAATCAGCCCCAGAGCTAGCCAAATTCAGCACCTTCGACCGTCGGAGCAAAGCCAGATATTAATGATGGTGCCAAACTCAGCACCTTCGACCGTCGGAGAATCAATCCCAATGCCAGATATTAAATGATGGTCACGTAAGTATAGATTTTTGTTTTCTTTCTTTTTGTATCATTTGGATGCGTGATCTGAGTTGATCCGGGAGAATAAGCGGCGAATTAGCTATTTCTCATCGACTTAGAGCCAACTTAATCTGAGTCGACCAAGATTAGAGGATTTTGCCAACTTAATCTGAGTCGACCAAGATTAGAGGATTTTCCGCCAAGTCTAATGTCTCCGAGTGAAATTGGAATGGTATCAGACCACCGTCCCCCGTTCTAGTGACATTCAAACCAGGTTACTGACTCTAAATGCGGTTGTTTATTGTTTTTACAAGAAGCTGAAACTCAATAGCTAAAAGCCTTGAAGAATTTAACCATATTCCCAAGTACTTGTCTGGTAAAATTCGTGGAACCCATTCCAAGTACTTGTCTGGCATATATAATTGCACAACCCAACATAAGATAGTGGACGAGCAAGAAGCAATTAAATAAAGCTTGAAGAAGCATAGAAATGGAAATTCAGTACGAGGGCAATGTACAAGCCAAATATAAGGTTTATCAAGTTGAGCTTGTTTCCAAAATAAACTACCAATATCCACGAGACAGTTCCAGTCTTTCTAGCATAGCATCACCGACAAAATTATTTTAAAACTGCAGTTTATAAAGCAAAATGTTCGGTGGCATAGCAGCTAAAAGTAATTCATGGAAGAGTTTCCAAATTGTTGGCCTCCATTAACAGAAGAACATAGAGTTGCAAACATGTTTATGCAACTTGGGTAGCTCAGGTACTGACGCACCGCCAGCAGAAGTCACCTCTCCATGGCCAGATGATGTCTCAGACAACTCATCAAATTTAATAAACTGAGACATTTGGGAGGCAGCAAGGTGGGCGTAGCATATAGGAGCAACTGAAAAAGAAATCATAAGATATCAACAAAAAGTGTGTGTTAGAACAATTGAGGCACTGTGACTGTCATCATTTGTGCACAAAAATGGTGAAGGTAGATATTAGCTTAATCTGAGGCTACATCTGGACAGGGAAGAAGACTGAATCAAATATGATCACCACCCTCACTTTCTATAATAACTAGGGTTAATAACACTTTGCCCCCCTAAAGGTATGGGGTAGTCACACTTTGCCCCCCTAACCTTTGGATATATACATTTTGCCCCCTTTATGTATCTTCTTTGACTTTGACTTACTTGTATAAATTTTTTCTTCCCAAATTACCCTTATCTATTCTTAAACTAACTTTAGCTTTATGAGTTTGGTTTAATTACTTTAATGATCCTTCAATTTTTTCATGAGTGTCACTTTAGTATTTAATCATCTGATTGTGTCTATTGAGTCCCCAACTTTTATAATAGAGTTTAATTGGCCCCTATGCCAATTGATGATAAAATATCCTTCTAATTATGTCATTTTATGTTTTTTTTCTCTCTTTTACTTTTTTTCAGTTTTTTATATTTATTTTTCTTTATTCCTTCGATTTCTCCTTCCAACGCCATTTACATCCTTAAGAACTTTGGATTTGGGACTTTACAAGTGCCATTTCCCACAAGTTAATGGCCATAATTTAATGTAGCATAATAAATGGCTAAGATGTGTGCCCGTTGGACCTAATATGAATTGAAACAAATATAAAAAATGAGTTGATTTTAGAGAAAAAAGTAGTTACACTAAATGTTGTTGGAGGGAGAAATCGGAAGAATAAAGAAAAATAAATATAAAAACGAAAAAAAGTAAAAGAGAGAAAAAAAACATAAAATGACATAATTAGAAGGATAATTTGTCATCAATTGGTATAGGAGCCAATTAAACTCTATTATAAAGTTGGGGACTCAATAGACACAATTAGAAGATTAGGTACTAAAGTGACACTCATGAAAAAGTTTAAAGATCATTAAAGTAATTAATCCAAACTCAAAGCTAAAGTTAGTTTAAGAATAGATAAGGGTAATTTGAGAAGAGAAAATTCATACAAGTGGATCAAAGTCAAACAAGACACATAGAGGGGGCAAAATGTATATATTTAAAGGTTAGGGGGGCAAAGTGTGACTACCCCATACCTTTAGGGGGGCAAAGTGTTATTAACCCTAATAACTATTTACATCTTATTGTAACTCATGACACCATATCTCCTAGTCGCTAAAACTTAGCAGATTCTATTAACGCAACAGCAAAATGCTTTTAGTTTCTCCAAAGTGATCTACGCTAATGAGTTCTCCTTGTTCAGGAAAGCTTTTGAGGTAGGATTTGGGTTAAGAGGTGATGCTGGAAGTGGTTAATTATTTGTTCTTTTCTTCAATAGGATAGGACAAGCAAAATAAATATTTCAGATGTTATGTGCCAAGATTTTACAAACAACCACAATTAAAGAGGTGACAACTGGGAAAGGTACCAAAAAAAATTAAAAAAAGGGAACAAACAAACTACATAATCAAAAGAGAGCTGATGTAATTACCTACTGAAATAGCTGTAGTGCTTCTCTGGTACCTGAAGAAATTTAAAGAGTCTTCTTGTTATTGGCAGTATTAAGCCATGACACAAGCAATACTCATAAACAAGAACACATATTCAAAAGATGCATGAAGTTTCTAGCTAGATTTCTTTTATTATGATGCTTAAGGGAGAAAACAACTTACACGTATGATAAAGAATGAACCAGCTCCTGCAAATCATCAGCTGAGAATCCAAGTTCATCATATAGAACGTGATAGTGGGTAGGCCTGGTGGTACCCTGTAGATACATGCATCACCGAAAAATGGTTAGTTCACAAGGGGATCACCAAGGTGACTGAAAATGATACAATGAAAGTGCTTCTTATTCAATAAACATCTAGGAAATGAAAACAAAAATGCAAAGGGTTGTTTCATAAACTCACAATCATTCCAGCATGAGCACACATATAGAAATCATTATTTTTAGGATGACAAATCCCATTGTCAACAACTGTTCCTGCAACAAAATGCAACACGGAAGTTGTAGTTGAGTTTAAAAATGTTTTCTTTTCTATGTTATACCACACAATAGAATGACAAACCAGGTGGAACATTATCGGGGCTATTGGCTTGGAAAAATTTGGTGTGATGATTTTTCTGTGCCACTATCAACATGAACTTCGGGGACCATTTTTCATCAAGTAACTTGCAAGCCTGTAAAATATCGCATTAATAACAAATAACAAGCGATCATTATTCACAAAGATATCCATGCAATGAAGTTTTAGTTCATGTATAAAAGTTGTATAAAAGTAAAACCTCTATAATCTGATCCAACTCAATGTTTAAAACTTGATTGAATTGAGACTCGCTTACTCCATCCCTACACAGAAATCATTCAACAATGGTTATGTAATCTGAATAAACTACAAAAGTTAAGCATGTAATAGAAATTGTCAAAAGGTAGATGTCGCCTGTAGCGGGTGCAATCATATAAATGTTCAGACGAGTTTATTAACACCAGCATCATATTTTTCTCAAATCCCATGTTGCAAGAACAAATAGTTACATCATAAAAACTGAAAACATTCAAATAAAGTAGTAGACCACACAGACTGAATGAATGCAAACTGAAGTTTCTAACTACATACAACTATCCATCTGGAAAAAGCTATTCCATTTAGCTTCTGCAGAAAACCTCAAAAAGTGAAGAAACAAATCCTGTTTATAATAATAATCAATTAAGAAGTTTGCAAATAGTGACCATGTAGCTACGGACAAAACTAAGCTTTATTCCACCAGATCATTAGCCATTCAAGAGAGCCAAACTTCATATGCTGGAAGGAGATATAGAAGATTTGAGTAACTAAGGCCGCCAGCTGCACGTATGCACAAGTGATAACAACAACAATGATAAAAGCCAGAGGAATGAAAAGAAATCCCTAAAAATGACATGAACCACGCCCTTTCTCTTCCTCCTCCTCCTTCTTTTCTTTTTTTTTATAATTTATTTTTTTGGTTCAGAGCAGATTTTGAACAGATAAAAAAAAAAAGAAAAGAAACGGTCATTTCCTCAATTTTGCGTAAAGAGGGGAAAAAATGTAGACACATATTTTTAAATAGGATGCGTTGCATTTCTTGTAAGAGACAACATAGCTACCTAAAGATTATTATCTGCTCAGGTTTTCTCTTTCCTGAACTTGTATAAAAGTCAAGAAGCAGCTCCCTGAAAAATCAGAAATAACCCATGAACGACAAAACTAATAATTCTTTGTAATAGGAACACAAGGAGAAGACAGTCATAACCAGCACTAAGTTCCAGAACTGCACAGTACCTAAAAATCCCTTCATCCTCAGTTCCAGAAACCTTCTTACATAGGGAATCTATAATCTCTGTCTTTGGCGACTGTGTACGAACAACAGCCCGATACTGGGAAATCAGTGGCCACTGTCTAGAACTAACCACCTGATAATTTGCATAAACAAATAAAGAAAATATGGATTAACCAAGGTATTAGTTGATCTTTAACAATATCAGCACAACTGCAAAGAAATCAGACTACCGCAGCAATTGACGGTACGTCAGCACGACCAGGTGAGCCATGTGACACATCCATTCCTATTATAATTGTTGGAATTTTGGACATAACAGGGATGGAAAGAGATTGCTCAACAGTTAACAGGGAATTGATGCCACCCATCTATGAATAAAAAAAAAAAAAAGACATAAGTGAGAAACACTAAAGTAATATAAATATTTCATAGATCAATTATGATGGACTCAGTATACCTTGGCATTAATTTTGAGGAGAACATTAGTTAGGTATTGATCATTGATCCTAGTAGGTGCAATGCATTGTGTAACTATTCCAATCTCTGAAAGATTCTTCCTTTTCCACGGGCCTTCAAAACAGAGACCAAGCCACAAGATTTCACAGGGGAAAAAAAAGAATAAATATAAATAAGAAAAAATTAAAGTTACTCTTAGATACCATAGACATCAGAGTTCTTTTTCTCCGGGAGGATGCAGAGAAGAAACTGAGGTACCCCTGGGAGCTTTCCCTTGATAATTTCAAACATTCTTTCCACTCTCACAGGAGCAGGTGCACGCCTAAGTTGAGGGTTCTCTTCAAATGTGTCAAATGGATCACCAATTGACTGTGAAATGTATGTAAACTATTAGAGAATCAATTAATTACAGAAATCCATTATGTAATAGTAAATAAGACAACTTACCATTCCTTTCATATCTCCACACTTAATAAGGTCTGCACACAACTTACGAACATCACAGCGAGCAGAAAAGTTGACAACTGCCCAGCGCTCAATTTTAACCGGTTGAACAAGTTTCTAAGATAGATCTCCCATGTCAGAGCTACTGATACAAAATCCTAGAATCTTATGAATCCCAAAATGGCATTAGAAAGGATATGTACCCTGTTATTGAAGTTCCACCTTCCATTGCGAGGAAGCAAGTCATCTCCATTTCCGACTTTTAACTTCAATAAACAAGGACCAAATTCAGGCCTAATGCTGCAGAACTAAACACAGGATACGACTAAAAAGATTGTTATAAAAAAGTGGAGTCATTACCTTTGGAGCAGATAAAACCCGACCTTCCACTGGAATAAACTGATTGTTGATTGAAATTCCAGCGCAACCTAGAAGAGGGTCAGCACTATAATTGCTAACTCTTAGTGCCTGAAGAACAGACAGCCTTGTAATCAGAAATAGAAGCATGAATATTGGAGAAAAATCTAAGTGTGAAACAGTTCTCATTTTACATCTGTCAAGACTTTCATCCTCTCTTGAGGCTTCTGACGAGATTTTTCCACAAGGGCAGCCCTTTGTAGATTGGATAGAGCTTTGGTGTAACGTTGAAGGGAAATCAGTGAGCAAAGCTGAGATCATGAGAAAACATGAGCAATGCAGTAACAGTGTCAATAGAAATTAAACTTTTATTTGTTCAGTACCTCAATGGGAATGAAAATTGGGCGTTTTGGTTTCCCAACATTAATGCATGGAAAATCTCCAGAATACTGTAATGGAATTTTCCGGTGATCAACGAAATACTCATGGACTGTAAGTTCAACTGGTTGGGTTTCACCATTCCCATTTCTTTGCTTCAAGGAGAATCTGTAGCAGATAATTAGTGGTAACAAATTGTTTCGAACCAAATTGTCAAGCATCTCACGTTAAACTACAATCCATCATTAAAACTTTACGTTTGTTCTTTGCAGATCTTCTCGCTCAAGCCAGTGATTTTATATTCTGCATTGGAGGGATTAGTGGCAACCCTTAGATTCTTCAACATCCTTTTAGCCTGTTGATATGTATAAGAAAAAGGCAGCGGCATTAGAAGGTGACAAGAATGAACATGGCAAGAGTAAATAATGATGTTTCAAACCCACCTTAACCCAATCAAACAAAGATTTTTCAAACTCACCTTAACCCAATCAAGCTGATAAGGATCTCTGACATTTTGATTTGCAAGAAGAAAATCTATCACTGGACCAGGTTGGACAATCATCGTAGTTGAGACATCTATTTGCATTGGAAAAAGAGATGGTTAAATTGTAGTACTAGAACAGTAGGCAAAATTGAAGTGTTCGGAGTGTCAGCCTACCAATGTTCAGAGAAAGACCCCCCTGAGTGGCTCTGAAACTTGAATGGAAACCTCGGCATCCAAACACACCGCCTCCTAAATTAGTGAAGTTTCTCGGCTCATTGTGGAAGAATGATTGGCGCACCAAAAGGCATCCCCTGAAAGCAAACAATCATGTAAGCACCAATCTCACTTTGCAAATCAAAATTGCAACAAAGCTTCTTACTGTTTTGCAGCATGTTGTCGCAATATGACATCCAGAACTCTCACAGCTTCTTGGAAATGTTCGGTTTCTTTTCCATTCAGTGCATTGGAAATGGCTTGCAGTGGAATTTTAGCAGCATAGCTTATTGCAACTTTATAAGTTTTAGATCGAGATTGACGCTTTGATCTTTTCCTATCACTCTCACTTGGACTACCATCTCCCTGTGGGTTTCCGCAACCAACATTTCTGAGAACATAACAAATGCAAGTTAATCACCAAAAAGATTATTGTACAGAAAATTGAGCACACAAAACTGCAGGAACTCAACAGTTCAGCAAGGAACTAAAACAATACCTATGAGAAGAAAGTTCGTCCAACACAACTGTGAACTCAAGCTTTTTTTGAGGAAGTGAACCAATGGTAAACAAGCTCTTCTCACCATCATAAGCAAAATCTTTCCCAGAAAGCTCAGATTCATAGGTTTCATGGACTTTGTCAAGTATTTTTCTTCCAACACCTTTTGCATCAACAGGGTGCCCATCCTCATATGATATTGACACCTGGAGATCGAGAATAGAATATTTATGTTAAATTAATGTTCAAGAATTTCAAACACCATACTACTTTGACAACAGACAATAAATAGAATGAATACACTATAGTGGAAAAAGTAGCCATCATTGCTGGCTACTCCAACATTGAAATGGTTGGTTAGCAAACGAAGCTTCTGCCCTCTGGAACCAAGGCTCCTCCTTGTCATTAGTAATCGCTTGGCTTCTGAAGCCTTTGAAGGAGCAATATCTGGGGGTATAACAGGTGGAGGTGGAGGCAGTGTTCCTGATGCATCTTCCACTGAAGGATCCATTTCCAGTTGACCTGATTTGCAGAGAAGAAACATGAGTTTTGGAGTTATATAGAGACAGTATATCCGCTTGCCAAGAAGACGCATATATAGTGACTTACAGGGTACATAATATATACACTGTTATCAGAATTAAGACAACACTGATGTACTACATTAACATAATTGTTATACTGATTAGTGTAGTTGCTACTGACTAGTATAGTTGCTAAAAGAAATTAGAGGGGCAATGTCTATATCAATATGTGATCAAGAAATCTTGTACATGAGATGATAATTTACAATTTCAAAAATTTCTCATCTACAGACAGTAGAGTTGAAATAACCAGTAGGAAATTTTTAAATTTGTTAGATAAACCGTATCACTATCAAAATTCACAACAGGTTTGAAGGAGGAAAAAACGACCATCCAATTGAAATTAGTGACAATTGTTCGGAACATTTTGTTTTTTCTTTTAAAAGAAAAACATAAGAACTCAGAAGCCCTGCAAATGGAAATCAGGATATAGATATCAATTATGAACTTAATTCTGCCAATCACACATATTTAGAATAGCACCTCAGCACTGCAGAACTTGCCAAATGATGAAACGGGCAATTAATCACACGAGGAAACAGCAGAAGATCAAATGGGATAACAATGCAAAAGAATGACCAAGACATAAGACTACTATGGAGCAGAACAAGCTCTTTCCACGCTTATGTTCAGTCAAACTGAAAAAATCTCGTGACTAATTCATGAGAGTTGAATTGACACGTTTTCATGACAATTATGAACCAAAAACACATCAAAGTTTTTGGAGCAAAACTTACTGCTTGTGAAAATTAAGAGAATGTACTTTGCAGTAAACAGTCTCCACTCAGATATGAAAATTCTTTCTTTTTGGTTTTTTTTTTTTCTTTTTCCCTTTTCTTCTGATAGGTATTCAGTGCATTCGCCTTAGGCTGCATATCTAACTGACAGAAAAATCACTAACTGGGGAATTGTACAAACAAAATGTTGGTTGATAACAAACACCAATGGATAACCACTTCCACTACTATTTTCAACAATTCAGGAAAGCTATATAAACAAAACATTTTAAATAGCCAAAAAAAAAAAATTTTTTTTTTTTGTGTGTGTGTATATAAACACGCACACACACACACACACACTACATGGACATGAACTTGGCAAAAAAGGATTCTCTTTCTCTTTCTTTCTCTTTTCGGTTAGCCAAAATAGGATACAATGCAGAAAAACAAAAGAACAGTTTTCTCCTTTTTTTGGGTTAGTCAAAATTGGATAACGTAAAAGCAAAGAACGGTCACAGCCCAAAAAAAGGAAAAAAAAAAAAAAAAACAAAACAAAGAAACTATTCAGGAAGACTCTAACAAATAAAACACAAAAATGTCGAAACAACCAACCAAAAAACGTCGCCCCAAAACTCCTGTAACGACAGATTCTTTGCACCCAAAACTCCATTAACGGCAGATATTTTTTCTTTTTTCCTTCTTTTTTTTTTCCCCTCGACTAAACTAAGAATAAACAAGAATTTTTTTTTCCAAAAAAAAAAAAAAAGACTCAGTCTCAGATCAGGTAGAATGATTATAAAGCAAAAACCTTAAAACGCACAAACGGAAACTTCAGAAGCAAAGCAAAAAGGATTAATACAAATATGGAAAAATAAAAAAAAATAAAACAAAGAGCACCCAGCAAAAAGAAGTTGGCAAACAAGGGAACCAGAAAGACAAAAAGCAAACCAGAGCCCAAAAAAAAAAAAAAAAAATTCATGAACATCTCTAACAAATACAACACAAAAACGTTGAAACTCAAAACTCCATCAACAAAAGATAGATTTTTTTTTCGTTTTTTTCTTACCCAAAACCAAACCAGACGCATTCCAGATCAGATACAACGTTTATAAAAGCAAAAACCTTAAAACCCTTAAAACTACAAACATAAACTTCAGAAAAAACACAAAAACAACGACAAAGACCAACCATATAACCCACAGACTAAAAAAAAAAACCCACATGAATAATAACTTAAAAAAAAAAAAAAAACTCTGACTCTCACCAGGAAAGACAAAAACCTTAGACGCTAACACAAAAACCACAGAACCTATAAGCAAAAGATACGGCATATTCTTAGTATACCTCCCGGGCGTTTCTCCTCCTGGTGGAAAATACCGTAGAACTATAGGACTAACTATGAAGAGGAGGCCAGCCCAAGAGTTGCTTTGCTTTGAAAAATAGTACGTAGTTTTCCAGTATGGTTGAGATTACGAGCGCAGTTATACTACAGTCTTTTTGCTTTATATAGGAGTGAGTGAATAGGTCTACTCCTATCAGTAGTCTACCTAAGAGTTGGATGGAAAGTGGTCCAAGAGATTCGTAGTTGTCTTATGTAGGAGTATATAGGACACGTAGTGGTACTACACTGCTAGGGAGCGTTATGCTTGGGGTGTGGAACTTGGTAAGCCTGCCCTCTGCAGAGTTATCTCTTGCATTGCAGGAGGTTATATACGTGATACTGGTTGCTTTGTTTTGCCCTTTTTCTTCCCTTCTTGTTTTGGTTCTTTCTCTCGTTCATTGACCATAAATATGTCCTGTTATGATCGTCTGCCTTGTCTTATTATCGAAAATATTAAATACATTGTGAAACTAATAATTCATTATCGCGTGTTAACAATAGATCACACATGATAGTATTTGATGATATATAATTATTTTTAGTGCACAATGCCGCTGCACTTGATATTTATTCTCTTAGTAGCGACTGGGAATAAAAAAGAAAAGAAATAAATTGTCAAAAGATTTTTTACACGTTATTTACCATGTGTTCAACATAAAGAGTAAAATATGATAAATATTAACTATTGATAATGCGATTATAAATTTGACTATATGATCGAAAATAAAAATCAAGTTGTAACCTAGTGTTTTATCATATAACTAAGTACTTTACAAGCATAGCAAACTTGTTCACGTGATGTTGCTAAATCATTGATACTGATTTAGTTTAATTGATCCACCTAATTAGTGTGAGTATTTGGATTTAAAAAAGGTATACTACATTACTAAAAAAGACAAATTTACCTGATTTCTATTGTGGCATTTGATGTAGCATTGATCTATCACGTATTTAATTGTCACTATTAATTTTTGTATTGCTTAATGATCTTTGAACTTTTCATGTTTCAATGCCTCGAGATTTAACTATTGCGTTTAAAATTCAGTGGCAACAATTTAATCATAAATCGTAATAGTCGAAAAGACCAGCTAATGAAACATGAGTTATAAATACACAGTAATGCATTTAGTCTAGAATTGAATACATTTATTTTAAACCTTAACTCCAATGATTTTTCTTTTGAATTAATGCTTTATTTGGAAAAGTATATACTAGGCATGATGCAATGTGAACATTGAAACGGTAGATGGTACAAAATATTCTATGAGCTGCCATACTGTCATTGCGGCTGGGGGGCTCATGATCCTTGTTTATATTCTTAGGTTATTTTAATTTAGATATGCTCCAAGCTACAAATACACAAGAATACATTTAATAGTTTCTTTTTAGTCTATTGCTCTATATAAAAGTACATTTTCTTTAAATAATATACGAACTACAAATACATAACAATGCATTTGTTAGTTTCCCTTTTGTCTATTGCATTATTTGGAAGTACATTTTCTTTAAATATTCTATGACCTTCAAATACATAACAATGCATTCAATAGTTTCCTTTTAGTCTATTGCTTTATTTGGAAGTATATTTTCTTTTAATTTTTTTTTAACGTGTATCGGACACTCATTAATATATACGATTTACCATCTAAAATCACATGTTTACATTTATTTCTCCCTTTCCTTATTGTCACTTCTCAAATCTAGCGTCACTTTTCTAGGAAATTAACACTTGGGATCCTATTAATAAGTACCCCTAAGACGCCTAGTAGTCAAATTCACTTTTTTTTTCAGAAATAGAATAGTTTATTTGGAAAAAAAGTATATTGGGCAGTCCGTATTGTACCAAAGTACTAGATAATAGTACTAGACAAATGGGTATATTATACGGGATATATGAGAACCTAATTTAATTCAAAACTTCTGAATACCTTGCACAAAATTTTCCCTTTTTTCCCCTTGAAATAGTGTTAAAAGAAGTGCTCTGAGAGTTGTTTCCTGAATCCAAAAGAGAATACTTGGATAAAAATTTGCCTTTCACTTTTGTCCTTTTTGCTGTAAAACAAAAGGGATTTATTTGAAAGGAAAAACTATATATTCCTCATTGTACTAAAGTACTTTAGGCCTTACAAAATATTCTATATGTCACAATTTTTTCATTCATCGTTTGCAAAGTTCTGTTTTCGTTGCTTAAAATTTATATGTAGTAGTGTTTTTCTATTGCATTTGATAATTTTCATTGTTTTTAGATCTCTTTGCATATTTCATCCAAATTTTATCACGTGACAAGATCTCCTCAGTGACGTGCATTAAGTATTTTTCATTTGACAATGTAGCTTATTAATTAAATTCACACTGAACAGCAAAGAATTTTTTCTCATTAGTGAGGTATAGATTGGAGATGTAAAGAATTTTATGTCACAACCAAGTTATAATTCTGTGTATTAAAGTATAATTAGAATTTGGCCATATCTTCATTTGTTACGGAAACAAAATTTTGTCATAGCCTGTGAAATTTTTTTTAACCAACCCAAGGCGTGTAACTGTTTCATTCGCTAAATGAAGCCACCAGTTCACAAATGCGACAACATTTTAGATTTAGGATCCATTTGGTTGATGTTAAATATTTTCAAGATTATTTCTTGAGGAGACTATACATGGAAAAAATCATTTTTCTTATAATTTTTTAGTTTTTGGATGGCAATGTGAAAATCTTTTGAAATATAATTTTTTTATATTTTATATTTTTATATTGTTTATATGAATTAACAAATTAATAACAATTGCAATAAATATTAGTAAGTAATTGGAGTCAACTAGAGATTATTTAAAATAAGCATAATTATAAATATATTATTGTGGGACTCAAGCTGAAGAAGAAAATGAGTTGATAAGAATTAAAAAGAAAAATTAGTCTTGTAAACAAAGTTAGATTAGTAGGTACTTAAGATTCAATATCACTCTTGAACTCTTTGAAAAATAATTTACACATATTAAGTGCTGTGAGTTGTTTTTAGCCTAAGGAAGGAAAATTGAAAATATTTTATGTAGGAAAATATTTTTCAGTATTTGGCACAAGAAAAAATGAAAATATTTTGTAGAAAAATATTTTCAATCCAAGCAAATAGACCCCTAATATAAAATATTTTCTAAAACCCTAAACAGATGTCGCATTCAAAAGGTAACCAATAAAGAATAAAAGATAGCAATGATACCCAAACTTATCACTCTAGGTCACTTTGGTACTCCAACTTTTAACTGCATCAATTAGGTTCCTGAAACTATGTAATTTTTGTCTAATCTGATTCACATTCTATTTTTCGGTGGTAGTTGGCAACGAGATGAGGACAGGTGCCTTACACACTTTACGGAACAGGAGCATTTTCGAAAAAGAATAGTCAACATTTAAAATTAAAAAGTTGTATAGTCTAACAAACAAATTAAGGAGGAAAAATTAAAAACAAAATCACTAATCACCAAGAATCCCCATCTCTGTCCCCCACCCCGCCCCCCCAATTCTCTTTCATCAAAGTTCAAAGTCCCATATACCCTGAATCCATAATTTGCCATAATTTGAATAGTGAAATCATTGGACTAAGATGATTCTACGTGAGGTAGATGACAAAGAATCATGGTATTTGGAGTATGAAGCTCACGATTATGATCAAAATTTGAAATCAAAATTAGGGTTGGCATTTTATTAAAAATACTGTTCTTAGGATAATTGATGCTAGTTTTTGTGGTCCCATGAAAAGAAATTATACGTATGCAAGTTAAAATTCTCTATTAACATAAGAACGATTTATTTAATTGCACAAAAAGATTACTTTTTATACATAATTAGTGGTTCTATTTTGTAGTATATTTGTGTTCTTTGTAGTATATTCTGAGTTGCATGTTAATTTTTATTTTTTTTGGTGCTTTTTTCATTAAATATATAACCTTGAACATTATTTAATTGTTATAGAATTTGGGTCAGAATTGTTCACGATTAAAGTGAATCATGACCTAACATGGCATTTTTGTCAAGGGGGAAATGGACTACTTTGATCATTGTGATCCATACACGATTTCTATGCTTGAAATAGAATATATTGCCAAAAACACCTTGGGTGTTTAGAGAAAGATATGTTTATTACTAATTACAACGTGGAATCATTTTAAGAACTACAATTAGGGTAATGCTCGATGGATATGATGAAAATGACAAGTTCATTAATAGAACATAGATTAGCTAAATTTATCTTGAGGGACTAATGTCATCCATGGACCAAGCCCAAATTAAGGATTCTGATATGATTGAAGTGAAGAAAGGGCACAATATTAATGATGAGTTAAGTGACTGTGATATTTTTTAGGATTCTAAGTATGAGGTTTCATTAGATGGAGATGACAAGTTGTATGATTCCCTTGTAGATCATGATATTAAATAGGTTGGTTTGAAAACAAATATGAAACATAAAAATATAAATAACCATAAAGGTGGAGAGAGAAGTGAGCAAGCAAGTAGAGTTGAAGAGACTGGAAATGGAAATGATAGTGGAACTGAGTATAAAACAACATCTACTAACTTTGATAGTGTTGATTGATGAAGATAACACTAAAAAAACAAAGTTCAAGTTTGTAAGATTTAATGAAGAAACTGATATGAAAGATATACAATTTAAGGTGGTAATATTAACTGATTAGTTGAGGCTTTTAGAAAGGTAATTAGGTCCAATGCAGCGAAGTATAGAATGGAAGTTAGGTTTGGTCCAAATAATAAAAGAAAGGTTATAGTCAAATGCCAACAAGATTGTGAACGGCAATGTTATGCATCAAAATATAAGGGTCAACAAGATTTCTAAATTAAAAAGTTCATAAGAAGGCACAATTGTAGTACAGTGTAGAAGAATAAAAATGTAAATGCAAATATAATTGCTGATAAGTATAAGGAGGACATTAGATTTGATCTTCAAACACCAGTTTCTACCTTTACTTTTAGAGTTCAAAATAAGACAAAAACTACTATTAGTAGAAGTCAAGGACATAGGAATAGAAGAAAGGCCCTTCAGAAAATTGAAGGCAAAATCATTGAGTAATATGCAAAGTTTGAAGATTACTGTGCAGAGTTAAAAAGGTCTAATCCAAGTTCTATAGTCATTTTAATGACTAATCCAAGATGAAGATAAATAGATTACCGAGATCTAAAAGACTATATGTGTGTTCGGAAGCTTGTAAGAGAGGTTTTATTGAAGGTTGTTGACCTTTTGTAAGACTTAGTGGCTATTGGAGTTGATACTAACAATTCAATGTTCTCAATTGCCCATGCTATTTTTGAAGTTGAATCGAGGTGTTTTTGGACACGGTTCTTGATTTCTTTAATACAAGACCTTAACATTAGCACTCATACATTTGGGTGAACTTTCATCAGTGACAGACAAAAAGTAAAATTACGTAACAAGTTTATCTGTTGTTATTTTGTAGAAAATGACGTATTGACACATTATTAACTGTCCATTGTTACCACTCGGGAACTAATTTCAGCCATTGCAAAGCTCATGCCTTTGGTTGAGCTCAGGTTTTGAGTAAGACACTAACGCGATAATTTCAAAAAAGAGCATCCTGGCCTTATATTGAATAGAAAAGTTAAAAAAACAAGCTTTGCCCTAGTGTTTTATCTTATTTACGTACCTTACAAGTATAGTCAACTTGTTTACTTGACATTGCATAAATCATTGGTACTGAGTGAGATTAATTGATCCGAATAACTAGTGTGCGTATTCGGATTCAAAAAGATATGCTAAATTAAAAAAAAAATTACTTGATTTTTGTAGCGACATTTTACGTAGTATTAATCTATCACATTTTTTTTTCCCCAAGCATGATCTATCACATATTTAATTGTCAATATTAATTTGTGTATCGCTTAATGGTCTTTCTACGTTCCGTGCATCAATGCCTCGAGATTTAAGTATCACGTTTAAAATTCAGTTGTAACAATTTAACTATAAATCATAATAGTCGAAAGGACTAGCTAACGAAATATGAGTTATAAATATACAGTAATGCACTTAGTCTGGAACTGAATACTTTTATTTACAACCTTAACTCCAATGATTTTTTTTCTTGAACTAATGCTTTATTTGGAAAAATACGTACTAACATTGTGCCATGTGAACATATTGAGATGGTAGACGGTACAAAATATTCTATCAGCAGTCATACTGTCATCGTGGCTGGGGGGCTCATGATCCTTGCTTATATTCTTAGGTTATTTTAATTTATATATTCTCTATGCTACAAATACACAACAATGCAAAAAAAAAAAAAAAAAAAAAAAATACACAACAATGCATTCCCTTTAGTCTATGACTTTATTTGGAAGTACATTTTCTTTAAATATTCTATGAACAACAAATACATAACATCGCATTTATTAGCTTTCCTTTAGTCCTTTTAGTCGGCTGCTTTATTTGGAAGTACATTTCTTTAAATGTTCTATGAGCTTCAAATACATAACAATGCATTCAATAGTTTCTTTTTAGTCTACTGCTTTATTAGGAAGTATATTTTTCTTTTAATTTTTTTAACATGTGTCTCGGACACTCATTAATAAACACGATTTACCATCTAAAATCACATCTTTACTTTTATTTCTCCCTTTCCTTAGAGTCACTTCTCGAATCTAGCCTCACTTTTCTAGGAAATTAACACTTGGGATCCTATTAATAAGTATCCCCAAGACACCTAGTAGTCAAATCCCTTTTTTTTTTTTTTTTTTGGAAATAGAATAGTTTGTTAGGAAATATGTATACTAGGCAGTCCGTATTGTACCAAAGTACTAGATAAATAATACTAGACAAATAGGTATACTATACAGGATATATGAGAAGCTCATTTAATTCAAAACTTTTAAATTCCTTGTACGAAATTTTCTTTTTTCTTTTAAGTCCTTAGGTTTCCGAAATAGTGTAAAAATAAGTGTTCTGAGAGGTGTTCCCTAAATCCGAAAGAGAACACTTGGATAAAATTTGCCTTTTACTTTAGTTAGTTTTGCTATCAAAGAAATGGTTTATTTGAAAGAAGAAACTATGCTATATGTCACAGCTCTTCATTCCTTGAATGCAAGGTTCTGTTTTTGTTGCATAAAATTTATATCTAGTGGTGTTTTTTTAATTACATTTGGTGATTTTCATTGTTTTTAAATTTATCTTTCCATGTCCCATTTAAATTTTATCACATGACAACATCTCCTCAGTGACGTGCATGAAGTATTTTTCATTTGACAAAGTAGCTTATTAATTAAGTTCACACTATACAGCAAAGAATTTTTTATCATTAATGAGGTATAGATTGGAAATGCAAAGAATTTTATGTTACACCTAATTTATATTTCTATGTCTTAAAGTATAATTAAAATTTGTCCATTTCTTCATTTGTTACAGAACCGAAATTTTGTCATAACCTGTGAATTCGTTTTTAACCAACGCAAGGCGATTGAATGTTGCATTTGCTAAAGGAAACCACCGGTTCAAGAATGCAACAACATTTTAGATTTAGGATCCACTTGATTGATGTAAAATATTTTCAAGATTATTTCCTTAGGAGACTTTATATGGAAAAATCATTTTCCTTATAATTTTCTAGTGTTTGGATGACATTGTCAAATTTTTTGAAATATAATTTTTTATGTTTTTTATTTTTATATTGTTTATATGAATTAAAAATCTAATAACAATTACAATAAATATTTGACAAGTAATTGGCGTTAACTAGAGATTATTTAAAATATGCATGATTGTAATCATATTATTGTGGGACTCAAGCTAAAGAAGAAAATGAGTTGATAAGAATTAAAAAGAAAAATTAGTTATGTAATTGAAATTTAGATTAGTAGGTACTTAAGATTTAATATCGCTTTTGAACTCTTTGAAAAATAATTTACACATGATTTAATCTCACTTTTGAACTCTTCGAAAAATGAAAATATTTTATACAAGAAAATATTTTGCAATATTTGGAAACAAGAAAAATTTTCAAATCTTTTGCAAAAAAAATATTTTCAACCCAACTAAACAGACCCTTAATATAAAACATGTTTCGAAATCCTAAACAGTTGTCACATTCAAAATGTAACAAATAAAGAGCAAAAGGCAATAATGACACCCAAATTTGTCACTCTATATCACTTTGGTACCTCAATTTTTAATTGCGTCAATTATGTTCCTAAATTTTGTAATTTGTAGTCTAATTTGTTGTCACATTCTATTTTTCGGTGGAAATTTATAGTGGGACAAGGGCACATGCCTCGCACACTTGCATGAATAGGGGCTTTTTCAAAAAAGAATAGTCAACAGTTAATTGTATAGTCAAACAAACAAACAAAAGAAATTAAAGACAAAATCCCTAATTATAAAAAATCCCCATCTCTCTCTCTCTCTCTCTCTCTCTCTCTCCCCTCGTCACTCTCTCTTCAAATTTTGAAGTCTCATAAACCTGAATCCATAATTTGAATAGTGAAATCATTGGACGAAGATTAGGGTTAGAATTTTGTTAAAAATACTGTTCTTGGGATAATTGATGCTGGTTTTTATAGTCCTGTGAAAAGAGAAATGATATATGTGTAGGTTAAAATTCTATGCTAACATGAGAATAATTTATTTAATTACACAAAAGAATTACTTTTTATACACAATTAGTGGTCCTATTTAGTCTCATATGTCTGGACATTTGCAATTAAAAATGACTCTTTGTAGTATATCTGTGTTCTTTGTTGTATATTCTGGGTTGCACGTTAATTTTTTTTTTTTGTCTTTTTTGTATTAAATATATAACCTTGAATATTATTTAAATGTTACTGAAGTTGGGTGAGAATTACTAACAATTAAAGCGAATCATGAGGGGTATTTGTACATAAACCTAACATGGTATTTCTCAAGGGGAAGTAGACTATTTTGATCATTGTGATCCAGGATTGATTTCATGCTTAAAATAGAATATCTTGCAAAAAAACTTGGGTATTCATAGAAAGACGTGTTTATTACTAATTACAACGTGAAAATGGTTTAAGAACAACAATTAGCGTAATGCTTGATGATGATGATATGATGAAAATGACAAAAGTACATTAATAGAACATGGGTTAGTTGAAATCTACCTTGAGAGACCCAATGTCACCCATGGACCAAGGCCAAATTAAGGATTATGATATGATTGAAGTGGAGACAGGGCACAATATTAATGATGACTTAAGTGATTGTGATAGTTTTGAGGATTTTGAGTATGGGGTTCCATTAGATGGAGATGACAAGTTGTATGATTTTGTGTAGATCATGATATTAAATGGGCTGGGTTGAAAACAAACATGAAATAGCATGAAGGTGGAGAGGAGAAGTGAGCAAGTAGGAAGAGTTGAGGAGACTGGAAATGGAAATGATAGTGGAATTGGATATGAAATAGCATCTATAGACCTTAATGGTGTTGATTCATCTGATGAAGATAATAGTGAAAAAAACGAATTTCAAGTTTGTAAGATTTTATGAAGAAACTTATATGAAAGATCCACATTTTAGGGTGACAATGTTATTTGATTCGCTTGAGGTTTTTAGAAAGGCAATTAGGCCCCGCGCAACGAAGCATAGAGGAGAAGTTAGGTTTGGTTCAAATAATAAAAGAAAGATCACAGTCAAATGCCGACAAAATTATTAATGGAAATCATGTTATGTATCAAAATATATGGTTCCCCAAGATGTCCAAATTAAAAAGTTCATAGGAAGGCACACTTATGATACAGTGTGGAAAAACAAAATGTAAATGCAAATATAATTGTTGATAAGTACAAGGATTTTAGATTTGATCCTAGAGTATTAGTTCTTACCCTTATTTTTAGAGTTCCTACAGATTGTTCAAGGAAAAATCACTAAGCAGTATGCAAAACTTGAAGATTATTGTGTAGAGTTAGGGAGGTCTAATTCAGATTCTATAGTCATTTTAATAACTAATGAAGGTGTAGATATAGATGTACTACCAAAGTTTAAAAGATTGTATGTGTGTTTGGAAGCTTGTAAGAGAGGTCTCATTGAAGGTTGTAGGTCTTTGGTGGGACTTGGTGGTTGTCATATCAAAGGGCCAAAAAGAGGTCAAATTTTGGTGGCTGTTAGAGTTGATACTAACAATTCAATGTTCCTAATTACGTATGTTGTTAGCGAAGCTAAATCAAGGTCTTCTTAGACATGGTTCTCGACTTCTTTAATACAAGACCTTAACATCAACATCTATATAGCTGACTGGACTTTCATTGCAGATAGGCAAAAGGTAAACATAACAAGTTTATTTGTTGTTTCTTGTAGAAAATGAAGTATTGACGCGTTATTAACTATCCATTGTTACCATTTTTAGGAACTAATTTCAGCCATTGGTTGAGGATAGGTTTTGTGTAATACACTTGCACAATAATTTCAAAAAAGAGTACTCTAACCTTATGTTAAGAAGAAAAATCAAAAATCAAATTGTACCCTAGTGTTTTATCTTATTTAGGTACCTTACAAGAATAGTACACATGTTCGCTTGACGTTGCGTAAGCAATTGATACTGAGTTATCTTAATTGATCGGACTAATTAGTGTGCGTATTCGGATTAAAAAAAGGTACACTAAATTACTAAAAAAGACAGATTTACTTGATTTTTATCGTGACATTTTATGTAGTGTGATCTATCACGTATTTAATTGTCTCCATTAATTTTTTTATTGCTTAATGGTCTTTCCACGTTCCGTGCATCAATGCCTCGAGATTTAACTATTGCGTTTAAAATTCACTTGTAACAATTTAACCAAAACTCATAATAGTCGAAAAGACCACCTTTAAACTCCTAAAATCGTTGGTGAGCAATCTTCTTCGTTCTTCGGCCACACGATCCTTGTTTTACTTGCATGATATTTTAACTTAGCCAATTATCTATGCAAAAAGTCACTCTTTCGTATAATAATGAAACATGAATTGTAAATATACAATAATGCGCTTAGTCTAGAACTGAATACATTTATTTTAAACTTCAACTCCAATAATAATGCTTTATTTGGAAACGTATGCACTAGGCATTGTGCCATGTGAACGTTGAGACTACAGAGAGTGCAAAATATTCTATGAGCTGCGATACTGTCATCGCGGCTGGGGGGCTCATGATCCTTGTTTATGTTCTTAGGTTATTTTACTTTAGATATTCTCCAAGCTACAAATATACAACAATGCATTTAATAGTTTCCCTTTAGTTTATTGCTTTATATGGAAGTACATTTTCTTTAAATATTCTATGAACTAATCAATGCATTTATAAGTTTTCCTTTAGTCTATTGCTTTATTTGGAAATACATTTTCTTTAAATGTTCTATGCGCTTCAAATACATAACAATGCATTCAATAGTTTCCCCTTAGTTTATTGCTTTATTTGGAAGAATATTTTCTTTTAATTTTTTAACAAGTGTCATAGGCACTCATAAATAAACATAATTTGCCATTTAAAATCACATGTTTACATTTATTTATCTCTTTCTTTATAGTCGCTTCTCAAATCTAGCCTCACTTTTCTAGGAGTTAACACTTGGGTTCTATTAATAAGTACCCCTAGGACACCAAGCAGTCAAATCTTTTTTTTTTTTCCCTGAAATATAGAACAGTTTGTTTGGAAAAATGTATGCTAGGCAGTCCATATTGTACCAAAGTACTAGAGAAACTATACTAGACAAATAGGTATATATCGTATACAGGATACATGAGAACCTAATTTAATTCAAAAACTTTTAAATTCCTTGTATGGAATTTTCTGTTTTTCTTTTGAGTCCTTAGGTTTCCGAAGTAATGTAAAAAGGAGTGCTCTGAGAGTTGTTTCCTAAATTCCAAAGAAAGTACTTTGATAAAAATTTCCCTTTCACTTTAGTCGTTTTTGTTGTCAAAGAAACGGTTTATTTGACAGAAGAAACTATGCATTTTTCATTGTACTAAAGCACTTTTATACCTTACAAAATATTCTATATGTAACAACTCTTCATTCCTCGTTTGTAAATTTCTGTTTTTGTTGCTTAAAATTTATATCCAGTGGTTTTTTTTTTAATTACATTTGATAATTTTCATTGTTCTAAGATTTGCATTCCATGGGCATCCAACTTTTATCACATGACAATGTCTCCTCAGTGAAGTGCATGAAATATTTTTCATTTGACAAAGTAGCTCATTAATTAAATTCACACTAAACAGAAAAGAATTTCTTATCATTAATGAGATACAGATTGGAAATGTAAAGAATTTTATGTTATAACCAAGTTATATTTCTGTATCTTAAAGTATAATTAAAATTTGCCCATTTTTTCATTTGTTAAATTTTTGTCATAACCTGTGAATTCTTTTTTAGCCAACCCAAGGCGGTGACTGCTGCATTTGCAAAATGCGGCCACAAGTTCACAAATGCGACTGCATTTTAGATTTAGGATACACTTGGTTGATGTAAAATATCTTTAAGATTATTTTCTTAGTAGACCATTTTACATGTAAAAAATTAATTTCCCTGCAACTTTTAAGTGTTGGGATTTGAAATAGATTTTTTCACTTTTTTTTGTATTGTTTATATAAATTAAAAAACTAATAACAATTGCAATAAATGTTTGACAAGTAATTGGATTCAACTAGAAATTATTTTGTATATAATTAATCTCTGAGATAATATAACAACAAAGGGTCAAAATGAATAATTGCACTTATTAATAACTTAACTCACCTTCTGGGCTAAGTATGCATAATTATAATTATATAACTGTAGGACTCAAAATGAAGAAAAAATTAAATTGGTTATAATTGAAAATAAAAATTAATTAGGTAATCAAAGTTATATTAGTAGGTATTTAAGGTTTAATATCACTCATTAACTTTTATCTAAAAGAAATATCACTTTTAAACTTTTTGAAAAATAACTTCAATAATTAAGTAAGAAGCTGTTTTTAATATGAGAGAGAAAAATTTAAAAAAAATTACACCGAAAATATTTTTCAGTGTTTGGCTCTATAAAAATTTTAAAAATATTTTCAATCCAACTACACAGGCAAGTGAAAAATATATCCTGAAATCCTAAACACTTGTTGCATCTAAACAAGAAAGGTGACTGTAGCATTTACAAAATGTGACAGCCTTTTTCGCTACTGCAGTCAGGACAGATTTCAAATGCGACTACCTCTCTCTCTCTCTCGCTACTGCAGTCAGACAGATTTCAAATGCGACTACCTCTCTCTCTCTCTCTCTCTCTCTCTCTCTCTCTCTCTCTCTCTCTCTCTCCCAGACTAGACGCGTCCCTCTTTTTTCTTCCTCTGTCTCCCTCCTTTTTTCTACCACGAAAAATACGACCCGCTACCACTACCACAAATACCGTTTGAGCATTTCAATATAAGCCTTTACTTAATGCTAGTAAGACACAAGCTTACACTTAGATTTGGACATAAACATTCTTATACACACATACAAATGCACACACACGTGCACGCGCACAAGCATGCAGTCACATATGAAATTTAGAAATTATTTTTTTAATATAGTTATTTACTTTTTTTGTTACTTTTTCTAGACAAAAAAAGTAAAAAAAATATTTTGAGATAATTGTAAATATAATAATATTAATATTTATCTTCCATGACAGAAATTATAGTAAGTGTAATTTAATAGTAGCACTTATTGTAAATAATGAAAATATGTCAAATAAGTTTGCAAGCTAATTTAGTGGAACTCATAATTAGTTTTTTTGTTTTGTGTTGCACCTATTGTAACAAGGGAGAATAGAAGAAATTACTTTGGAAGCTAACTTCGTGAAACTCATTATTAGTTTTTGGTTTTGTGTTTTTAAACAAAGAAAACTAGCAAAATTCATGGTGGTTTAGTGTGAAAAAAGAAATGACGTATAAACTTATAAGTAAAAGAAGAATCTATTTGTTTGCGCTATTTGTTGATCGGTGGAAATGCAAGGTAATCTTTAATCTTTATTTTTTTGGTTATATATGTAATATATCTTGCTATTTATTGGGATAGTTTAAGAATTTTATTTATTTTTTATGTTTGACGAACTATAAAATTTTAGTTTCAAATGATTTCTTTGAGACTTGATTGTGTTTGATTTGTATAAAAAATGTTGCTACTATAGAGTGTTGGAATTATAAGCATTAATTGTAACATTTTTGTTATGATTATACAATAGTTATGACTTGTACCATTGTTAAGACAGTACATTGTGGAGTGTTGATGAAACAATTATAAAAACCAGTTATAAAGTTTATGTTCCTTTTAAATATTTGTTGCAATGATGTTATTTGTTTGTGGTTTGGATTGAATTGATTAATATTATATATCGCCTTGTCAAGCTTTTATTTGTTGGAAATTGTTGGTTATCTCAGTTGGCTTTGAATTGCAAAATTGGGAAATATTCAGAAAGTAAGGGAAACTGTGCCAGAATTTCTATACATTTGCATTATTGTGTGCTTAGTTGTATGTTAATATACATTGCACATTTATGTAAACAAAATGAGTTAGTTGTTAATTGTAGTAGGCATGTATAAAACAGATTGGCCAGGTTTTCTTAAATTATATTATGGCAATTGATGCCAGACATTTATGCCTTTTATTAGCAGGCTGAAACATGCTTGAAAACAGAGGCAATTCCCGGCATAAGTCAGTTGAACATGGATATTGACCTTCTCAGCTTCATTTCCTTCACATGACTAGGGAATACACATATTTTGGCCACGTACAGGAGGTTTTGGATTTGAATATGATTATCAAGCAACATGCATAGGTTTTGGATTTATGATTATCAAGCTCCATCTATGAGTGCATCATGTTTAACTCACAGAATGCCTCGCACTAGATATCCGATAATTCAAAATTTTGAGCATGGCAATAGTAATCGATAATTATCTTATTAGGTTAACCCTTTCTTAGGAATGGTAGAACATTAGGGTACATTAGTACTAGACAGGTCTTCTCTCCTAGATTCAGAACCTTGTGGTACCAAAGATGCTGCAACAGATTCAGAACCATACTAATAATTCTGACTATGATGGCCCAAAATTGATGGAATAGACGTGAACAAAATTAGCATTGTTGGTAACACAGTCCATGATAATGATGTTGGTGCACCTAATCACGATCCATCAGCTTTCAATTTTGATTCAGACTTCGGTATTAGTAATGCACTTTCTTTTGATGTGACTACCGGTTATGTTGAACACCAAAACTTGTGGAACAGCTAAACATGGATGCAATTGGGTATGCTGCTCGGAAGCAAAATGCATGTCGAGTGCAAAAATGGAAGCACAACAGGAAGTGTGTAATTTGTTCAGGGTAAGCAGAAAACCTGACATGCCAAGTGCAAAAATTGAAGCACAAGTTCCACCCATAACTGGCGGTTAAGAGATGTTATGAAGAGTACTCATAAGATGCGGCAAATCGTAAAATTTGTTGACACGTAAACATGCGTTTGTATTACTAATGAAAATGATCGCAGGCATCTCAATTACGAAACAATAGCTCAAAATATCGACCATCATAAAAGTAGTTTGGAAATTCACAAGTTTCTTTTAAGTAATTTTCTTTTTGTGTGGAGAATAGGTAATTGCTTAGAGTAGTTGACAATTAATTCCCTAATTGTAGGATTTATAGTTTAAAACAAAGTTTTTTCCCTGATTGCTTGGTTATTAGCCTCGTAATGTCTTCTATAAATATGTACGTTGGTATTGTATAAGAGACACACAAGAGAGAGAAGGAGAGGGAGTTATTGGTAGTGAAAGAAGGAATACAAAGGGTTGGACTTGGGATACAAATTGTATTCTTGTATTTATCTTTTCCTCTCGTAATAAAGAGCATTTTTTTCTCCTTGGACATAGGCTTGATAATTAAGTTGAACCACATTAAATATTGTCTGTCACTCATATTTCGTATTGTTTTTATTTTTATTAAATTGTTGAGTTCTTAATTCCTCAAATAATTGTATTTAATTTTCGTATTTGAATCCCAACAATCTGTAACAGAGTTGAGTTATGGTCCGAGACAGCTATTGTGAGATCAAGTGATTAGTGGCATACTATGGTACTCAGAGATATACAATATCTAGTTCAATTATTTTATGGATTACAAGTTTCACTCTTCGGCAAAGGAGGGTGAAGAACATCCTAAATTCAATAAGGCTTAGCAAAAGCGTTGAAGGGTAAGAGTGTGAAACCAGCGAAAATGAAAGAAGATGAGTGGAAAAGTTGGAAGAAAGGTGTGCAAGCACCTTCTGACTTTATATTGTAGACAGTATTATTAATAATGTAATGGATCAATAAGATTTTGTAGCAAACCTTTGGAATAAATGGGAGAAATTCTATCTAGCTAAGAGTTTATCGAATAAGTTATATCTAATGGAGCAACACTGTAGGCTAAAAATAGAGGAGGGTAAAGATCTCATGTATGACATTTATACATTCAATGGAATTATGGATCATCTCTATAAAATTGACATAAAAATTGAGAAGGAAGATAAAGCCCTTTTACTTGTTATTTTGATCCCTAATTCTTACGGAAATGTGGTGACAACATTGTTGTATGGGAAAGACACTTTAAAACTTGAGAATATGCAGGCATTGTTATTGTCAATGAAAAACAAAAGAAGACAAAACCAAGGTGAGACACAAGCACCTGCATTAATTGCTTGAGAGGAGAATCATAAAAGGAATATACTTGATGGTGAATCCAAGGCCGATAGTTCCAAGGTCAAGGGAAAGAGTAGAATCCAATGCTATGGCCGTCATTAGTTTGGACGTATCAAAAGTAATTGTCCTCATTAAAAAAAAAAAGGATACGGAAACTCATAAAAGTTTGTTAGATATGCATCTAATGGAGGTATATTCACAATCTCCAAATGTAAGAATACTTTCTCCCCTGATGGATGGATTTTAAATTCTAGTTGTGTTTCACATATTTGTTTCAGGAAAGATTATTTTGATACAATTCAAGTAAAGAAGGTAGGTTTTGTGTCTTTAGGTTATGGATCTACTTGTGAAGTCAAAAGTATTAGAGTTGTGGAAATCAAAATGCTTGATGGAAGGGTTCATTCTTTGAGTGGTGTAGCCGATGTCCAAAAGATACGAAAGAATCTAATTCCCACAAAATAGTTAGACTCTGAAAGCTATGAGTATTTCAGTAGAAGTGGAGTTTTGAAAATCACATATGGCAAGACGGTCCTATTGGAAGGGAAAAAGTATGACAATTTGTACCATTTAGTAACTCAATGAATTAGGAGTGAAACTCCGGAGAGAAGACTCAAGATTGCTTTCAAATTTCAAATGATGGTAAAGAGATCCCTCTCATGAATCTACTAGAATTTGGACTCGGTTATCTATATATGTTCATTTGTCGACTGAATCAAGTGGAAACAGTACCATACTAATTCCATATGTACAGTTAGGCACCATGATAATTGGTGGTCAAAGGCAAATGGGTTTGTTATTAGTTTGTATGCTATTTGATAAAAGAAAAAATTACCATGGTGGAGATTTGTTAATAAATTGACAAATTTTTTAAAGTAATTTTCTTTTCTTGTGTGGAGAATCAGTAGTTTTCTAATTATTTTAATTGCTTGAAGTAGTTACCAAGTAATTTTTTAATTGTAAGGTTTAGAGTTTAACACAAGTTATTTTCTTAATTGTTTTAGTATTGGCCAAGTAATGTATCCTATAAATTGAAAGGTTGCATTACATAAGAGACACACAAGAGAGAAGTTGAGAGAGTTGTTGGAGAGAAGGAATACAAGAGATTAGGCTTGTATATTAAATCTTGCGTATCACTCATATTTCGTATTGTTTTTATACTCATTCAATTATTGGGTTATTGATTACTCAAATAGTTGTATTTAATTTTCCCGTTTGAATCCCAACAAAAGTAACGAGACTTCTTTTTGAATGTTAGACAATTCCAATTTTTTTTTTTTTTGGCATTTTCTTATCTCATAAAAGAAGGCATAGAATGCACATCGAGAAGCTGAGTGGCCAACCTCTGTACCCGAACTACCTAAATATATGAGAAATTATTTGGAACTAATCCAGTCCCAACTTCATCATGGCATCATCACCCCAAAAGCCAAAATATATAATTGACATTGATTGAGTTTTAGGCATTTTGACCTGCTATTGGGCATTCCCCCACTTTCAGGCTGTAGGTTTTGTGGATGGTACCTTTATGTGATGGCTTTGTAACGTAACGTTCCTAACAGTGGTTGGAGTTGATGCTAAAAATAACCAATTACCACTTGCTTTGTTTTGGTGGCGAGGAAAGCAAAAGTAGCTGGAGTTGGTTCATGACCCAACTCAGGGTCCATATAGGTCGCAATGTGCGTGAAATTTATGCCATGTCTGATTGGCACCAAGGCATATACGTGCCACGAACATATTGGAATTTCCAAGGGAGCCATTCGCCGTTCATTTTTTTTCTGTTTGATACATGTGAGGAGCAATTTCACTCGCAAGCACAGAAGTCACAAGTAAGTTTGCTTTTTGATTATGATTCATAGACTCTTGTTTAGCTGATTTAGTATATGACACTTGTTTGAACTTTACAGTTACGATATATGATTTTCATAGTCGAATTGAAATTACTGTTCTGGCTGGCTGAAGTGCAAGACAAGCATGTAATTTTGATCATTACACAGAAAAAATTTAGGATAATAACTCTAAAACTTTTGATGAGATCGAGATATCAAGCCACAGGACTGGACACTATAATGGGAGGCTAGATAATGTTGGTTATTTTGTCAATAAACATGACAAAGTACTTCAACAACATCCTTAAAATGTGCGCTATTTGCCTATCAAGACGTGTTAGTTTCACGTTCAATAAGACCATGAACTGTTTAGGGAGCATTAAAAATTAGTTCGCAAACAAAGATCCATTTCTCAAATAACATTCGGGGATAGATATTTAAGCACTGAAATGGATTCGGTCGAACCTAGCAATCGAGTGCGTGGCATTTATAAGATTGTCATATAACTTGTCTTATTTTTTTGTAGGGAGATGAACATGCAATGTGAACTTTGGTCAAGTCAGATGTGGATAGTAGAATGCATTTTACATTCCAAGTTCTCATGTAATGGCTGCATATTTTTAATACCTGCATATTTTTAATGAGGCGTGTGTGTGTGTGTGTGTCAAGGTCATTTTCACCCAAGAAGACGTGCAGATCATTGGGATGACGCAGATAATTAACTCAGGATCCTAAATAGCAAGGTGGTAGCGAAGAAGTCTGGTGAAGTGAAAAAAGCTCGGATAGTCGATAATAAATTGGAGGTGCCTAATTGCACCAAGGGGGTGTGGAACAAGTCACATTACCGCAACATGTCTCCATTCCATGCATGCAGGCTGACTTAATATTTTAGCAATGAAAATGAAGCAACATGACTGTTGTATAACCATTATTAATTTGGAAATTTTAGGCTGTTGAACTTTTATTTTGGTTATGTTTTTAAATTGAGGAAACCTTGACAAGACGCAAGTACCTTTATGGTGTTTATTCTAGAATGGAGTCAGTTTCTATTTTGTCAATGACTAACATGCCGGTAGATATTGTGTATTATATTAGCATTTAGTATTTTGAAAGATTAATTTTTGAATTATCTTAGTGTCAAACTTCTATTATGATGCTACTTTCTTAGGCAATATTAGATAGATTGTATTAGAAAAATATGCAAATAGCAACAAAAAAAAATAATTCTAAATTTTCTATAGTTTTTGTTTTTAGATTAGATTTATTTTTTTGGATGGATATTGTTTTTTTTTTTTGGATGGATTTAATTTCATTTTTTGTACGTCAATTTTTTTTATTATGGATTTAGCTTTTGTTTTTAGATGAATTTAGTTTTCATTTTTGGACGGATTTACCTTTCATTTATGGATGATTTAGTTTTCATTTTGGATGGATTTCTTTTTCTTTTCTTTTTTTATAGCTTAGTTTTTTTTCTTTTTCAGGTAGTTTTGGTACTATAAAGTCGGAAACTGTAATGTAGTCTTTCCATCCATGGATTAGACAATAGGATAGTTATTTACATAGTGCATCCACACAATTGGCATGCAGACGTGAATCACGGGGATACAAACACATACGATTATCCGCGACACTAGTTATAGCAATTTTTCTATTTTTTTTTTCACGTTTGAAGTTACATTAAAGTACTTATTTCTATTTAAAATAAATTTACAGATGGATGTCATGTCTTGCATAGGTAACATATCTCTCAATTATCTCTCATTTATTGGTCGTGACCATTAAAAAAAAAAAAAACAAGAAAAAAACTTCTATCGTGAAGTGATACTCGACACTGTTCTCATTTCACTATCATATAAGACAAGGCATCCATTTCTATGTAATACGTCTAACACTTATGCTCGCACAACTGGATCCCAGTCGGCTGTAGGAAGACATTCTAGGACATCATTGGTTTTCGGCCAATAGCATCCTATTATGTCCCTTAAAATTTCCCCAGATAGAAATGTGGAGGACAACATTGGAAGATTGGCTCGGTATGTGGTTCCACTTATGGATCTTGTAGCGTTAAAAAAATCATATATGACTCTAGTTCAGTTCACAATGTCCTCATCAGTCTGGACATGATTCGTATGCTTGCACACGGTCCGAACATGATCCTCATATTGGAACGCAGACTGGAGATGTTCCTAGTTAACCTTCCACGTTTACGCCCACCAGTATTCCAACATTTCATTTACTGTTTCTGCCGAAGGCCAGGCATTCAGGCTAGGCTCATGCATTTATCGCTGTTGTTGTGTAGGCCTTTATGTCTATCTACGATGGATTTCCTCAGTTTGTCACAAGCTCAGCTGGATTAGCTGTGGTATGCGAATATGTATGTTTTCTCTCGGCAAGAACGATATTCAAGGATATTATAAAGAGACCGAACTTCATCTACATCCTTTAGTCACGATTGCCATCCAGTATGGGCCGGACGTGAGCATGATGAGGCTGATGAGGATAACAACAGTAAGAGGGATGCTGAAGATGATCTATCTTTGAGATTACCCTGGAGATCAGGAGCTTTTCTACGAGTTAATTACGAGTTGTTATCCCCTTACCCCATCTGTTTATTTCTCACTAGTCGAAATAAAGAGACATCAACTAGAGTTAATTCCATGATAGTTGGCCACTCATAAATTAAGGATCTATAAAATTAGTAGAGATAAAAGTTGGCATCCCCTTACCCCATCTGTTTCACTCGTCTAGTTATAGAACTAAGGGTCCTTTGGTCTGCACTCGGAAATCGGAATTGAAATCATTACTCATGGGTTTGGAATGAAACCCGCAGTTCTTATACATGTGTTTGGTTCAATACCTAGAATGGGTATCATGACCATAAATACTTTTTGATTTATTACCTAGAATGGGTATCATTACTATATGTACATGTATATGCATGTGTATATATATAAATATATATGTAAATAAGTATATAAATATAAATATATATATACGTATATGTATATGTACGTATGCATATGAGCATGTACATATCTACATAGGTATATGTATATGTGTGTACATATATATAAATAAATAAATATATAAATTTAAATAAGTAAATAAATATACAAATAAATATATAAATATATAAAAATATATAAATAAATACACACACACACACATATATATATATGTATATGTATGCATGTATATGTACATGTACAAATATACGTAGGTATATGTATATGTATATGTGTGTGTGTATAAGTTAATAAATAAATAAATACATAAATAATTGGTGGGTGTCAACCAGCAAAAAATTAATTTATTATTTACCTACTTTCTAAAGTGAATGTGTATAGCAACGAGTAGAGTCGTCTCCTCAGGAAAAACTGGTTGAATTATTGCTTTCAAGAAACATGCAGTAAAAATTGGGGGGGGGGGGGAATTTTTATCAATTCGTAATTAAATATAAAGACAAATATGCAATAATTAAAATGAAATTAAAGTAATAAAACAAATGAATAACAAGCTCTGGTTACGGAAACAATCTCAGCAACGGTTCATCCAATTGATCATTGACACATAGGATAACTCATGTATTTATGAATAAATCAGTTATAGCAGTCCAGCAACCGTTGTACCACCAATCTTTCCTTAATTACCCGGTAGTTAAGAGACGCTCTTAGACTACTTCGCTTGCTAAATAGATAACTCTAGAGACACTCATAGGATTTAATCCAATTACAGCCTTAAAACTAGAAAGACCCAATTCTAGTTAAAAAACACACATGCGGGTTCATTTAAACTAGATTAGTTATTTCCATGACACAGATTAGACTACTTGCGAGGTAATGAAATTGTGTCATTCGCCACTGATATCAAAACATCCAAATACATACGGACCAAATGTTTTAATTAGCAATAAATCATTCAAACAATTGAATAACTGGCCATATTTATTCAATTAAATCAAAATGATCATAATCAATTGATAAATAGAAAATAACTAAATACTCATGACACATGAATTGCAATTAAGACAAATATGGAAAGATCTCACAATTGATATGAAACCGTGCTTTGATTATTCCGCAACCAGAAAGAAGTTTAGCTACTATCCATGAAGAAAACGCAGCCAAAGGTATCCATGACAATTGTGCTTACAAGGTTTGGAAGAAAAGAAAAAAGCTAAAATTAAAGACTAAACTCAAGACTAGAGAATATTCGCCAATCATTCTTAACTAAAACTTGCGATAAATATTGAATAATGCCTCCCTTCATTTATTCCCCTGCAGTCCAAGGAAGTCATGTCTCTTCTCCCGTCTTTTCTGTCTTTGCTTCTTTCTCAATCTCACGCCACATTTGGTGGAAAGGAAAGATTTCCCTTTCCTTCTTTAAATCCAATTCCATTTAATTACCAAATAAGCATAGAGAGGAATTTATTGCTGAAAGAGTCTTCTAAAATTAGGAAACTAATTTGGTTTCCAATTGCCAATCAAACTCCAATCAACAATACTCCAAATCTCACAAAATTTGCACTTGCAATTGGATAGGGCGTGGGCGCGCTTTACCGCAGCAATCTTCTGGAAAATTTCCTTAAAAGATCACTTTCCTCATTGGAATCCTATTTGCAACATAAAAACCAAATAACAATAAAATCTATCATTTGGCATAATATTTGGCTATAATTAAGACAAAATCTCAACAAATAATATGCATAATTAGCGTGCTATCAATAATATATAATTATATATAAATAAATAAAATTATATAAATAAGTAAATAAATAAATGAATATATGTATGTATATGTATGTATGTATATGCGTGTGTACATATATAAAAAAATAAAAAATATATATAAATATATAAATAAATACACACACACACACACACATATATATGTATATGTATGCATGTATATGTACATGTACAGACATACGTAGGTATATGTATATGTATATGTGTGTGTGTATATAAGTAAATAAATAAATAAATACATAAATAATATATATAATTATATAAAAATAAATAAAATTATATAAATAAGTAAATAAATAAATATAAATACATTTATATGTATGTATGTATGTATATGTACGTGTACATATATAGGTAGGTATATGTATATGTGTGTGTGTGTATATATAAATAAATATATTTAAATAAACAAATATATAAATAAGTAAATAAATAAATATAAATATATTTATAAATAAATATATATATGTATGTATATATATGTACGTGTACATATATACGTAGGTATATGTATATGTGTGTGTGTATATAAAAATAAATATACATAAGTAAATAAATATACAAATAAGTAGATAAATAAATATAAATATATTTAAAAATAAATATATATATGTATGTATGTATATGTACGTGTACATATCTACGTAGGTGTATGTATATGTGTGTATGTGTGTGTATAAATAAATATATATAAATAAATAAATATATAAATAAGTAAATAAATCAATATAAATATATTTATAAATATATAAATATATATGTATGTATTTATGTATGTATGTATGTATGTATATGTATATGTACATGTACATATATACGTAGGTATATGTATATGTATATGTGTGTGTGTGTATAGAAATAAATATATATATGTATGTATATGTATGTATGTGTACATATATATGTATATGTATATGTATATGTGTGTGTATATATAGAAATAAATAAATATATGTGTGTGTATATGTATATGTATATGTATTTATGTGTGTGTGTGTATGCATGTATGTGTGTGTGTGTGTGAATTTGGGAATCAATTTTGGGTTTCGACAAAACCCCCCAAAATGGTTGGGTGTTGGCAAAATTCAAATTTTTGGAATTCATTCCCAAATCCCAAATCCTATTCTCCTAATCCAAACTCTCATTATGAATTTCAATCCCAAACCCCTCTTACCAAACGCCCCTAAAATGAGGACTCCAATTCAGATAATCTCAACGTAGAGACCAGTCTCATGGTGAGATTTGTAACACTTCTTGCACCATTGACTGGTGTGTTCGCACTTAGAAAGTGCAAACATTTAGTTTATAATATTTATGAAAACAGCCCAATAATTCTTTTTTTTTCCTTACGATAATATGCACTTAAAACAAAACTTCAACAAAATAAATAGACATGAAGATAATACGCTATTTAATAGCAAGTTTATATTAAATTTATCAAGACAAGTACATTAACATCAAACAGACAATTTAACAAAGAGTTACAGGCATATCTTCATGGTTATAAACTTCTTAAAAACACAAATGCTGCCTTTGCCCAGAAAAGATTGGGCTGTACATATGAAAAAAATACTATCTAGATAAAAATGTATTAAGGATTCTTTTATTGAGTAGGCGTAAACACAAACTAGAAATTCTTTTATGAGGACAAATAGAGTTTGTACTTTAAAATTCCATAAGTGACCATGAGAGAAGTAATCCAATGTCTGAAGAAGACAAAACTTGAAAGATGAACTAATTCAACTCTGCATTCTTCTACTAAATACGCTTCTTTTTATAGGTATAAAAGAGGGTTCGGTACTTGAAATCATTTCAATTATAGATATAAAGATAAAAATATGAGGGTTTCTCATTGGTCAAAGGATATTTCCTTTATCTTTTCTCTGAGATTTTGTTTTTTTTTTTTCCTTCTGTAGAAATTCTGAAGGATCTTGCTTTTGTTGTAGTGGTCCTTTCTTGGTCCTCTAAACTTATGTTACTAACTTTTGTCAGCCTTCTCGCATGTTCATAATATTATGATAAGTAGGAAAATCCATTTTATCCCAAAATCTATTTTATGCTTGTGCATCTTCATCTTATTGACATCTACCCCTACTTGGGAGGAATTTTTCAAAATCATTATAGATTATATATAATGGTTCAGTCCCTATCAATTTTTCTAGAGTCCAGTTGGGCCTCCTTGTATAGTAGTAGGTTCAGGGTAAAATAGGATATTGTTAACGATTGACTAAAAAAAAGAGTAAGGGCATATCAACTCCTCTTCAAGTGGATATCCAATGTCCTATAGAAACTTTTTAGTGCTCTCATCCTGGTTAGATTCATCTATGTCATATATAGCCATGTCATGAATATTCTTTTAGAATCCCTTTTGAACAATAATGTTGATTTCTTGGTGATAGAATCCGTTTTGAAGAATAATGTTGATTGCTTGGTGATCTTGTCTCTTTGAAATAATCTATCAAATTTTTTTCATAAAGATCAACAGGAAAAGGTTATGAAAGTTAATACTGAAGGTTGTACTTTTAGCTGTCCGAGGAATAAAAATCATGAGAATTGTAATTGATATACCTTGCTGCGGTAAGATGTTACCTTGAATCTCATAATAGCAGCAACTAATTGGGTATATATCATGTCAACTATATTCTGTTCTTCTTCGCTTTTGCACTCGCTCAGAAGAGTTAGTACAATTGGCATATAGGTGAAAGAGTTAAAAATAGAGTTTTGTGTTATTGATAGTCAAAGCTAGCATCAAACTCTTCATTTTTGTACTTCTGGTCAACTAGGATAATCTTGTTAGTGTATGTTGTTCCTTTAGTACTTTTCATGTAGACATGGATGGCAACTGCTACAGGATCTGAAACTTTTTTTTTTTTGGGTCAAATTCAAAATATAAAGAAATAACCTATGTCAGAGTTTGTGTCAATATGTTTGTTGTAAATATGATTAGATAAGTGTAAAGATTTGATTTGATCTGATTTGATTTGGTAATAGAAATGTACACACAAATTTCGTGCATGTGAATAAAAGACAAGAAAAAATGCACAAATATGAATTTTACTAATTTGAAGTAAGAGTTACAAAATCTGGATAAATTTCTTTACAAAAAAAGTTATTCTCTAATTCTTCTCTTCACAAAATTTAATTCAAGGGCCAAAAGGCTTATTCTTAAATTAAAATTGGAATCCTCTACAATTTGGGTGTAGGAAACGGTGATTTGATTCCGTCGTCTCGAACACTTAAATCTTGGACCTTCAAACCCTCCAACACGAACATAGGAATTTGATTGAACTTGAACTTGAGGATTTGATTTGCACTTGAACTTGGGCTTGAGAGACTTGAGGAAGAGAAATCTCTAGAAAACTTGGTAGAGCTTTCTCTAAGTTTTGGAGAATTTGTCATATATCTTGAATTGAGAGGGGAATGCCCTTATTTATAGCCAAAACTTAGGGTATAATTGGCTTAAAAAAAAACTCTCTAAAATTCTCCACTAACTTAGGTTGCTTGTGACTTAAGAAACCCATTCACAGTAAAATTTAATAAATGGTTTGGCCCAAATAGTTCAATGTAACTTAATAAAATTAATTCACTTTAATTTAATGGACATAATAATTGAATTTGAGGATCATATATCAATGGTCTAACTTATAAGCCCAAACATAAATGAGTTTAAAGACATTAAAATTTGATTTGAAGCCCACATACTAAATGTCCAATCTATAAGCCCAAACATGAATAGACTTATAAAATAATTTTTATTTAATTTAATTTAATCAAGATCAATTTAATTTATTTAATCTTGACTAATTATATTAAAACAAAACTTCATAGTCTACAAATGCCCCTTCTTCAAGACTTGGTGAAGTATTGCTTGACAATTATTAATGACGAGGCTTGAAGTCTAAGACAATTAATTCAACTTCGTAACCAAATTCACGGTCCATTTAACAACATCATACATAAAGGCACATCAGTCAATTCCGACAGGGCTGCTATCTCATTCGCAACTGAAAAATTACTTGACTTGTACTTTTGAAAAGCACCATATACTTGAAACTTCTAACATCGGCCTTACACAAACGTTTTTTTTTTTTTTTTTTTGAGGATAGCCTTACACAAACGTTCACTGAAGAATTTGGTTTGACCATAATTTTGGCCTACAAACTTCAAAAGAAACCAATTCAGTAAGCATTAACATGCTAGTGGCCAAAAGATTCATTAGTTTAATCATTCAGTCATGCCATATAGCTGCCCAAATTTTAATTCTTAAATGGAATATTCCTTCAACACCCAAATGAAGTCACTAAACCTGCACAACCAACACACAAGAGTACTCTTCTGCTCGTGCCATTGGTTTCTATTTCAGAATAGGAAAATCCAGTCATTTTTAACTTTCCGAAATGCCGGGTTTCGGTGCAAATAGAGGAGAGAAATTGCCAAATTCTTTGAGCTTCCTAAAACAATAAAATAAAGCCTCTTCCACCGCCTTATACCCATTATTTAAACGGAGTTTTGAATATAAACATTTTCACATTGAAGCTCACGAATTGCACTGCAAATTGATAGAGAATCAACTTCGCAAATTCATCTTGCGCCCCCCTCTCCCACATGTAACCTTTCCCTCACTGCAAGAGGGATATCTCTTGATAGAACATTTTGATCTTTGAGCTTAATCTTGGCTGCATCATAGCTCATTCACTGGCATGAATGTTGTTGAACATGTTTACCAATTGTTGTTGAAAATTGGACTTTTTCCAATTTATTAGCGGCTGAAATTTTTAACCATTATTCTTGGACTCCAAATATTTGTAGAATGTCATCAATGAACTCCCACATTCTGAAATTTATGCGCAAATTTTGCCTTTCAATTGGGAAACTTTTTCTTCCACATTAATTGCTCAAATTTTGTGGATGATGTTGCCAATTTGAGTTCCCTTTTTTTCCTTGAATAACCGGTCCGTGGATGATTGAAACATATACAATTACTAATTTTCTTTTTAAATCATCTGTACACAATGATATATTGAATAATCAATTGCTTTCGAACGCCATGTGATCAAATTTTTCTTGAATCATATTCTGACTACGTCAGATGCAACCTTCACACATTGACTTCTAAGCTTCACAATTTGTTTATTCTTTTATGATGATGGCTTTATTAATTCCAAGTACCATTTTTTTTTTTCAGATTACTCTAATAGCAATCACAAACAAGTCGTGACCATTCTTCAAAGCTTCAAGGAACTTCCCAAATTTTGATAAGTAATCCTTTAAAATTTGTATGGCCCCTATGTTTTCTTTTTTTTTTTTTTAATAATTTGCATGCTACTCACCACGACCTTGCATCAATACTGAAACTTTAACCTCGCATCAATACTAAACTTCAAGGATGGCCTACATTGGCTTGAGAAATCCTTGGAAGCATCAAATTTGATGATAGTTTCACCAGATTGTGACAAACTTGTGGAGACAATAATTTTAATGATAGGCCCACAAGACTTGAGAAATTCGTGAAGGCACCAATTTCAATGATAGCCCCACAAATTTTTGAGAAATCACTGGAGGCATCAATTTCGATGATAGCCCCACAAAGCTTGAGAAATCCATGGAAGCACCAATTTCAATGATAACCCCACGAGATTTGAGAAATCACTAAAAGTATTAATTTCAATGATAGCCTCTCTAGGTTTGAGAAATCCTCGGAGACGTTAATTTCTATGATAGTCTCACCGGGCTTGAAGAATCCCTGGAGACATTTATTTCAATGATAGCTTCACCTGGGCTTGAGAAATCCATAGAGACATTAATCTATATAGTACCTTTGAGCGAGTCACTTATGGATTCCTTTGCTTAGTGTGCTCAGAGAGCTCTATTTCGATTCACAGCTCCATAATGCTTGTCAAGTCTTCTTTGATTTGTGCACTAATGGCACATGGATAAACTTCACCTTGACTTAAATTGATGGCACATGGATGAGTTTTACTTAAGCTCATATATCCATGGTGCTTTGACGGGCCTTATTTTGGCTTGTCCATCAATAAAGTCTCCAAGTGAGGTGCTGCTAAATCATCACTTTAGGCATCGCACCATTTTTAAGATTCATCGTAATGACTTATGCATTCTTGCAATTAAAATTTTCAACTAACGCACATTGAATTTCCTTTCTTCACAAGACAACACTATGGTGACATTTAAAGAACTCAGCATTTTGAGGCAAAAACACCTCTTGATTATTAATCGCGTAAATAACTCAAATGAAAGTGGAACCGAATTATTAGTTCATCCTACTATGTGTGGGAATTTTGTCGAGAATTAACACAAGTGCCCTCACCTAGACAATTGGTTATCGAAAATTTTTTAAGATGATGGAACGAAAGGTTACTCATTGAAGTCCCTTATCCATACTAAGGAGTCCAGAACAACAACTTTCCAAACTCTTGTTAGGCGCATTATTTTGTAGAAGCACACTGGGGTAGTCTTTTAAAATTGAATGGAGAATTTGGCTTCATTGAAAAATATTGAAAAGTACTTGGAATGGCTTGAGGACGTCTTAAGGAGAAGCAAGCAGACTCTTTGAGATGCCTCCCTTTATGAAGTTTTATACACATTACTCCTTACATATGATAGAAACCCCAATATCGTCTGAGCATTTTATGAGGCATGGTGTCCAAAAACTAACACACTACATACCTCAGCTAGCGAGTTATCACTTTCTCTATGGGATTTACATTGATTAGGAGGACTTCCCATCATTGGTAGCATCTACAAGGAGGTATTCTATGTGTTAGAGAGTTAACAGGCCTTGACGAGAAGAAGATTATATATCTCCCTCCAAGCTGCGAGTGATTGTGAGGTTTAGGTACTATCAAAACTAGACAAAATTCATACAAACAAGTAATAAAATTTATAACCTAATGCCCCTTTCTGCAAGTGCATAGGTCAAATGTAGTAGGGGAAGTATTAGGGTCGATCCTTTGAGAAAACAAGAATTAGCAAGTATCAAAGCTACTAACTTACTCTATTATCTAGACAAAATATCAAATGGGTGATATGCAAGTTAAGAAAATTTATATACTTGAAGTAAAACAAATGGAATAAATTCACAAATGCAAGTAATAGGATTTAGAATTCACTAATTGTCACTAATATGGTTGAATGAATTAACACCTTGCTATAATAATCTTGTCTTGCTTAGGATTGCAATTCCATATGAAATCAAAACTTGTTCTCACAATGAATTGACTAGAATTTAACAATTCTCATGATAAACTCTTGTGAAATGCATGAATTGTGATCTTAAACAACCTCAATCCACCTTCTTATACCACTATTTTCATGTCTGTATATAATAGATATTATCTACCATTTTTGAATGTTATAAGTATTTCTCAATGTCAAATAACATATGAATGATTTGCAATAGGTGATCAAGTTACGATAAATGCTAAATCTTAATAGATGAACAAGCAAATACAATTTATATCAAGTATACTAACATTCAATTCATATCATTAGTTTCATCTAACCCTTAGACAAGTATTTAGTTAAACATAGAATCCATAACTTGAAAGTATAAGAATTCAATAAAGTAAATCATAACAAATAAGGAAATAAAAAGAAAGAGATATAAATTCTCATTTCAATGGCTCCAATCTTTCATTTCTTCCTTGAATATGAAGTTGTATAAGTGAATTCTCCAAGAGTTTCCCTTACAAGTATTGAATTTCTTACTACAAACTATAAAGAAAACTACTAAACTAACTACTTGGGAGTGCTCCTCCCCTCAAGGCTTGTTTAAAATGTTTTGCAAGAGCTCCCCATTTATAAACAAATTTACCTAATCAAGTTGAAAACAAAATGATTACATTGATTCTATCACAAAAAGTCTTCCTTGGTTTTTGAAATATTCCCTTGAGCAACCAAAATACTTTACAATTCCACAAGTGACCATGAAAGAAGTAATCCAATGTCTGAAGAAGACAAAACTTGAAAGATGAGCTAATTCAACTCTACATTCTTCTACTAAAAACGTTTATTTTTATAGGTATAAAAAAGAGGTTCGGTACTTGAAATCATTTCAATTATAGATATAAAGATAAAATTCAGAGGGCTTCTCATTGGTCAAAGATTATTTTCTTTATTTTTTCTCTTAGATTTTATTTTATTTTTCCTTCTGTAGAAATTCTTAAGGATCTTGCTTTTGTTGTAGTGGTCCTTTCTTGGTCCTCCAAACTTATGTTACTAACTTTTGTCAGCCTTCTCGCATTTTCATAATATTATGATAAGTAGGAAAATCCACTTCATCCCAAAATCTATTATATTCTTGTGCATCTTCGTCTGATTGACATCTGCCCCTACTTATGAGGATTTTTCAAAATCATTATAGATGGCGGTTCAGTCCTCATCGATTCTTCTAGAGCCTAGTTGGGCCTCCCTATAGAGTAAGGTAAGAAAAAAGAGTAAAGGCATATCAACTCCTCTTTAAGTGGATATACATTGTCCTCTAGAAACTTTTCAGTGCTCTCATCCTGGTTAGATTCATCTATGTCAAATATAGCCATGTCATGAATATTCTTTTAGAATCCCTTTTGAATAATAATGTTGATTGCTGGGTGATCTTGTTGCGGTAAGATCTTACTTTGAATCTCATAATAGCAGCAACAAACTGAAAATATATCATTTTAACTATATTATGTTCTTCTTCACTTTCGCACTCGCTCAGAAGAGTTAGTACAATTGGCATATGGGTGAAAGAGTTTAAAATAGAGTTTTGTGTTATTGATAGTTAAAGTAGCATCAAACTCTTCATTTTTTTTAATTCTGGTCAACTATGATAATCTTTTTAGTGCATGTTATTCCTTTAGCACTTTTCATGTAGACATGGATGGCAATTGCTACAAGATCTGAAACTTTTTTTTGTCAAATTCAATATAAAGAAATATTGAAAGTAGAATGTTTTTTCAGTTTTTATAAATGTATAAAATTAAAATTTTAATATTACTATGTCAGAGTTTGCGTCAATATGTTTGTTGTAAATATGATTTTATAAGTGTAAAGATTTGATTTTATTTGATTTGATTTCGTAATAGAAGATTTAATTAGATTCTATACTACTTTATATAAGCATAATTTTATGATCTAGATTAGCATGATTTTAAAATCTAAATTACTTGATTTTAGGATCTAGATTTTGTTGAGACGAAGAAAAATAAATTTCCTCTATGTTGCTTTTCTTGGCTTCATACTTCTAGGTTTTGTTATTAATTTATCTTCTGACATGACCTTGCTAAGTCAAATCTAGATACTTGTATTTGTTAAATTAATAATTTTTTTGGTGAGTTATAGTGGCTAATAACATAGGCAGTAATAGAGAGATCAAAATAGTATTTTTTGATGTTATTCCTATAGCATAAAAAATTATTGATTGCAAACCCAATAGATGAAATTTTTTGGATTGGAGTAAAACTGTTCGAGTATATCTACGAAGCATTGATAAAGATGATCATCTTACTCACGAACCGCCTGTAGATGATGAAAATAAGAAAGATTGACTAAGAGAATATGCAAAAATATTTTAGCAAATTCGAAATACTATTGACAATAAGATTATTAGTTTGATCAATTACTGTTTGTCAAAGATCATATGCATTATTTGGCCTTTTTATATTTTGGTAAGGATAATCTAAATCATATATATGATGTTTGCAAGGAATTTTATCATCTAGAAAAGCAAAAGAGATCTCTTACTGAATATTTTGTGGCTTTTAAATGGTTGTGAGGAGTTAAATTCTCTTCTTTCTTTTAGTCCTGACAGAAAAACTCAAAAATCTTAACAGGAGTAAATGACTGCGAAGAATTTTCTTGATAGATTGCCAACTGAGTTTGATGCAGCTCGAACACAAATCCTCTATAATCCTAAGATACAATCAATCTGCATCACCTTTACACTACATTACTGATGCCCTTGTGAACTGAGATGAATCTGCTTGAGGAAATAGGAATGGTAACGATGGTAGAAATGGACATGGCTTTCAAGGTGGTAGGACCGCTAGTCATGGATAGCATGACCCAAATTAGTGGGTCTGTTATCATTAAAAAATTGGGCCACACAACATGTTAGTCACTTCATGGCAAACCTCAACAAAATTCCCAGTTTGCTAATTTTGCAACCCAAGATAGCAACTATGCGTCTTCATCTTCAGACAAATGCATACTTATGTCTACTGATGAGTTTGTCCATTTTACTAAGTACTAACACCCACAAAAATTTGCTAGTCCATCTTATAGTACCAATCCATCTCCTATTGACCATTCTAAGCAACCCTAGTACATGTTTTGCATCATTATTTAATAAATAGATCATCAATTCTGACGCAACATATCATATGAGCAGTGATAAAAGTATCTTCTCCTCATTTAATTCTAACATTAATATTTCAAGTGTTACTTAGTCGACGGGTCAAGTACTTCAGGTGTGGGTTCTAGTGTAGCCATTCCTACATCGTTTGACTCCTAATCTTCGATTTTATATTTGACTAATTTTTATTTTAATCTACTCTCAGTCAACAAAATTACAAAAACACTCAAGTGCTTTGTCTCATTCTTACCTAAATATTGTGTTTTTCAGAATCTTCTGACAAGGGAGTTTATTGGTGAAGGACGTGAGTTTTTATATATTTGAAACTCCTTCAATGAAATTACCCAAACCACCAGCATATTCATCCACCTTGACATCCATTGAAGTTAACAGTCATTTGGATCATCCATCTTTACCTATTTTGAAGAAATTATTTTCAAATTTTTAAGATTTATTTCATTTAGATTGTGCATTGTGTCAGTTTACCAAGCATTATTGTTTGCATTATTTGCCTAGGGTCAATAAACGAGCTGCATCCCCTTTGAATTAGTGCATTTTGATATTTGGAGCCCTTGTCCAATAGCATCTAAATCTGGTTTTAAGTATCTTGTCACCTTTGTTGATGACTATTCTCGTGTTACTTGATTATATTTAATGAATATTTAATGAAAAGTCATTCAGACTTATTCACCATCTTCTATTTATTTTTTGTTGAAATAAAAACACAATTCAACGCATCAATATGCATTTTGCAAAGTGAGATAATGCAAAAGATACTTCTCTAATTCTTTTGATTCATATTTGTCAGAAAATGGAATGCTTTACCACTATTCATGTCCTAATATGGGCACACAAAATGGTGTTGCAAAAAGAAGTAATATACACTTAATAGAAGTTACTAAAGTCCATCTATTTCACATGAAATTTCCTAAGCAATTTTGAGCATATGCTATTTCAACAGCTTATTTCTTAATTAATCGCATGTCATTATCTGGTCTGGCTAGTAAGATTCATTTTTCAATTTTATTGCTAACCTAATCTTTATTCTCCAGTGAGTTGCGTATATTTGGATGTACTTGTTTGTGACAACAGTCCATAAGTGTCTAAATTAGACCATAAATCTCTCAAGTTTGTGTTTTTAGGATACTCTCATCTTTAAAAAGGATATAGGTGCTATTCTCCAATCTTAAATCATTATTTAGTTTCTACTGATGTTGTATTTTTTAAAACCAAATTATTTTTTTTCAGAGTTCAACATCTATACTAGTAAGGAGGAGGAAAATAATATCCTAGTCTACACTATTACCATTACTTGTTCGTCCATATGTTCCTCCAAGACCATCTATTACTTCAGCGTATTTTCATTGTTCTCAACACATAGGCTCACATCCTTTACTAGTTCTTCCATCTACCAATCCCAATCTTGATATGCCTATTGCTCTTAGAAAAGGGAAATTATCATTTGCTTCATATTAACATCTGTCTCCTCTTTGCCTTATTTTATTAGTTCTTTAGATCCAATATTTGTTCATAAATACCTGTTTTAGGCTTTGGAACATCTTGGTTGGTGAATTGCTATGGAGGAAGCAATGATGGCTTTAGACAATAATGGGACCTGGGATTTGGTCCATCTACTAGATGTTAAAAAAGCTATTGGATGTAAATGGGTATTTGTTGTTAAAGTAAATCCTGATAGCTCTATTGCCCGTCTCAAAGCTTGTTTTATTGCAAAAGGGTATGCTTAGACCTATGGGATAGATTACTCAAATACTTTCTCTCTCGTGGCAAAACTCTCCTCTATTCAATTATTTATCACTCTTAATGCCGCTAATAATTGGCCTTTGCATCAATTAGATGTTAAAAATGTCTTCCTAGATAGAGATTTGCAAGTGAAAATTTATATGAAGCAATCACCTGGATTTGTTGCTCAGGGAGAGTCTGGTAAGTTTTGCAGACATCGAAAGTCATTATACAGTTTAAAACAAAGTCCTCATCAGCAGTTTGGTAGGTTCAGCGAGGTAATTGAAGCATTTGGTGTGAGGAAGATTAATTCTAACCATTCTATTTTTTTATAATAGTCTGAAGCTGGTCTTATCTTATTTTTTATGTTGATGATATTGTCATTACTAGTGGTAACAATGTAAGTATTGTAGCCATTAAAAATTTTATTCAATCCCGCTTCTAAATAAAAGATTTTGATATGTTGAAGTATTTTTTGGGCATTGAGGTTACGAGGTGTAAACAAGGTATATTTCTACGCCAAAAGATATATATTCATGATCTTCTAAAGGCAACAAGAATATCGGATGCTAAACCTTGTAATCTTCCAATGCTTCCTAACATGCAACTTACAACAAATGATAGGGAGTTGTTCTCAAATCTTGAAATGTACCAAAAGTTAGTAGGAAAGTTGTATTATCTTTCTTTGACACGTCCTGTCATTGCATGTCTAGTTGGTATTATGAGTCTGTTTATGTGTTTACCAAGAACCTTTGGAGCAAATCTTGTGTTATCTTAAAAGAACTCCAGGCTGATGTAACAAAAAAACAAAACACAAAACCCAGACCCACCACAATTGGTTCATGAATCGAACTAAAATGAAAACTCCAAAGAATCAAACCTCAAACTCCAGTTCCAAACATCCATTTCTCTCAACCAAGAGATCAAAAAATGAATCCCAAAGAAGAACAAACCTCATCCAATAACTCTAAAGCAAATCCTATAATTTCAAACCCAAAATCTAGTATCCCTCTATTAAAGGATTTCCTCCACTTCGAACAGTCCCAAATCAAACCCATTTTTCTAATAAACATTCCTAACTCTATAACAATCAAATTTCCAAACTAAGGTTACCAATCAATATCCCAACTGCTCGAGAATTCACAAACATAACAGCTTGCCTAACCAAAAATTACTACATCAGTTTTTGAAAAAAAGACAACTTCAAAAACCTCCTAAAATTCAAGAACAAACCTTTAATTTTTCAAGCCAACACAAATCACACGACATTTTATGAAAAATCACAATAGCCATTAAAATGGTTCTAGGAATATCACCTCTTTGGCCAAGAGAGATGGTCATGCCTCGGTGAGATTCTAGTGTGGATTGTTGACACTGGTCGCTGGTTGCTATGGTGGGGCTGTAATGGCTGTCGAATGGAATACAGGTAGATGTAGCTTTGACTAAGTGAAGGTGTGAGATGGTTGCGGGGTAGAGAAAATAGGCTCTGGTGTTGGTTTTGTGGTAATAGTTGGTGGAGTTGATGGCTATGGAAGAGTTTGTGGTGGTTGAGGGCTGGTTGTTTACGAAGAATAGAGAAGGAAGATGATGGCAGTGATTGAAGGTTGTTTGGACTAAGGGTTTGATATTGTGTATTTTGTGTCTGTGTGTGAATTTTTGTTATTTGGACTGAGGGTTTAATTGTGTGTTTGTGTTTTAATTTTTGTGTGTGAAAAAAATGTGTTAATAGGTGTGCTTGATTTTTGTGTGTGAAAAAAAAGTGTTAATATGTATGTTTGATTTTTGTGTGTGAATATTAATAGATGTGTTCGATTTTTGTGTGTGAAAAAAGTGTGTTAATAGGTGTGTGTGATCCTTCTGTATGCAGAATGTGTGTGTTAGTGTGTGTGTGTGTGTCTAATTTTAGTGTGTGAAAAGTAAGTGTGTTATTTCATAGGGCTATGTGAGTGTGTGTAGCTGTAGGAATTTAAAATAATCTTTTTAGGTTTTTCATCTACTTCTCCCTCTTAAAATAAAAATCAAGAAATAGGGCTTTTATATTATAAGTGGATAGGACCTTGGGAAGTTGTTGGAGAACTTCCTATGTTTGGTAAATGGGAATGGGGTAAAATAGAAAAAACTTTCTAACTTGTCCATTCCATTCTCATATTTGGTATGAACATTTTAAGTTGGAAAGGCCTTTCCCATTAGAATGCCCATTCCAGTTTTTTTATGGAATCCCATTCCTCAACAAAATCTAAGGAAATGCCATTCTAACTTTATCTTGGAAAAGCTTAAAACATAGGAGTCAATTTTATCCCCACACATATTTTTTTGCTAATTATTTTTAACCCAAAATACATTAACTATTTTTTTAATTTTAAAATTTATAAAATATTAGGTTTTTTTATAATTTTAATTAATAATTTTTAAATTATAATCATTTTAATATGCACTTAGAATATTTTTTCTTTTTGCTATAAAATGTTTAAAATATTATTTTAACTTTTATGTCAATGTGTAAGAACTGAACTTCCTAGTTTCATTATTAATTTTTTCTCATTTTTAGTTATAATGCTAATAATTATTAGAATTTTAAATTAATTAAAGAGTATAATTAATTTAATATATATTGTATTATAATTAATTAAAGAGTATAATATACTCTTTAATTTAAATTAATTAAATAGTATAATTAATATGATATATTCTAATACAAAGAATTAAGGGCAATTAAGTCAAATTAATATATATATTTTATTCTATTCTGATACCTAAATATGATTATACCAAATATTGAAAAAGGAATAACATTCCATTCTGACTTAGATTACCAAACAATGCACTAAAAGATTTTTTCCGATCCATTCAAGGTAGAAGGACATTAGGATGGAAAAGACTTTTCGTTCGGTCATATTCCTACATACCAAACGTGGGGCAAAGGGAAAACAAAAGATAAACCATTAAAACAATTAACTATTTTACCCTTCCCTAAAACAAATTATTTTTGACAAAATTATCAAAAGTGCAACTGTCCCTCTTAAAGTGTCAAAAATTTAAGAAAAATATAAAAAATATATAAATTATGAATTCTAGGAACAAAAAAATTGGGCAAAGAAGACACTTAGGTGTCAAAATAACTATTTTGCTCTTGAAATGTAGAATTAACAGAAAAATAGGTTTTGACCCCAAAAAATTACTAAAAATTTGAAAATGGCTAAAAACATAAATACATGAATTAAAAAGGGTGGAAAAGGTAATCACATGTTAAAATGGCAATTTTGCCCCTAAAATTAATAATTTGCAAAACAAATGCAATTGACCCCTAAAAATATGAAAAAAAATCAGAAAAATGCTTAAAACACAAAAATATTAATATAGTAACCAAAAATAGAGAGCAAAAACACTTGTGTGTCAAAATTATGATTTTTCCCTTGACATGCATTATTTACCCAAAAAATTGATTTGGACCTTGAAAAATCACCAAAAATTAAGAAATGCTTAAGAGTATAAAATATGAATTCAGAATTCAAAAATGGATGACAAAGTCATTCACAAAGGTAAAATGATTATTTTGCCCTTGAATGGATATAATATATAGAAAAATAGCGGTTGACTCCAGAAAAATTACCAAAATTTAGAAAGATATACGAAAGTGTAAAAAGAGAATTTAAAAAATTGTGTGAGAGTGTGAAAAAGACATTTACATTTTGGAATTACCGTTTTGCCCCTAGAAGTGCTAATTTTGTCATTTTTACGTGAAAACTGGCATTTGACCCCAAACAATAGATAATGCCACCAGATGTTTAGAAAATTAAGTGGTGTGTCAAAATTTAGTGCCTGCAAATATGCTATTGACCAAGTAATTAACTAGGTTAGCATACAAAGGGAAATTTCTAATTGCTAAAACATAATTATTGTGAAAATTCTCTTGAATAGGTATCTAATCTTCATTAGGGATAGATTTCATTCTAGACAAATAGTCAGCCACCACATTCACCAACCCCTTTTTATCCCTAATATCAAAGTCAAATTCCTATAACAAGAAAATCCATCTAATTAACCTCGGTTTAGCTTCCTTCTTGTTCAACAACTATTTAAGAATTAAATGGTCCGTGTAAATGATAACTTTAAATTCCACTAAGTAGGACTTCAACTTATTCAATGCAAAGATGACGGCTAACAACTCTTTTTTGTTGGTTGCATAATCAATTTGAGCTTCATTAAGAATTCTACTAACGTAGTATATCACATGCAACCTACCATCATGATATTGCTACTGTATAATCACTTGCTTCACACGTTAGCTCAAAAGACAATTTCCAATTAGATGATACAATTGTAAGGGCAGAAGTCAACTTCTTTTTCAACCTATTGAATGATTTTAAGCATTTATCATCAAAGTCAAAAGGAGTATCTCTAGCAGGCAAATCATACAAAGACTTTGCAGTTTGAGAGAAATTCTTAATAAATAGCCTATAAAATCCCGCATGGCCTAGAAAGTTCCTTACCCCTCTACATTGGTAGGTGGAGGTATTTTCTCTATCACCTCTATTTTTTTCTTATCCGCCTCAATCCTCTTTGATGATATTTTATGACCTAAGACAAGCCCTCCTTGATCATAAAATGACATATTTTCAAATTCAACACTAGATTGGTCTCTTCACATCGTGTCAAGACCAGCTCTAGATTATAGAGACAATCAACAAAAAGATTTTTTATACACTGACCATAGGCAACAGTCCTAAAACTACTAAATCTATGAAAACTACTCTATTATCGACGTACCTAGAACCAAAGAATTAAACCTAAAGATACTACGTAGCTATTGACTTAGAAAACAAATAGCGATCACAGAGAAAGCTCTATGGAATGAAGATTTGGGATCTAGAATCTATTTGTGAATTGAGAATTTAACTAATTAAATTTACTTGAGTCTATGAATTTACCTAATCTAGGGTCCTATTCTAATTTTATCTAGCTTTCACTTTCGTGATAAACTAGAGACTACTAGACTATTAACTCTTTCCTACTCTTGTGGTAAAGTAGTTAATACTGGTTCATTTGCCGTATGAATTGATTAAGACCCACCTAGAAGTACCACTACTCTTATGTGCCATACTACCTAGACTCATCTAATTCCTTTCCACTACTATTACCAACTTTCATTGCATAATGGCAATTAAAAAGTCATCAATGATAGTCAATCAATCACAATTCAATACAAATCAAGATAATGAACAGATAGACAAATTCAAATGCACAAGATAAACAATTATAGCATAAGCTCTATGTCATAAACTTGATCTAAATTCTAGATTACAAGTTTAGTTATTCATAGTCAAAGCAATAAACAAGTAAACTTGATAAAGGAGAATCATAATTGCACACAGGAATGAAAGAAACTGAAAACTTATAGATTTATTGTAGAGCAAAAGTCCAAGAGTTGCTGCAATCCACTCCTTGCATTGTACAAACTGTTCTTTCCTTCTTCCAATAGTTTACCCTTCTTCTACTATTTTTCTCTCTTTTTCCACTGCTATACTACGTCTACTCTATTAGACTAAAGAGGTATCAAAGCCTCCTAACTCTCTAAAGAAGGAAATTGTTGAGTTGAAGTGGGAGACTATTTTCAAGAATGATTCTCACCCCCAAATCTCACTCTCGCCTGCAACAATCAGCACCACTTTGGTTTTCGTGACCTATTCCTATGAACAGTTAAGGTCGCATGCTTGTGAGTATCTATAGTCAGGAACCCCGATGGTTAACTTTTTTTCACTGGATTTACAAAGAATCTTCTTAGCTTCTTTCTTCCCTTTGAGCCTAGCTATCACCATCAACCAATAAGCTGAAATTCTTCATCTTCACACTTCATAATTAACTTCCAATGGTGATGAAATGCCTAAGGACCTGCAAACACATAGGAAAACAAGACCATAGCATAAATATCAAATCATAACTCAAGAATAAAGAAAACTAAATGAAATTCACCTATTCTACTTAAAAACTACACCAAAATTAACCAATCCAGCTACCTAAATACTACTCTAATTATGCACTTATCAATTTTTCTTCTATCACACACGTTTTCCCGCACAAGTGCACTCACACTCTTATTCTCTCTAATACACACCTGCACACACTCACACAAATATGCACATTCTCTGTCTCTCTTTCTCACACACATAAACAATCTACTCCACACACATACTCTCCCACACATATAGTCTCTCTTTCAAACACATATATACTCTTTTTCACACATACCCATGTATACGTACACATATAAATTTACTAACTTTTTTTCATGTATACTCATACTTTCTCTCAAGCATATTGATGTGAGTAAAAAGTGTTGTCTTTTTTTGTTAATTTTTAGTGTTTTCAACTTCTTTTCTACCACAATGTACTTATATTTTAGTTTAGGGTGACTTCGGAGGTGCAAAGTGCATAAAAGATTGAAGAAAGGGTGAATTTGCACATAAAAGTTGAAAGTTAGGTATAAAAAATCACACTATAGAGCCCTTTCATGGATTCGAAAGACATAGCTGCGGATATACTTACAAATCTTGGTCAGAGAAAACCCGTCAATATTGGTCCACAGATTCTCGTTATAGACACCAAATTTTGACACACCATTTATTTTCAAATATTGGGGGACATGTTTGCATTTTTTGGGGTCAAATTTTAAATTTTCAATAATCTCGGGGGGCAAAATAGTAATTTTTATCTGTAAATATTTTTTCATTAGTTTTGGGGGTTTTTAAATTCACATTTCACTTTCATATGTATTTTTTAAATTTTTTGTGATTTTTTCAAATTTAATTGGTATTCTTTTTATATTTTTTAGTACAAGGGCAAATGGTAATTTCAGCTTGCGAATACCATTTTAGCTCATTTCAGGTCTCAAATTTATTTTTTTAGTTCTTTAAGTATGTTTTTAAATTTTCTTGATTTTTTAGGAGACGATCACTATTTTTTTTCTGTATATACTGCATTCAAGGGTAAAATCGTCATTTTACAGAATAAATTCAGTTTTTGTCAATTTTGAGTTGTAAATGCATTTTCTAGTGTTTTAAACTTATTTTTAATTTTTGGTAATTTTTTGAAATCAATATCTATTTTTCTATAAATTTTCATTGTCCAAGGCCAAAATCGTCATTTTACAAATTAAATTCATTTTTCATTAATTTTTGAGTCATAAATGCATTTTCCAGTATTTTAAGATTATTTTTAATTTTTAATAATTTTTTGAGATAAATAGCTATTTTTCTGCAAATTTTCATTTTCCAAGGGCAAAATCGTCATTTTACATTCCGAGCGCGTTTTTATCAGTTTTGAGCTCTAGCTTTTATTTTTGAAATCTACTATGAATTCTTTTTGAAAATTTAGAGATTGTTGTCAGATTCTTTGTATTAATTTTAAATTTTGGGGTTAAAAAATATTTTTTTTAATAAAATTAACATTTTTAATACCGGTGGCATTTTCGTTATTTTACAGCATTCTTGGCCAACAAGACAAGTGGACTATAAATATCTCTTTTAATCAGCAAAACATAAAAAAAAAGAAAACCCTAAACATACACCTTTCTTATCTTTAAGGATCAAACACATACCAAAACACCTAAAAAGCACACACTAGTGCTGTTTCTTCAAAAAACATCTACTATTCATCTGGTCTTCAAAAAAGGGGTTCAAAATTACTGTTCATTACCAGTTCACTGTGCAGAATTAAAAGGAGGAAGTCACTGTTCATACAGTTTTTAGGCAATTTTCAAAGTTACAATTCAATCACCAATCCAGCAAGTTTTAAAAGGTAAATTTTTTTTTTAGTCTTGATTTTGGTCTTCTTTCAATTTGATTAATGGAGGGTTTAATTTCTCTCTTTGCTTGCTTGATTATGGGTTTTTATTCTTTCCATTTCTGGGTTTGATTTCTGGGTTTTTTTCACTCCTCTTTCCATCGTTCTCCTTCATCCGCCTTTCTCTCTCTCCTTTCTCCTTTTCTCCGCCACCATTGTTAACCTCCAAAACCACCTTCATCAGCCCATAGCCCCAAATCTACCATACAACAACAACCAACAAAAATCACTTCCAATTCTATCAAGCTTCCACCTCCCTTGTCTTCCCACAACAGCCCTCGCCATTATCTCAATCCCACCATATCCAGTTTCATGAATCCACCTGCAACCAGTAACAAATTCACAAGTAATCGCCCCCTAGCTCACTCACCGTAATTCCCTAAACCCCTAAGATGATCGCAATTCAGTTCTAGAAAAAGCTCTAATCAAACCATAAATGTCACTGCATCACCATTCCACAGCCCCTATCAACCTGCAAAAGAAGAGAAACAGTCCCAAATTTCACTTCAAGGCCACTGAAAATTAGTCTCAAAACCACCATACCATCGCCATCAATTTGCCTTCACCCAAAGCCACCCACAACTCAATTTCATCACCTCACCATCGTTGCCACTCCCTCCGCTGCCTTCAACCAAATCATCAGCCCCATAAACACATGCCTATCAACCGGAACAACCCAATCCATACCACAATTCCACCACCGAAACCCGCAGCTCCTCTGCCTCCACCTCCAGTTTCCCACTTCAATTTTTTTGACACGCACATACATAGCCACACAATTCACACACATACACACATCAGCACACATACATTCCTAGTTTTCAAGCTTACAGATTCACGATTCTCACTCTCAAACACCTGCACACACCATTCACAAAGTCACGCACACACACACATAACACACAATTAGCCATACAGTTGCATACACACATAGAACACCCAATCACCCATCAAAGACACAAATCACCAATTTCACCAAGCTAGCCCCACCTGCACCTACAACCGCCGAAAAAAACCTCCCCACTGTCGCCTCTTTGTCTTCCCCCACCATACCTTCCTCTCGCTTGTTTCGATGGAAAGGATGATTTGAAAAATTAGGTTCGGTTTAGAGACAAAAAGTAAATGGAGAGATAACGAGAGGGAATTAAGAATGGAAATTCGAGAGAGCGAGGGCGAAATTTCATAAAAAAAAACAGAGAGAAAAAGGGGGAGAGCGATTAACGGAGAGGATCTGAAAGAAAAACAAAGAAAACAACAAATAGAACAATAAAAGGAAGAGAAGACGAGGAGAGATTGATCGAAGAGAGAGAGAGAGAGAGAGAGAGAGAGAGAGAGAATCAGCGAGAGAGAAGATAGACAAATAGGAAGAGAGAACAGAGTGAACGGACAGGGAGAGAGAAGAGAGAGTGAGGCATTGAGAGAATAGAAAAAGAAAGAAACTGGAGAGAAAAGATAGAAGAGAAAGATAGAAGAGAAAAGAAGGAATTAGCTGGAGTAGAGGAATTGCAGAGAAAGAAAGGCAAAAAGAACGAATGAGAAAGAGAACTGGAGAAGAAGAAAGTGATGTTAAAGAAAGAGAGAAAGGGAAGAGGGTGAACAAAACATAGAAAATCAGAGTGAGACGGAGATAAGAGAGAAAAAGGAGAGGAAATTTGGAATTAAAAATTTTTTAGTTGCTAGGTTGAAGAAGAAATTTTGGACATTTTGATTGTTAATGAAAATCGATTTAGAGATGGGAGAAGGTTTTAGTGTTTTTATTTGTTTCGCCTTTTTGTTTAGTTCTAATTTTGGTTGTCTTCTATTTCTCTAATGCAGTTTAGTTCTAGTTATGTTATTTGTTTTGATTAAATTAAGTTAATTAACTTTCATTTTTGCTTTTATTATTTTTCTTTTTCTGATTATTAACATAAAAGGAATGTGTACAATTGAGTCTTTGGGTTTTGGTTAATGTTAATACGCCCCTAAGAGTTTTTCCATTTCTACATTTAAGCCCTTGATATTTGTACATTGACCCTCCATATTTTACTCTCTTTCAATTAAGCTCCCACAACTTGCAAATTTCTCCATACTCGCTGAATTCACTATTTTGCAGTCCCCCAATTTACTTTGATTTGCATTTTGCCCCCTAGACTTTGTGCAATCTTTCTAATTTTGCCCTTAATTAGTTATATTTTCAATTTTGCCCTTTTAATCCCTTAAGTTTGCAATTTTGTTTTTTAGGCCCTTTAATTTGATGGAATTTGCATTCTTTTCCCCAGATTTATTAGTATTTTTTTATGTCATATGTTTTACTTATCTCTACGATGATACCTTAACGTGTTTGTTCATTTTGTTAGCACTTTAGTACCGGGTCTTTAAGAGGTATCCCTATTCCTCATTAATTTCATCTTTATGTACTCCAATGTGCCTTACGTGATTTTTATGCATTTTTATTCATATATTTTCTTATCCTTACATGCTTTTCGCAGTATTTATTTATTTTATGTTATTTAATTTCAAATTTTATTATTTTATTATTTTGACAAAAGTGTAATATTTTTTGTATTTAGTTAGTCAATGTAATAGTTAGATTATTTTTCTCATATCTTAGCAAAAATTGTGTAATTAGATAGAAAGTGTAATAGATAAGGGCATTTTTAATTTTCTCCCCTTCTTAAATTGTAAATCAAGCCCCCCAGTGTAATAGTTAGGGTTTACTTGTTTTTGCCGTGCTTACATGCTTATTTGATTTACCGCTTTCATTAGGATTTTGCATCTAGATATTATGTCTATGTGTTATGTGCTCCTACTTGACTTTATATGTCTTTATATATTTAATTTGCTTTTTAATTCACTACTTTAATTATTTTAATTCATGATTTATGATTATTCCGTCATCCATACTAGTCCAACACTAGTTGTGGCTTCATTCGTTTCCTGCTAGTCCAACACTAGTGGGATTTTTAGAACAGGGCTAGTCCTAACGCTAGACTCTTAGGGCATTTTTAACGTTAGGTGCACTCGTGTGCATTTTACATCCCACTTCACACATTTTTAGTTTTATTTCCATTTTGTATGATTTATTATTATTATTATTTTTTTATTTTTATTATTTTGACACTTTTTTAAAACGCATGACATTTAGGTTGCATCTCATTTAGAAATTAGGACATTTGTGTGATTCAACTAGAAATAGTCATCTACTAATGTGGGAAGCGGTGGCATACAGGCCGTTCCCCCCCTCCGTGAGTAGAAACATTCAATCACGAGTTATTAGTTTCCCGCATCCGTCATGTTGCATACCCACCTTCTTTCTTCACTTACTATATATTATTATTTTCTTTTTCTTTTAGCATCATATTTTCATAAAAACTCGTGATTCCCTCGAGGTCTCGACTTGGGTTTCACAATTAATGTGATAATTTCGACCAAACCTCGACGGAACATATCGACCCTCCCGATATTCACATTTAGACTTAGGATTTGCATTCATTTTAGATACATCCGAACGCGATAGAACGTAGGGTTAATTTAGAAAAATTTTGATTAAACCTCACAACTAGCCTCGGCTAGGTAGAAAGGGAGCCTTAGGCGCAAGCCTTTGCCTTCCCTTTCTTCAAATGTGACTTTCGGACCTTTTTCTCTCGTTTTTCGTAGACCGAAGTCGGAAAAGGGTTTTAAATGATTTTCTAAATTTTTAATTTTGTTTCGTTAAAATGATTTTTCGGGTGACTTGGTACACCCTAACTCAATACCAAGTGGCGACTCTATTTTCAAAATAAAACCCTTTTTCAAAAATTAGTTGGCCAAAATTGTCGCACTTTTAGTCCCAGCCTTGTTTTTCTTTTAAAATACCATTTTTCTTAAAATACACTTTTTCAAATAAAAACCCGATTTTTCGCACATGTGCACGATTTTTCTCAAAAAAACTTGCTTTTCAAAAAGGTCATCAGACTAGACCGTCTTTTTAGGATGCGACAGTCATGACCTCACCACTAGTACCCTTTTGCTCTTTACTTTCCTTTTACTTATGATTTTTTAGGACGCGACACTCATCAGTAAGCAATTGTGAGGTGAATCCTCATGAGATAGTCACGAGTTCTCGACAACTTACAGCTTTTTCACAAATAAACTTTGTCAAAAGTCCAATGTCAAAACTAGTATTTTAGGGAGAAAGTCTAGTTAGGGTAACTTAGTCTAAAGTCTATAAATAGTTGAGAAACATTATCCATTCATGATTATCATTCCATCTATTTTTTTATTAAATATTGTAGACTTATGCTTATGGCCATGTGTGTTTGACCTTTTTATCTAGGTGAAGGGGAATTGAAGCTTTGGAATTAATTATTGGGAGATCTAATTAATCTTCATCGATCAACTTAATGCTTTTAATATCAATTTTTCCTTTGAGTTTATTTTTGGCATTATAACAAATGATATCTAAAATTTTTTTTGTCTTGCAACCTACAATTTTTCAAATGCTTTGTCACTAGTATTGTATCTTCCCTTCTCTCTTTCAAATGCTTCAAATTTTGCTTCACGGTGGCCATGGCTATTCACTAGCCACCAACAACTAAGGAAAGCTTTGGACAGCCAAACAATGGTTCACCGTTGGCTAACAAGTCTTTCTCCTAGCTATTCTCGACTGTTACCCTATCATCTATGAAGATCAAGGCACCTTCAATGTATAAGGCTGAACCTGTGGTTTTTTCTCCAAAGAGGAAATAGCCAGAATTGGTGGCTAATTCAAGTTTGTAGTGGTGGGTAAATTTTCTCATGGCTGGCTTAAGCTAGAAGATATTCAAAAATTCTTTTCCTTATTGGACTTGAAGAACGAAGTTACTATTGGGCATTTGGATTTCAGATACATGTTGATTAGGTGCAATTTGGAGGTTGGTTTTCTTTGGATTTGGACAAGAGAATTATGGAATATTGGCAAGATTCCAATGTGCACATTTTATTGGACACTCTCACCTCATGTTAACAGAGAATCTTTCTTGGCACCCGTCTGGTTCTCTTTGCCAACATCACTAATAAGTATAAATTTTTCATATTTTAGCATATACCTATTTATATGCTTTTAGTATGTTTTTATGCATTTTAAGTAAATATGTCTACAAATATATTAAATTCTAAGAATTAGGATTTTTCCCCCGAATTTTAAGGTTTTGAGGCAGAATTGTTATTTTGAGCTAATTAATTCACAGTTTTTGTATACTTTTGTAGATTCGTGATATTTAATCACATTATTGGATCAATTGGAATGAAAAGGGATCAAAATTATAGTAGATTCAAGTGATGAAATTAAATGAACTTTGAAAAAATTATTGAGGAAACAAATTGTGTAAAATGTGGGAGATAAATTCTTCAATAAAAATACAAGAAAATGCATGGATAACACTTGCAATGTGTCTACACACGTGAAAATCCAAATTAGTAGATAAGTTGGCCAAGTGGGCCACTTTCAGTGCCCACAGACCAGCCACCTGTGGATTCGGCTTTGACTAGGGTTTCCTGAAGGCTGCAAATTGCATCACTTTGCAGCTAATTTTGGAGACTTTTCATGTTTAGATAGGGTTTTGGCTGTTAAAGAATCTATTGAGAACATAAATAATGACTTTGTACCAATTTTGGAGCTCAAGAAAGAATCTTCATCATTTCATGCATTAATTGCATTTGCAACTTCAAAAATGACTCGTAATTCATCTGTCTATAAATAAAAGTTATTTTAAAATATTTTGAGAGGTTGGCTAATATAGAATTATAGAGAATTAATAGAATTCTCTTACTGCTTCAATATAAAATTACTTTTCTTGTAAAAACACTTTTGTAACAACACTTGGATTGAAGAATTGAAGTTCTTGGAGCCATTTTCATATTGAATGAGCATTCCTCAACCTTCTCAATTTCATTTCATTGTTATTGTTATGATGTCTTGCTTTCAAGATAAGTGTTTTGGTGTTTTATTGGCCATGTTGAACTAAATACTTAATCTAGGAAGTAGATAAGCTAATAAACCAATCAACATGAGCTAAATTGCTTTAACTAGCTAATTGTTGGGTTATTTGTTCAAGTATTAACACTGATTTTCGTTTGGCCATCATTAACTAGTCTTTTAGTTGTTACATGACATTGAGAAATGAATTTAACAATGAAAAATGAATAAGTAATTCTTAAGTTGTTTGTCTAAGAATAATGAATGCTTGAGTAAATGAATACAATTTATGTTTTTGATGAGGTTTTATTATGAAGATAGTTGGAATCTAGTCATTTCATTATGAGAGCAAGTTATGATTTCATATGGAATTGAATTCTAAACAAAGTAAGCTTAAATTAGCATGTCACTAAATCAACTCTTAGCATGGTCCTAGAATATGGACAGTAGTGCTTCTATAAGTTGTTAAATTATACTTTCTATTGTTGTTTTCCATCATCCCATTCTCACATATTGATTATTTAGATAATAGAAGAAGTGACTAGTGTTAGTAATTGCATAATTTCAATTCCTTGTGAGATACAATCCCTAAATACTTTCAATACTACAATTGACCCGTATACTTGCAGAACACGAGAGATTAGGTTTTTAGTATTTGATAAGTGTTATGTTTGATTCAAATTTTCATAGCCTAATCACCGTACATCAATTATCTATACAATTCTTTAATAAACATGCCTATTTTCCACTATGCAAGATTTATTGATTAATTGTTATAAAAAATATCAAACATTCAATCCTTATTCGCAAGAAAAAAAGTTCATCATTTTCAAGGGTCGTGTTCATTGAGTCTAGTTGTTCTTTGTTAACTTCTCCTTATTCAGGACCTAATCCCCTCTCAAATTCCTTTATTGTGTCTTGAAATTTGATAAGAACTCATTATTAAGTTCTTCTTGAAGCTACACAAGTTTGAGTGTGTGAAATACAAGTGACTTGAGGAATACATGAGCATTGTGAGGACTTTTATTACTAACGTGATCTTGTAGGTACACGTGAAACGATATGTCTAACGAAGGGGAATCTCAAGTCTTTGACATTAAGGACCTAGCAAATACCTTTACTGCAAGAATTCAACAGGAAATAAGGCAAACAGCGGAGGCAATGTATGAGCAGATGGATCAATGGAAGAACACATATACTAAATCAAGGAGTAAGCGCAGAAGATCCCCAATAAAGGAGTCCGAGGATTCTAATGATAAAAAAGAGGTTGATAGGAAGCATAAAAGAGGAGAATGTGATGATGATAATGTCATTCCCAACCGTGATGATAACTTTGGGAACATCAAGATGTTTATTCCATCCTTTCAAGGGAAGATTGACCCAGAGCTTTACTTGAAATAGGAAAAAAAAGATGGACCATGTGTTTGACTACCACAATCACTTTGAGGAGAAGAAGATAAAGTTGACAGTGGCAAACCTTATAGATTATACAAGCATCTGGTGGGAGCAATTAGTGTCAGATAAGAAGAGATATAAAGAGAGGCCCATTCGTACTTGGGAAAGGATGAAAGTTGATACAAACCTGAGCAAGACTGAACGTTAATCTCCTAACATAAATCCCCAAGAAATTTGCAACTACAGCTGACTCAAGGACCATCATGTGATATCAGGGGGTAAATTAACCACAACTCTACTCGAGAATTTAAACTAATTTAACGAAGAAAAAACTTAGACCCTTTTTAAAGAGCTGAACGAATCCAAGTTATAAGATAAAATTTAACAAATCACTTGAATCCTCAAACCAGGTTCTTCACAAAGAAGCCAAGAAGAAATCTCACAAATATTACTAATCAACCAAAGATCACAGAATAATGAAAAACATGATAATGGTTAACCTTATATAGGCACAAATACCTTAGAAAACTAGTATGGAAAGTTTGAAACTTATTACAACTCAAAAACTAAATTAAGACTCGAAAAAAAAAGCAAAAATTGTAAAGCCTATAACATAGTTGCATCTTAACTTGCGTTACAGCTAAGGCTTCGATTTGGTCGATATGTTTCTAGCTTGCTGCTGAATCCTCTGAGGGGAGCCATGGCAAAAATCACAGCGTGGTTCTAGCTACTGGTTTGCCCCTGAACCCCTGTTAACCATGACCTCACTTTGGATGGTAGCCGTGCCTAAATCCGTGGTGCGGCTACGGCCACGAATAGCCTTTTTCAGCACTTTTCCAACGTATTTAAGGCCTCCAGGTCTTTCTAGCACTTGCTAAGGTGATCCACTTTGATGGTGCTTTGCCAATATTCCAAACAACTCCTACGCATAAGACTGCACCTTGGATTCACATCAAAGGTGATCATGTGAAAGAGGTTTGTCCCTATACACTACTACAGGGAAACCACAAATTGCAAGCTTTGACTTGGGGAAGTAGGAACATGAATGAATATTACAAGGAGATAGATGGCTATGATAAGGGTAAATATACATGAAGAATGTGAAGCTACTATTGTCAGGTTCATCGCTGGGTCAACTAGAAGATTAGAGATGTTGTTGAGTTGCAGCATTGTGTAGAGATTGAAGACTTGGTGCAAAATGCAAAGAAGATAGGGAAGCAACTATAGGCCAAGAAGAGGACTGGTTCGAATTCTTCTTGCAAAAGATCACATTGGCATGATATTAGAGACCATGATGATAGGTATAATAGGCCATTACATGGAAAAGATAATAGAGCTAACCCAAGGCCAAAAGAATGTGTGAAGTCATAGGAGGGTGTAGCTGAAAATAAGGGTCAATCGAAGGTATCTACATGGACACGTGAGATCAAGTGCTTTAGGTGCCAAGGACATGATCATACAGAACAATGATTGTCCTTGATGGTAGAGAGTTAGAAAGTATTGCTTCTAGTGATAAAGAGATGCCACATCTAGAGGGAGAAAACAATGATGATGAAGGGACAAATAGTGGACCATACCTCATAAATTCATATTGTAGTGATGTTTTAGTTACTCGTAAAGTATTAACTAATTAGCCTAAGAAGGATGGAGATGATTTATAGAGGAAGTATATATTCCATACCCATTGATTCATAAATGACAAGATGTGCAATGTAATCATTGATGCTAGGAGTTGCACCAACCATACTAGCTTTGGTGATGGTAGAAAAGATTGGCTTGCGTACTTTGAATCCAAAGCCTTGTCATTTGTAGTGAACGAAGGATAGTGGAGAGTTGAAGATTACCAAGTAAAAATCTCATTCCCCATTGGAAAGTATCACGATAAAATTTTATGTGACATGGCACTAATGGAGACCAATCAGTTGTTGCTTGGGCATCAATGGCGTTATGATCGAAGAGTGGTTTATGACTTCAAAATTAGATATTGTTTTAATTGGCATGGAATGAGCATCACTCTAGTTCCTTTAGTACTTGTGAAAGCTCATAAAGATCAAGTGAAGATAGCAAGGGAATATAAGATGAGAAAAGAAAAGCTATTAGGTGTTAGGAAAAAAGAAGGGAAAGAGATGGTGAAGAATGAGAGGGAGTAGTGGAGCACAAAAAGGTGATGTTAGCGAGGCCTAAGTGCAAGGAGATTTGCTCTACTAACCTATTGAATTCTTATTTTGAGAACAATTTTTGCTTGTAGGATTTTAAAGTACCCCTTGATGGAGTCAATATAAAGAAAGATTCTAGGATGAATATTCTAGAAGAGAGAAATAATATGAACCTAAGGATGCTATCTTGTACTCAACTTGGTGGAGATGGAATCTGTGATGCCCCCAACCAGGGCCTGCCCCAAACATTGATCGGGACGCCTGCCTGACTTGCGCCAGGTTTCAATTACAAGCAGTCATATGCCAAAATATAGATAAACACTAAAATTACATATATCGTCAAAAATAATTACATTTTTTGAGACATTTAGGTCTCAAATACATCTACTTATTTAACAATATTATTCTAAGAAATTCTTTTCCTGCACATTCTCTTCCTCTTCCCATGGTTAGATACCTGTAAGGAAAATAAATTTAAATAAGAGTGAGCTTAAAGCACAATGAGGTCCCTTTTTGAAAATCTAGTTGAGACATTCTTTAAAACATATTTGTTTGAAAAGTGGATTTACTCAAATAAATGACATAGAGGAACAAATAATAAATCAAGTAAACATGTAGTCAGGAAAGATACATAATGATCATGTCAAGTATTGTTCAAGACCAAGTTGTATACCGCTCAAGATCATATCAAGTACTAGTTAAGATCGAGTCAATCTCAAGATCAATGCCCAATACTATTCAAGATCGAGTCCAAAATATAATGCTCAAAATCTAGTCCAGTTGTCGCGCCCCATTTTTCGAAAAAGGAGGAAATAATAAAATGATGATGATGATTGATGATAAGTGTGAGGAAGTCGGAAAAAGAAAAAGGAAGAATTAAATGCGATTGTATTTAAAATGCTTTGTTTTAAAAGAAAAGGCTTTATTTTGAAAAAAACAAACGAAAAAGGGCCTAAAATGGGACTTTTGAAAATGCGACGGTTTTTGGGCCCAAAAATAGAGTCTAAAAAGGGTTTTTTAGTGAAAAAAGGAGTCGCCACTTGGTATTGAGTTTTGGTGTACCAAGTCACCCAAAAATATTTTATAAAAGGTAAGAAAATTAAGAATGATTTTTTAAGGAAATGATTTTTGGAAAAAATATAGAAAAAAACAAGAAAACCCTTTTAGACGACTCCAGGTCTTTGAAAACAAGAGAAAAAGGTTCGGGAGTCACAGTTGAAGAAAAGGGAAGGCAAAGGCTCGCGCCCAAGGCACCCTTTCAACCTAGCCGAAACTAGTTGCGAGGTTTAGTCTAAATTTTCCTAATATAACCCTAAAATCTTATCGCATTTGGATGCAACTATATGAATGCAAATCTAGTCCTAAAATGGATATCGTTAAGGGACAAAATGTTCCATTGAAGTTTAGTCGGAATTATCGCATTAATTGCGAAACCCGAATGTAGACCTCGACGGAGTCACGAGTATAGGTGCAAAAATGGAATGCAAAAGAAAAGGAAAATAGTAGTATAGATAGTAGGTGAACAAAGAAAGTAGGGATGCAACATAACGGGTACGGGAGACGAAATGGGCTCGTGACTAACTATTTCTACTTACGGAGGGGGGAACGACATGTACACCATCGCTTCCCACGTGAGTAGATGACTATTTCTTAGTCTAAATCATGCAAATGGCCTAAAATTCTATGTGTAGTGGAATCTAAAAATTATGCACCAAATAGATGTTAAAATAAGTAACAACTTATAAAGTATATATATATAAAAAAAACTCATAGAAAATGGGAAAAGCCTAAAAAGATAAAATGTGTGTGAAATGTCATGAAATGCATACGAAAATATTCCTAATGCTAAAATGACCTAAAGGCTTAGCATTGGACTAGTCTATTTTCTATAAGTTCTCCGCTAGCGTTGGACTAGCGAAGAAACCGAGATTAACCACAACTAGCTTTGGACTAGTGTGGCGACGATACACATATATAATTAAAGCAAGTAAATAAATAAAGCATGTATTAAAGCAATAATCACATAAAAGCAAATAATAGCACATAGGAGCACATAACACATAAACATGATATTCTAGATGCAAAATCCTAAAGAAAGCGAATAAAACACATAAACACATAGCACACATAGCACACAAAGCCCTAACTATTACACCGGAGAATAACCTAATTGCAGTCTAAAAATAACCTATCTAACCTATCTATTACACTTTCTATCTAAAATACATAGGCTTTAATTAAATAGATAAAACATAAACTATCTATTACATTAACTATCTAAATACAAAAAATTTTTTTTGCTAAATAGAAAATTACCTATCTATTACATTTCTTTGAATAATCAAAATTAAATTTGAATAAATAATATGACATAAATAAATAAACATTCATACATAAACAAAAATTATAAACACAAAAATACATTAAAACACATAGAAAAACACATAGGAGCACATAGAATTACATAAAAAGAAATTAAAAGGGTAATTGAAATACCTCCCGTTCGTAAACTCGGTACAAATTGCTACTAACATGAACAAACATGTCAAAAATACCATTGTTTAATAAATAAATCAATTAATTAAATAAATTAATACCAAGCACTATGAACATACTAAAATAATTCAAACAACAAAAATAAAGGAAAGAAAATAATGATAATAATAATTAATTATTTAAAAAGAAAACGCAAATTGTTTAAGTAGGAATAAATAAGTAAATAAAACAAAACAACGAAAATAAAGAAATAATGATAATATAAGATAAAATACAAAAATACATATTTAAACTTTTAAAAAACCAAATAAGAATTATTAAAATAACTAAAAGAGAAATAAAGAAAATTAATTTGAACATTAATTAGACTAACAATACCCAATTTTAGAACATTAATTGTAAAAAAAAAAAATTTTTTTTAATAAATAAAGAAAATGTGAAAAGAAATAATTTAAAGTTTTGAAGACATAACTAATTTTAATTAATACTTTTTTTTTTTTTGCAAAAATAAAATATTATAAGATTTGGATTAAAAGTGAAAATTTAAGCAATATTCTAAAGTGAAAAATGTAATTTGCAACAAGTAAAAAGGTAAAATTATAATTTTAAACCCTACTTACGGTAATGACATAGTTTACAATGAATTTAAAGGCTAAAACATAATTTTCAGCAACTATAATGCCCAAAAACAAAAATTCCAGCAATAAATAAAAGACTAAAATAAAATTTCTAACAATTAATGGAGGTTTTAAAACAAATTCCAGCAACATAAAGGACCAAAATATAAATTTCAGCAACAATAGGGGGCCAAAAATAAAATTCCAGCAAGTGTAATAACTCAAATAAAATTCCAGCAAAGTTGGGGGGATAAAAATGAAATTCCAGCAAGTATTCTAAGGCAAAAATAGAATTTTCAGCAATGTATAAGGGCCAAAATACAATTTTCAGCAACATTTAAAGCCTAAAATATAATAACAGCAAGCTTGGGAGGCAAAATTGCAATTTTCATAAATATCAGAGGGTAAAATTGCAATTCCAGAAAAATTACAGGGGTCAAAATGTAATTACCGAAAAATATAGGGTCAAAAATGGAAATTAAAAAACGTAGGGGCCAAAATTATAATTATCTAAAAGTTGAGGGACCTAAATGCAATTAATTAGGACCTAATTGAAAAGAAAATAAAATTACGGGGGTCAATCTACAATAAATAGAAACTTAAATGCATAAATCAGAAATATCCGGAGCCACAGTAGCATTAATGAAAGTATAAGGACTATAAAATAAATACATATTATTAATTAAAAATAAATTAAAAAACTAAACTAATCAAAACGACGTAGTTTTGAGTGAAACTACGTCAAAACAACATAGTTTCGCCAAAACATTTTTTTTTTTCGGCTGATTTCGGTTTTTTTTTTTTTTCCAGATTTTTTTTTTCTTTTCTCTCTTTTCTTTCTTTCCTTCTTTTTCTCTCTTTTCTTTTTTTTTTCTTCTTTCTTTCTTTTCTTTCTCTTTTTCTTTCTTTCTTTTTTTCTTCCCCTTTCTCCCCTGGTTCTTCCCTCTTCTCCTCGCCCGATTCGGATCTCCTTCACCTGGTTCTTCTTCTTCTTTTTTTTTTTTTTTTGTCCTCTCCTAGCCTCGCCGGTCTCTCTCTCTCTTGGTTTTTTTTTTATGATTTATACAAAACAAAACAAAAAAATAAAAAATAAAAAATTGAAAGCAAGAGTAGGAAATTTACCTGGAATAGGGCGGTGGCGGTGCGCGGCGGGGCTGGTGATGCTCCGTCGGTTGTTGCTGCTGCTGCTGCTATTGTTGTTGTTGTTTGTTGTTGTTCTTTTTTTTTTTTTTTAATTTGTGCAGGTTCGATTATGCATTATGCAGGCGTGTGTGGTGCAGGTGTATGTGTGTGTGTACATGAATTGGTGTTAGTGAGCGTGAATGGGCAGGTGTGTAGTGTGTGTGTGCATGTGGAAGTGAATGTGGCATGCTGTAACTGATGTGGGTGTGTGTATGGACTGATGCAGGGGTGTAGTATGTGTAATGTGTGTTGTGTTTGTTACTGTGTGTCTGTGCTTCTGTTCTTGTGTGGAAAAATGCAGGTTGCGTGCAAGTGTGTGTTGTGTGTGTGTCTGGGAGTATGCAGGTGTGCTGTGTGTATGTATGTGCGAATTGTGTGTCTGTGTGTGCGAATTGTGTGTCTGTGTGTGTCTGTGCCTGCAAATGAGTGTGTATGTGTGAACTGTGTGCTTTGCTAGTGTTGTGAGGAAAGCCGGGAGAAGAGGAGTGTGAGTGAATTGTGCCTGTGTGCAGGTGAGCCGAGAGTGCAAGTGTGTTCTGGTGAGGATTCTGACAGTGCCGGTGTGTGTATCTGCCTGTGGTGAGGTTGAGGCGTGAGGGAGAATGTGAGAGTGCAGGGGGAAGGGGCAGAGGGATGAGGAGCTTGTGTGTGCAAGTCTGTGTATCTGCGTGATTTGTGCTGCTGTGTTTGTGTCTGTGTGCTCAGGGAAGAAGGAGAGGGGGAGTGAATTGTGTATTCAAGGTGTGTGTGTTGTGCGTGTCTGGTTTGTGGAAGTGCAGGGGGGGAGAGATGGTGAAAGTGAGGTGTGAGTGAGGTGAGGTCGTGCAGATGAAAATTGTGTGTGTTCTGTGAGTGATCTGTGGCTTGGCTGTGAGTGTATTGCAGAGAGTTGAGGGTGATGGAGAGGTCTGTGTTTTTGTGAATCGAGTGAGTGTGTGTGGTAAGTGAAGAGGAGAGAATGGTGATGTGTGTATGCCGTGAGGGAAGGACCAGTGCTGAGAGTGTTCTGTGTATGTATGCAGAGGGAGTGAGGGAGTGCAGGTGTGAAACGTGAGAATTCAGAAGAGAAGATGAGAGTGCAGGTCAGGAAGAAAAATGAAGGGGGAGGTGTTTTTGTCTGTGTGAGTGATGTGAAGAGAGGAAAAAAAGAAAAAAAAAAAAATCAGAGTGTGATGATGGTGGAGTGGGTAAGGATGGTGTTTGCAGAAGGCTGCTTTGCAGCTTAAACAGCTATTCTGTTGCTGTAGCAGGCTGCAAAACGCAGCCTGCTCCAGCCTTTTCTTCTTTTTTTTTTTTTTTTTTTTTTTAAGAATTTTAGAAAGATCAAATTGTAAGAAAATAAAGAAAATGGAATAAAAATAAAACCCTCCCTAGGATTGAAAATAAATAAATAAATAAATAAAAATAGAACTAAAACCAAAATTAGCATTACTGTAAGAAGAAGATTTAATAATAATAAAAATCACAATTTTAAAATTAATTCACCATTAAAGAAAATATGTCATAGACAGAGAAAACATAATTTGAAATAAGTACCAAATAGTGTTTAAAATTATTATATATATATTTTACATAAAACCATAAACGTTAAATGCACATATAAAATATTTTACACACAAAATTCTTTAAATAAAAATGCATTGGAAAGCGTGACATTATGAAAATCACAAAAATACTAAATAACTTCTAAAAATCACAAAAATTTTACACAAAATATATTATCCCATGAAACACATATACTGAAATTTTCACTCAAAAATTCTTAAGATTAACGCATTCTTGGGAAATGTGCCCTTAATAAATAAAAAGATAAAAATTAAATAAATACTAAATGACCTCTAAAAAATTTATGAATACACAAAATGCATATATAAAAAATTTCGTTTGAAAATTCTCATAAAAATAATGCTTTGGAAAACGTGCCGTTGAATTAAAATACTAAAATTTTAAATAAATAACAAATGACTCCTAAAAATCATTAAAATCATAAATAATGATAAAAATACTAAAATCATGTATTTAGGAAATAAAATAAAATAAAATAATATTTACATGGTGAAATTACCATTTTGCCCCTAGTACGATGAATTGGATATAATACGCGAAAATTGTACTCGACCCCCAAAAAATGAGAAAATACCCCCTAAAATAAAAGTGACACACATATTTTTACCAAAAGTGTGTCAAAATTTGGTGTCTACACCAGTACTATTCGAGGTTACATTAACTCCAGCACTTGCCAATTATCATATTGCATCCGACACTCACCAATCACTAGATATCATGTCGACTCCAATGCTCACCAGTTTGGAAGCTCGAGTTCTACCCAAGTACTTTTCACATATACCCACTTGACCTACAAAACTCCTTGCAAGCCAGAAAGTGTTGAGAGACCAAAGTAGTTAGAACTTGGTGACCAAGGTTGCTGCTGACCCAGCTGGACCAACTACTCAAGGCCACGTCCAAAATAAGAATAACACGCACGCACGCACAGAGACACACACACACACATACACACATCTTGAATTTAATAAGAATAAATACTGTCTGTGTGATAAAGTATACAACCGAACTTATATCAAGTACTATTAGCATTCAACAATCACGAATATGCATAAGAACAAGTACATTTTATATGAACAAGTATTTTCCAGTGCAATAAAGTGCACAACTAATTTCATAGTAATTCAAGGATACTAATTGGGAGCAAATTGTCAGATTCATCTTGGAGGATGTCAAAATGTCTTTTGAAACTAAATTCAAGTATTTAATTCAGGAGATTAATTGGTTTGAAATGTACTCCAATGCCTGCAAAATGAAAAAACAAATTTGGATTGTCTTAGTGAAGTGGATGCCTCCTATGGAGTTTTACAAACTCAATACAGATAGTGCTTCCAAAGGTAATCTGAGGAGTTGTGGAGGAGGCGGCCTACTTAGGGATATGAGAGGTAAGGTTCACTTTGGTTATGCTTTCTACTTTGGTTTTGGAACAAGTTTGATGGCTAAGTTTAAAGCTTTGCTTCATGGTGCCAAATTATGTGTTGGAAAGGGTTTCTTACAGTTTCATGTGGAATCTGAATCCCTCACCTTAGTGAATATTTTAAAGGGTATTGAGTCTTGACCTTAGTCAATGCTTTCTTTATTGGAGGAAATAGAGAATTTTCACCAACACTTCATAAGCATTTCACACCGCTATAGAGAAGCAAATGCTCTAGTTGATATTCTCTCTAATGTTGGCTTACATTGCAATGATTCTATTTTTGTCCCAAGCTTTTTAGTTTTTCCTATAGAGGCTCGAGGTGCAATTCGAATGGATCAACTTGCTTACCCATCTTTTGGTTCCATAAATCGTAGGCTTTTCAGTTTTTCATATGCTTTATGTAATGGAGTAGTACTCCTTTTCACTAATTTGGTTTTTTCTTTTTGTAAAGAGTAGTTTCTTTAATTTTGATTTCTTTGTAATAATGAGGTAAGGCTGAACCCTCCCTCATCTTATTTTATTCATATTCAATAAATTTAGGAGTGGCGCCATTCCCCGTGTACGAGGTTAGCCAATTCAAAAAAAATTCAAGAATACTAACAAGTGCAGTATCAAATAATATAATTTCAAAATATCTAGTTCTTGCAAATACTGTCAACCAATATCATAATTCTATAAAATTGTAGTTATAAATAAAAAGGAATTTTAAGAAGCACAATAAGTCATGTCATTTTCATAATACCCTTTGCTTTAAAATACTAGCAACAAGTCACATAATTTTGTAAAACAGTAGTTTATAAATAAAAATGAAGTTTAGGACACTCACTGGTTATATATTCAATAGCTAGAGGTCTTCACGTAGGCGTTTGAGCGTTGTTATCCGAGGTACATACAATTAGGGCTTAAATTGGTAAATATTTAACCTATGGTGAAAAAGTATTTAACTAAAAAAGTAGGATTTCCCAGCCACAGACAGCTTCTACACATGGTTTCTAGTTAGAAAGTAGCTGTGAGAGAGTTTGCAGGACAAGGTCCCCGGCTTCTAGTCACAGCTTCTTGACCATGTATGCTCAAATGGGCATAACTCTAGTTCTACTTCACCAAATTTTTAAAAATTTATACCCTCAAAAATTAGACTCAATTAGAAACATTTCTTGTAGAGACAACTATCCTTATTAAGCATCATATCATTCCCAAATTCTCATTCCAAATCAGTTCATAACTTGTATACTCAACTCATCAATCCAACCAAAGATTAGATATCATTTTATCATAACTTTTAACTAATAAGTCATATTAGGAAACTAATTTTATGGATAAAAACTACATTTCAAGAATTATAATTTTTATGGAGGGCATCACATCAAATTCTAACAAAAATTATTCCAAAATCAATCCGCAATCTGGGACTTCACCAATCCTGTTTGTGCAAGGTTGTTTTTTAGCCAAATTCATGCCATCATTGGGTTCAATAAACCAAGAATCAGGGCATGAAAGTATATTGATATAAACAACATTTTAGTGCCTACAACTTTCGTGAATGGTGCTGTCAAAATTCCATCAAGAATAAGTTCAAAATCATTCCCAAATTGGACTCCTCACTAATCATGTTTACACAGTGTAAGATTTTCAGTCCACTTTGTAGAAATTTTGGTGACAATATACAAAAAAACGGTAAATGAGTTTTATACCATTTGAAAGCTTCATGAATCTTGTTTTTAAAACAATAATAATTGTCCAAATCCTAGTTTTATACACATAGTTATAACCTATTTACTAGGACTGCTCTTAAGTGAATTGTTTGTACGATTTTTTTCAACTATAGTCCAATCAAATTAGCATATCTTGAGTTATATTCAACCAAAAATCATAAAATTTGCACCTTTATAAACTATATTTAATGTAAAAAAAATTTTTAGGAGACATCATATCTTGATTCCAATCGTAACACAACCAAAATCCCCATAAAAATTTGAATACTATCATACTCTAGGTTGATTATTCAATCAACTTGTGAAAGGTACCGAGGTTTGTACACTTTGAACCACACCAAGATTTTTACATCCTTAGAAAGCTTCTAAATCTAGTTTTAACACAATAAGAATCACTTAATTTGAAGTTTCCTATGTCAAGTTATAATCAATCTCTTAAGACTACATAGGGTGGCTATGCATACGGGTCTGTGGAATTTCAATTCTTTTTAACTTTAGTTTTTCTTCTTTTTCTAGCAGGATTTTATTCTCAAAATCAAAACATGTAAGTCCTATTAACTTAGTAATATATAGAATAAATCAAGAAATCAAGAAAATTTACCTTCAACTCCTTCAACCCAAAGGTTCTCTCAATTTCTAGTTTTAGTTTCTAGGGTGAACTCCACTTTTCTTCAAGCATTTATATCTTTCTCCATCTCTTGATCTCTTCTGGGATTTCTTTTTTTTTATTTTCTACTTGCATTTCTTTATTTACCAAACTTTAGGCTAAGTTTTATGGTTGAAGTGTGTGTGCCTCATCTACTTGCTTCAATCTTGGACCTCCAATACTTGGACAACTCCAACTTTCTCATTCATTTCCCTCATCCAACTGAGTATACATTCATTTCTTTCCTTTTGTTTTTGTTTTCTTTAGCTTGCTTAGTTATTTGTTAGGTGCTCAATCTATTGCTTATAAAATATACAAAAGGCTAGCTAATTTTTGTTGCATTATCACCACTTTATCATAGGATTTTCAAGTGTAACAAATTGTAGTGTCTAGGTTTTGTTAATTTAACTACTAACATTTTTACATGAGCTAATCTTAGATATTGGACAGTGAAATAAAAATAATAATTAACTTTTAAAATTTGCTAGATTAATTGTAATCCCTCACACACTCTTGAAGATCGACAATGTTTCAAGTCCTTGGATCGATCTCAAGATGAATGGAAGATGCAATTCAAATGAAGTGTGGGATGTCTTTGGAGCACCATCAAAGTGGAGCACCTTACCAATTATTGAGAGAGACTCAGAGGCCTCAAAGATGGAGGACAAATGCTAGAGTAAGGGGCCATTCGTGACTGAGGAGAAGCATACCTGTGGCTAGGAAGAAAAGGAGCCATGGCTACTCTCTGAAAGTGAGCAATGGGTGGGCCATTCGCGACTGAGGAGAAGCATACCTGCGATTGGGAAGAAAAGGAGTCATGGCTACTCTCTGGAAGTGCGCCATGGGTGAGAGCCATTGCTACTCTCTAGGAGGGAGCCACGTCTTGGCTTGGACAGCTACGACCACTCTTTAGGAGTGACCTATAGGTAAGGGCAGTCCAGAAGTGGCCACGGTTGGCTTCAGCCAGCCCATGACTCATTTGCGAGATTTTATGAGTTTTACTGTTATTTTGTGATTTGTTTAGTTTTTGACTTGTATTAGACTATCAACTTTTCAAATATGTTTTCTGGGATATTTATGACTATATAAGACTAGCTATTGTAATGTTTCTTTTGAATATTATTGGTTGATTAATAATAATTGTGAGGTTTCTTCTGTTGTTCTTTGTGAAGAACTTGTGTGATTCATCAAGTATTTATTGAATCAATCCTTATAACTTGGGTTCTATCAATTGATATGATTAGGGTTTCAGTTTTGTTTCATTAAATTAGTTTCAATTCTCAGGTAGAATTGGCATTGATTTTCACTTGATAATACAATTTAGACCTTGATAATATAAGACTGTCCATGGGTAAGCTAAACCTTATGGTTGCAAATTCCTTGAAGGTTCATAGTAGGCGATTAACATTGGGTCTTGTACGGGTTCGTATGAGATATTCTTTGTGGGAATGATCTTTACTCTCTTTGCTACACCACTTGTCGCACCGTGAATAATAGTATGCGCTAGGTTGGTCCGTGACTGTCGCGCCCTGAAAAGACAGTTTAGTCCAATTCGATGGCCCTTTTCGAAAAATGGTTTTGGGTTTTAGAAAATTGTGCAAGTGTGAGAAATCAAGTTTTTATGAAAAAGTGTATTTTTGAAAAAATGGTATTTTGAAAAACAAAGTAAGGCCGGGACTAAGAATGTGACAGTTTTGCCCAAATAATTTGAAAAAGGTTTTTTTTTTTTAAATAGAGTCACCACTCAGTATTGAGTTAGTGTGTACCAAGTTACCCGAAAAATCATTTAACAAAACAAACTAAAGTTTTTTTTTTAGAAAATTGTTTGAAAATTATTTTCGACTTCGGTCTATGAAAAAACAAGGAAAAAAGGTTCGGGAGTTACATTTGAAGAAAGGGAAGGCGAAAACTTGCATCTAAGGCACCCTTTTTCCCTTGCCGAGGTTAATTGCGAGGTTTAATCAAAATTTTCTAAAGTCCCTAAACTCTATCACGTTTGGATGTGTCTAAATGAATGCAAATCCTAACTTTAATGTGGTTATCAAGAGAGTTAGAATATCCCGTTGAGGCTTGGTTGAGGTTATTGCATTAATTGCAAAACCCGAGATGAGGCCCTGAGAGAGTCACGAGTGTGAATGCAAAATGAAGTGCAAAAAGAAAAAGAAAATAGTAGTATCAATAATAAGTGATCAAAGAAAGTGGGATGTGATAAGTAATAATTTTACCTATTTTAGTATAATATTTTATATATGTTTTTAGTATTTTTAATATTAAAATGGCTTAATTTCATTACCTTCCATCAAATAAAGGATTGCTCTTAAATAAGGGTTTTTTATCCGGAAATTAGGGTTTTGAGGCAGAAATATTATTTGAGCAAATTAATGTCTAAGTTTATTTGATTTTGTAGGGAAATGAAGATTAGACACAATTTGGATCAATTAAAACTCAAGGAATATCAAATTCAAACTTGATTCAAGATGTGAGATTTTTATCATTTAAACTTGGAATTTCAGGCAAATATTTTCTTTACCAAACTCTACCAAAGAAATTATGGTTTACTTGTGGAAAAATGTCTAAGGGCATTATAGAAATAACCAAAATTTAAAAAGGGCAAACTTAGAAATAGAGAGTGATTCGCGGGTCACGATCATCGGGTTGCCACTTGCGGATTCATTCACAGATTGACACCAACTTGCAGATTTCAGCTCTCTTCAACTTGCAACTTGTTCATACCACTTTTGTAGATAAATCCAACATCCAGCTGCATTCTCTCTACCCTAGAAGATCATTGCAACGTTCAAGAAAGACTTTTACAAGATTTGGAATCAAAATTGATCATTATGTCTCCAACTTGGAAAGTGACTTGAGCTAGGGTTTTTCCTATAAATACACACCTTTGTAGTTCATAGAAGATATGCTTGGTTTTGTACTTGAAAGAGTATAAACCATAGTTTGGTAGGAGGAGCACTCCTTGTAAATATTTAGAGTAGTTTTCTTTCATAGTTTTATAGTAGGCGAAGTCATCTCTTGTAACAATACTTTGAAGGAACTACTTTGTATTCAACATGTTTGATAAAATGCAAGGACAAGTCTTGGAGCCAAGTTCATCCACCAAATGAGCATCTCTAACCTTATTCCTTTTAGTTTCATTCATGCATGTTATTTACTTTCATTTATGTGCTTAAGTTTATCTTAAATATGTTGAACTAAGTTGATTCAACTAGGGTTAGGATGAAAGTCTAATATGTTTGAATTGGTTTATGGCAAATTTATTCTCATTTATTCATTTACTTGGTTTTTAACACTTGTTGATTAGCTACCAACTTCAAGTCATCTAGTTGTTATTTGACAAAGAGATTTGCACTTAACAATGGAAAGAGTAAATGGAACTTATGTTGAATCTCACAAGAGTAGTGATTCACATAGGTGGATTAAGGATTAAAGCCACAATTCACGAGTTTAATAAAGTAATGCATGCTAGACTTTACCACGAGAGTAGGAAAGCTCATGTATTAGTAGTCTTCCATTAATAGAGAGATTTAGTTTAGAGTAAAAATGGAATTGAATCCTAAACATGGATAAAAATCGTTATGGCCATAAGCTAAACTTTTATATTTGGTAGATTCTTAAACCTAGTCAACTGTGTTTAACTAGTTGCTTCATTGTTTGTCTACTTGAATTTGATTTTCCTTCCAGTTTTTCACCACCAAAGTTTGGTTGTCTAGATAATAAAGCAAGTTAATAGCTCTGGTAGTTGCTAGTTCACGTTTTCTCGTGAGATCGACCCTAATACTCGTCACAACTACAATTGACCCGTGCACTTGCAGAACGAGTATTAGGTTATAAATTTTATTACTTGTTTGTGTAAATTGTGCTTTATTTTGATAAGTAACCTAAACTCACAATCAGGATGCAACATAATTGGTATAGGGGACTAATATTTCATGATTGACTGTTTCTACTCACACCTAGTGGGGACGGCCTATTAATCCACCGTTTCCCACGAAAGTAGGCGCAATTATAGTCTAACACACAAATGACATAAGAATTCTACGTGAAATGTAATCTAAAAGTCATACATGAAATATGTGTCAAAAATAGATAATAATAATAATAATAATAATAATAATAATAATAATAATAATATAAATATATTAAAATCATGCAAAAAATGAGAAAAAACCTAAAAAGAGAAAACACTATGTGAAGTAAGATGAAAGCCACACGATGAGACGAAACTATCACTAGAATGACCTTAGGGTTCATTTGGTTTACAGACAGGATGACTCATCTTAGGATTGACAATCTTTTCAATCTAGTGTTTGGTTGGTGCTGGATTTGATGGGATTTCTTAAAAAATAGTCTCATTCTGTGTTTGGTTGGAAATTGGACTATTGTTTTATTGCTTAAAGCTACCATATATTTATATAATTATTTTTACTTGGCAATCTAACACATATTCAAATAATATTATAAGAATTATAATATGGTAAAATATAAAAATAGAAATAAGATGAATTACTATTTTTATTTGATAATTCAAAAAATAATGTTCAAATGGTACTATATGAATCATCATATCAATAGAAAAACATAATAATTAAATACATTACTACAATAGACTAAGAATAAAAAATAATTTTTTAAATAAAAAATTAGGGAGCTTTAAGATCCCAATTAATCACAAAATAGAAAGCCCAACAATCATAAGCAACAAAATTAATTAATTATTATTCAACACAATACATAATGATCAACACTAAATAATATGCATATTAAGATCCACAATCATCCAAAAAACTTCATGTAGAGGTAGGCATGGACCAGTTAACCGGTTCATACATCCCAAATTCCTAATTCGGAATAGCTTTGTATCGGATTCGCCTAACCATTTCCAACTCTCATTGGTTTGTTAACCAATTATTGGTCACCTGGTTAAAGAGGTCGGGTACTGCAGGTAACTAGAATTATATAATATTAAGTAAAATTTAAAAAATAGATAACAAAATATTATAACATAAATACTTGTTCAAATTAAAAAAAGGCTACTTGTACAATTTCAATTATTTTGAAAAATAAGCAATAAAATTACAAATTGAAACTTTTGCATCCACTCTTTTTAAAATAAAAAAGTTAGAAATCAAAATTTTTCATAATACAAGTAAAACATACTTATGCTATTTTCATATTCCGTATATAAGTTATATCAAAGTAATTTTTTAGTTGTTCTAAAAAAATATGATAATTAGAGTATAAAAAGAAGGAATAATATACAAATTAAAATTAAATAGAAAGAAAGATCAAATATGATATTTAAGTTTTTAATTCGTTTTAAACTTGAAAATGAAATGATTTAGTACTCCTCAATTCCTCTATAATATTAAAAAATATTAGCCTTTAAAATATATATGTGAACCGGCTCAGTTAACCATAGTTTTTAAAAATTAATACCGGAAATCGAAACCATTTTTATAAATAAGGTTCGATTAACTTAACCGCTTTCAAATTTCAATTCGGTTACCCTGATTTTTCAGTTCAAAATGGAGTGATTATTGCATTTTTTCAGTTTTTTGATTATTTTTGCCCACCCCTACCTTCATATCATGGCATGAAGTTAATTATTAACGTGTAGATACTTGAATACTTAAAAAAAATTCATAGTTTTATATGAGAAAATAAAATCATGACGAATTCAAAGTAGAACTGAAAACTAAATAAATACCCACAAAAAAATCATTGGAAACATAAGATAATAATATGAAAAAAATTAAAAACATCATACCATTTACAAAACAATTTTTGAACGAAAAATATTAAATTGTACCCTTTACAAAAGAGAGTCTGATGGAGGATTTAGGAATATAACATATTAATCTTGATTATTATAAGATATGTCTACAACTAAATTAGTTTAAATTATTGTTATTCCACATACACCTTCATCCTAGGATAACTAATTCCAAACCCCCCATGAAAATATTTTATCCCATGTTTATGGGATTAAAGTAGTTAAGTAGGATAAGTAATACCATGTAAAAAAACCAACCAAATATGGGATGACATGGAATTGGATACACGAACCAAACGTACTCTAAGGGTCTAGCGTTGGACTAGCTAATCTTTTATAAATTCCCTTGCTAGCGTTGGACTAGTGGGAAAACAATAAAGTCACGATTAACATTGGATTAATGTAGTGACGGATTAATAAAACTAATAAAGACATGAATAACAAATGACAAAAACATGAATCAAAATAGCAAAACATGAATCAAAAGCAAATAAACATATAAAGATGTATAAGAACACATAGGAGCACATAACACATAAACATGATATTTAGATGTAAAGTCCTAAAGAAAGAGGTAAATCAAATAAGCACGCAAGTACGCAAAAACACAAAAGCCCTAACTATTACACTGAGGGGATTTAGCTACAATTTTAGGGAAAAAAAAAGTAAAACTACCTATTTATTACACTTGCTATGTACATACACAAATATTTGTAAAAAAAAATTATGCAAGAAAAGTAATCTAATTATTACATTGGCTATCTAAATTCAAAATCTTGCAAAGATGGTAAAATCTAGCTATTTATTACATTTTTGCCGAATAATGAAATTTGAAACTAAATAGCATAATGTAAATAAAGACGCAAAAAGTATAAAACAAGAAAATTCATTAAAAAAAATGAAAAAAAAATCACATAAGAGCACATTGGAGCACAAAAAGAGAATTTAACTAGTGATGGTAATACCTTTTTGAAGACCTGTACGAATACTTAAAAACACAAATAAACACGTCAATGTACCTCGATACAAACAAATAAAGCCTAAAAATATGTACATATTGACAAATTGAGATAAAATGTAAATTCTAACAACTAAGGGGACTACAAGTAAATTTCTATAAAGCTTAAGGTGTAAAAATTGAAAACTCACAAAGTTTAAAAGGGTAGAAATCAAAATTAAAGTAAATTGGGGGGACAAAATAATAAATTTTAGCAAAATAGAGGCATAATTACAACTAATTAAAGATTTAATTGAAAGACTAAACTTAAGGGGGGTCAATTTGCAAATACAAGGGTCTTAAATGCATAAATTAAAAATGCTCCATGGCATAGTGACAAAAACACAAATCCTAAGGGGCCAAAACATAAATATGTACTCTTTTAGGAAATAAACATAAGAATAAGAGAGCCAAACTAAAGTAAAATAAAATCAATTAACTTAAGTTAATTTAGCAAACTAAACTGATTAAAAGAATCGAAAACTAAATCAAGACACATCAAAAATAAATTAAGAAATTAACTAAAATTTTTAAGAAGTCCAAGATTCAGTTTCCTCAATTCCTTTTAATTGAATGATTAAATATTTAACTAAAACTAAACAAAGCAAAATTAAACTAAACAAATCAAAACAATTAGATGAATAAATAACTAAATCAAACTCAAAACTAAAACTTTGCCTGCCAACTAGTGTTTCTTTTTAGTTAATTAATCAAATTAACAACCAAATAATACTATAGAAAAATACCAAAATCTATTAAAGCCTAAACAGAAAACTAAAACAAAATTTAAAATCCATTAATAAAAACAACACAAAAATTCCCTAATTCCCATTCGGTTCTTCTAACACTGAAAGCCCCAAATCAAAATTTCCCCAACTCAGTTCCTTCTTCTTCCAGAAAATAAGTTTCTTTCCCACCTCTCTCTGAATTCCTTCTCCTCTCTCTTTCTGATTCTTTTCTCTCTTTCTCTCCGATCCTCTGTCTCTCTTTCTTTATTTTCTCTTTCGATTCTCTCTTTCATTTTTCCTCACTCATAGCTTCCCTGCTCTCTCTCATTTTCTCACTTTCTCTCTGGTCTTCTTCTTCTTCTTCTTCTTCTCTCTCTCTCTCTCTCTCTCTCTCTCTCTCTCTCTCTCCCCCCCCCTCCTTCTCCGTTACCTCTCTCCTTTTCTTTCCCTCTCCGTTACCTCTCTCCCTTTCCTTTTCTCTGATTCCCTCTATCTTCCCAGCTCTTCTCCATCTCCATTGTGCCTCATTGCTCCTCCATCTCTCTCTCTCTCTCTCTCTCTCTCTCTTTCTCTTTCTCTCTCTCTCTCTCATCACTCTCTTCTCCCTTCTCTCTCTTTGAAACTCGCTCCCTAGTTCCTTCAAAAATCCAAATCTCTTGACTTATAATCTCAAATCACCATTTCAATCCACAATTTCTCAAAAATCAGAACTATAATTCGATCAATGCTCAATAATTGAAAAGAGGGATAGAGTGTTACCGAATTGAGATAATCTGGAAGTAGGTTGTGATGTTGGAAGGATGGTTGGATCTTTGGGTAGTTCGTGATTGTGCTTTCAATGACAGTGGTGCCAGCTCGAGACTGATGGCGATGATCTCCGGTAGCGGCAAGGACTTGGTGATAGTTGCAGGTGGTGAGTCGCTACTGATTTGGGTGATTCTTGGTTAGCTGTGGTTATTGTTGATGGCTTGGGTTGATGAGATGGTTTTGTGATGAAGGTTGTGGTTGGTGGTTCTAGCTGTATGGTGAGGCCATGGGGTCTTTGGTAGTTTGGGCAGTGGTTCTTCACTAGTGGAGAAGCTGATGACTTGGGTGACGGTGGCTGATTTTGCAAGTAGGTGAGGTTGGGTTGTTGGTTACGTGGCCAGTTCACGATGAGTGTTTATGGTTTATTCTAGCTGGCTTGGTGGTTACTCTCAGCGGTAAATGATGGTTGGATGAAGGTTGGGGCATTGTGAGTGATTAGGCAACGGAGTTGTAATGGCCAAACAACGGTTGTGGAGTGGTGTTATTGGGTCATTTGGTTGCTAAAATTGTGGACGGTGGCTTGGTGAAGCTTAGTGACTGATGGCAGTGGTCTAGTCTGATGAATAGTTATGGTATTGGGCGGAACAGAGGCTAGATAATGCCAGAGGGTTGGGCAGTGATGCTGTCCATTATATCTAATTTTCAGTGGCGTTAGACTGATGGATGTTGATGGAGATGGAGCTGCTGATGATAGCAGCCATGGGTGACAATTAAGCTGATTTTGGACTGGAAATAGGGAATTTGGTCTAGTTTGTGATGTGTGAGTGTGTGAAATGGTCTATGAATTTGTGATTTGTATGTGTGAATTTGTGGTTTGAGTGTGTGTGTGAAGTGTGTGTATAAATATGTGTTCTGATTTGTGTATGAGTGACTATGTGAAGTTTTGTGTTTTTATGCGTATTAATGACTATGTGTGTACTGGTATGTGTGACTGTGTAACGTGTGTGGCTGTGTGAATTTGGGGGGATGTGTATGAAACTATGTGTGAATTGTGTGTAGTGTGTGAGAGAAAATTATGAAGTGTGTAGGATAGTGTTTGTGAGAGACTAGCGTGTGAGAGAAAAACTGAAATTTGTGAATCTATTGTGTGTGTGAGAGTGTGTTTGACGGTGAGTGTGTGTATTGTGTATGTGATTGTGCGTTGGGTGTGCAAATGTGTGAATCTGTGAAGGTGAATGTGTGTTTATGTGTATGTATTTGTGTATGTGAGACATAATGTGTGTAAAATATGAGTTGTGCTTATGTGAAATTATTGTGTGATTATGTGTGGTGTGTTTGTGGGTGTATAGCGTGTGAAGATAGTACATGTTCTTAGTGTATGGTGTGTGCTTGTATGAAGATGTTCTAGGAGTGTGGGGTGTATTCTTGGTATTTTTGGTGAAAGGTTGAAGATGTACTAAAAATATAATGTGTGTTCTTAGTGTTCTTAGTAGAAAGTTGAAGATATACTAAAATGTAGTGTGCGTTCTTGAGGTATTGTGTGTAGTGTAAAAAAAAATAAAAAATCTCTCTAAGCTTTTCTTTTTTCTCCTTTCTTTAATCCTAAAAATTGGTTATTTATAATGCAAGAGAGTTTTATCCTTCAAGAAATGGAGAAAAGACAATAACGCCCCTACCATTAAATTACAAATTTACCTTTAAAAAAATTTTGACACACAAAAAATTAAAATTAAAATAAAAAATGTCATGCTCTTTTTCTAAAAACACAACAAAGTGAAAAAAAATGAAAAATGTAAATAAAAAATTTTATCTAATTTTAAAATTCAGTCAAAAAATATATTTTTTGTACAAAATGATCGTTTTATCCCCGAGCAGAGTTTTTACCAAAAAAAAAAAAATTTTAATAGCAATGAAACTCGAAAAATTCTAAAAAAATTTATGCTTAAAAACCTAAAAAATGAATTTGGGACCCAAATTAGCAAAAATGGTGCTCGGAAAGTGAAATGATCATTTTGCTCCTGCATTGACAAAATGTACAGAAAAATATCAATTAAACCTGAAAAATCACAAAAATTTAGAAACATGTATGAAAAGTACAAAATATGTATTTAAAAACTCCAAAACTAATGAAAAAATATTTACATGCTAAAAATTACTATTTTGCCCCCAAATTTGCTGACCTTGTCATTGTTATCTAAAAATCAGGATTTGACTCCAAATAATGAAAAAAGGTCTCCCAATATTAGAAAATTAGCATTGTGTCAAAATTTGGTATCTACACTACTTTTATTTGGGTGTGGACAGTAAAACATGACACATATGTACATATATAATTTTTTTTCTTCTTTCATACATTGCTCAATCTCTCTTTTATACGTATACATTTTCACATACATACATGTACTTTATCTTCTGTACAAATACACTCGCATTCTCTCATACACAAATAGACGCTCTCTTTTTCTCACACACACAATATCTCTAAATCGTTTCATCATTTAAGATAAAATTATTACATTTACGACGTGAGATATTTAAATTTAATACTTAAATTCAGTTAATTATCAAATAAAAAAAAATTTATCAATTCAACAATTTAGTACTTTTAATGCTTAAATTTTATATTTTAGAATTCAATCTTCAAAGTTTAGTTTTATCATATTTCAAGAAAAGTTACTTTTCAAATAAGTCAAACAATAAAACTTAAATTTTAAGAGAAAGATTACTTTTTCTCACTAGAAGCCTTGCCAATCAAACAAAGCGTTTGTTTAAAAAATTTTTTTAATATTATCTATAAACACCAAATTTTGATACACCATTTATTTTTCTAACAATTGGGGGTATTTTTTCTATTTTTGGGATCAAATTCTAATTTTTGAGAAAAAAATGACAAAGTCAACTATTCTAGAGATCAAAACAGTAATTTTTAGCACATAAATTTTTTATTATTTTTGGAGTTTTAAATGTACTATATTTTTATACATGTTTTTAAAATTTTGTAATTTTTCGAGTTGAATTGGTATTTTTTCTATATTTCACTAGCACAAGGGCAAAATGGTTATTCGCCACACAAACACCATTTTTGCCCATTTTTGGTCATAAATTTATTTTTCAGATATTAGGCATGTTCTAAATTTTTCTAATTTTTTCGGAAACAATTGCTATTTTTTTAGTAAATACTGCGTTTAGGGTATGAAATGCCAAATGGAGAGAGACGACATTTAAAAGGATAGAAAGGTAAAAGGGAAAATGGTCACTGCCAGATGGCTTCTAGGGAGAAAGGGGTAGGTGGCTTAGCCAACCATAAGCATAAAAATAAATAACAGAATATAAAAGACAAAAATAAAAGGTTGAAAGATTGAAGACTTACAAGATTGATTCTTCAAAGAAGAAAACAAAAATTACAATATAGAAGTTGAGAGAGAATTCTTAAGGGAAAGACTAAGAATTCTAAGGGAAAGAAAACTTCTGCATATCTTCTACTTTGGAGAGGTATTTATAGCAAAATTTTCGGATTGCTACAGTGACATGCTACAGTGACCCTGCTACAATAAATGTCGGCAAAATGATTATACGGTGGCTCCACTACAGTGTACAGTATACAGTAACTTTGCTACAGTAAAATTTTGGAATTTTACAATTTTAAAAATTATGAAATTTGTGAGTAAATTCCAAAACAGTTGTCTTCGTTTTGTTGTTGGAAGTCTACTTCTTCCTCTTTTGATTCTGATTCAGATTGTAGTAGAGGTTACGAAACCGCCTTCTGTGTTTTAGAAGATTTTGGTTTAAGTTGGAGAAGAATATCTTCCAGTTACTTGATATATTCTCTTCGATCTGCAATGGATGCCAGTTTTGCTGTTGACAAATACTTTTGTTGGAGAAATTCAGTTGTTTGTTTATCAGAAGCTTTGAGGCAAGTGTGGGTTTTGGTTAAACCATTCCTGCAATTTTAATTGTTTGACAAATAAGATGTCAAAAGCATCCCACCATTTGGTATAATCTTATCTAACCAAAATTGACAGTGGTTTGTAGTAATGTTTCACTGTTGGTATGTTTGACAAATTCAAACTTCTACTAGTATATCCAAGCTAATGAAAACTTGGAGAAAAAATGTACAAGAGTGGGAGTCCAACTGTTGTTTTCAAACCTGTTCTGGAAGTAGTCATATGTTAACGCTACTTCTGTTGGAAGGATTTGTTGGTTTGGTCCGAAAATGGTCCACCATTGATTAAACCAAGTTGGAAATTGATACTTGTTTGTTCTTTTGAAGTAGAATAACCAAGAATGTTTGTGGTCTTTGTTCTGAAATGAAAATGTTTGGAACCAGATCTGTTTGTAATCCCAGTAATTGTACTCCGGTGGGTAGAATGGTTGAGTAAAATGTCGAGGTCTATTGACATCATCTCCTAATTCATAAGGTTGAAGGACTCTGAGGATTTGTGCACATGAAAGACTTATAACAGCTGCTTTTTTATGTGGGTAAGATTTAATTTGTACAGATTTGGTGTCCACTAGGATCATTTGGTAAAATAGTTAGTTTTTTGTTGATATTTAGGGAAGAAAGTTGAAGTTTGGAGTGAGAGCTTTCTATGCAACCAGAAGTGGGTTATTACGCCAGAATTTTGGTTCTATTTGGAGGATTGTGTAAAAGGATTGATTTTTTAGGTATTGAGATTTAAGTTTTGGTGATGATGAGGAGGCTGTTTGGAGGATGCTGTTTGTTGGACTGTATAGTTTGATTGGGATTTAGTCAAATCATAGTTGGTAAAAGTTTAAAAAAATCTTTCCATAATTTTGGTTTTGTCACTGTCTTTTTCCTCGACAGTATCAGCTTATGATTTTGGAGTTTGAAGGATTAGAGATAAGTTTGGTTACATGGCCATGAGTTGTTGGATTTGTTTTGGGGTCATGGCTAAAGATTGGCTGGTTACTGATTGGGATTGGTTGTTTTTAGTTGAAGATGAAGTGGATTTTGGAGAATTTGAGGTCTTTTCGGTCTGAATAGGCTGTTTTTCTGAATTGGAGCTCGAAGGTTTTTCCTCTTTCTTTTTCCTTGGCATGATTACCTTCCCTGCAAAAATTCACGAGTCAGATAATTAGGAAGGGAGTTTGAAATTCCCTTGATATATTTAATATCAAAATAAAAAATAGATAAAATTGATTGCCATTTTGTAAAAATTTGTTTAGAAGCAAGATTTTTGACATCTTTTTGTAAAACATCTTTTGCAGACTTGCAATCAATGCATAACAAAAATTTTTGATTTAATAAATCAGACTGAAATTTTGAAATGCAAAGAACAATTGCCAAAATTTTATTTTTTGATGGTAGAATAATTCTGCTGAGAATTATTCCAGGAATCTTTAGAGAAAATCATCTGAATTATTCAACAATCTCAAATGCAGAAATTTATCTGATTTTCGGTGGTACAAAGACACATTCCTCACTAGAATCTATGCCAGACTTGATGGTAATCAAACATATTAGAAGGAAAAATACCTTGATGGCCTTCTGAAATCACTCAGAGACCTTGTTCAAGAAGAACTCAGGATCCAACACAACGGAGTAGTGCCATATGAATAACTTACTTATGGACAACTCACAAATCAAATTCAACAAGTTGTATTAAAAATCTGCAAGTAGGACAAGATAATGTAACAATTGGCCAAAGACAGAGCACAAAGGAGAAAAAATTTCGGATCATTCTGTGAACAATTCAGTCTTCCATCTTGTCATACAAAAACCAAGAAAAAAAAACTTAATCCTCACAAATAGAAAAATAATACCTATTACCAACTCAGATATCAATCCAGACGAAAAACTTTCAGACCAAAAAAGTAATCTATCTTTCAAAACCCTAAATCAAAACAAAAACCTCTTGCTTTGCCAGGAATTATTTACCACAAATGTAACAAATCAGGCCACATAGCCAAATATTATAAACTCAAAAAGAAAATTCAGTCCCTCTAATTAGATGACCAATTGCAACAACAAATATCAAATTTGCTTGCTAACTCAAGTGATTCTGATATTTCAAGACAGACAGATGGAGAAATCAACTCATCCGATAATGACATCAATCAGTTGAGGAAGATGACTTTTTCTCACAATCCAGTGAAATAGAGGATGACCACAATCCTGAAATCAATGTCTTGACCAAGGAACAAGATTTAATTTTTGATCTTATTAAAAGCATTAATGAGCCTGAAAAACAAAAATTTTATTTTGACAGGTTCAAAGAAACTTTGACCACTTCTTCAGCCTCAACATCAACAGCTCAAACAAATCCTTTTTACAAAGATCCCAAAATAGTCAATACCTAGAATCTCACGGACATCCTAAATTGATTTTCAAACAAACCTAAAACAGTTATCACAATACAAGACCTCCAATCCGAGATTGCCTTGCTTAAAGAAGAAATAAGGCTCATCAAGACCAGACAAGAACTTGATCGATTTGTCCTTCAAGACCTTATTAATGACAGAGATAACCAGCAGAAAAAAGAGGATCAACCTCAATCAATGCCAACAACAAGAGATTTCATAAACAAAATTTTCTATATCTCGACCAGAAAATGGGAAGACTTAATGTAACTTGTCATCCAAAACGACTTCATTCTTGAAGTTCTAGCCTTATTTGACACAGGAGCTGATCTGAGCTATATCCAGTAGGGATTAGTTCTTACTAAATATTTTGAAAAAACCAAAGAAGGACTACGGTCAGCAAATGGAACGAAGTTGCACATCAACTACAAACTCACTGATGTTACTATCAGATTCCAGTCAACAACCATTGATGACTCCTTTCTGCTCTCCTAGGATCAGACTAATCCAGTTATTCTTGGAACTTTATTTATCAATCAGATCGTCCCTTACAGATAGACAGAAGAAGAAATGCTACCAGACAAATTTGGCGAGAAAGTCCTTATTCTTTTTGTCAAACAGAAGCTTCATAGAGATTTGAATCAAATCTCTCTCAAGACAAATCAGATCAATTTCCTTAAAGAGGAAATTCAATACAAGCGTATTGAGGAACAACTTCAACAGTCCGATATTCAAAACAGAATTCAGGCACTTCAAACAAAATTTCAGGAGCAAGTCTGTTCTGAAATTCCAACAGCATTCTGGAATAGGAAACAACATACAGTCAACATTGCCTTATGAAAGGATTTTGACGAAAGACAGATTCCAACAAAGGCTAAGACCAATTCCAAATGAATCCAAGATCTTCTTCAACATTGCAAGAAAGGAAATTGATAATCTACTACAGAAGAGTATCATCAGACCAAGTCAATCCCCTAGAGTTGTCCAAGATTTTATGTCAACAAAAACTCAGAAATTGAAAGAGGAGTTTCTCAGACTTGTTATCAATTACAAGTCTCTAAACAAAGTCTTTGAGATGGATTAGATATCTCCATTCCAACAAAAGGGAATCTTCTACAACGTCTTCATGCTGCTAAATTCTTCTCAAAATTTGACATGAAATCTGAATTTGGCAAATTCAAATTCATATCCTTCAGACAGATACAAGACAGCATTACAGTTTCATTTGGACACTATGAATGGAATGTCATGTCCTTTTGGTCTCAAAAATACTCTCTTCGAATTTCAAAGGATTATGAACTGATATCTTCAATCCTTTTTTCAACCTTCATCATCGTCTACATTGATGATGTCTTAGTATTTTCAAACTCCATTGATCAATATTTCAAACACTTAAATAGTTTCCTTCACCAAGCAAAAATCAACAGGACTAGTTATCTCCCAAAAGAAAATTAGTCTATTTCAGCCAAAAATTTGATTTCTTGGACACAATATTTTCCAAGGAACAATCACTCCTATCCAAAGATCCCTGTAGTTTGCAGAAAAATTTTCCTTATCAAATCTTAGAAAAACAGCAACTTCAGAGATTTCTTGGTTGCTTAAATTATGTTTCAGATTTCATTCCAAACTTAAGCAATCTTACAAAACCTTTGTATGACCGTCTTAAAAAGATACCTCAATCATGGACTGATAAACATACTTCCATTGTTAGAACTCTTAAACTTTATGCAAAAAATCTATCCAATCTTACTCTTCCTGACCCCATTGCACCAAAAATTGTTGAAATTGATGCTTTTGACATCGGTTATGGTGGTGTTCTTAAGCAGAAACAAAACTGATAAAGAACATATTATTGCATTTGCATATAAACATTGGAATAGTTCTCAGTAGAATTATTCTACCATAAAAAAAGAAATTTTAGTAATTGTTCTTTGCATTTCGAAATTTTCAGTCTGACTTTATTAAACCAAAAATTTTTGTTACGCATTGATTGCAAGTCTGCAAAAGATGTTTTACAAAAAAATGTCAAAAATCTTATCTCTAAACAAATTTTTGCAAGATGACAAGCAATTTTATCTGTTTTTTATTTTGATATTGAATATATCAAGAGAACTTCAAACTCCCTTCCTAATTATTTGACTCGTGAATTTTTGCAGGGAAGATAATCATGCCAAGGAAAAAGAAAGAGAAAAACCTTCGAACCTTCAACTCAGAAAAAACAGCCTATTCAAACTGAAAAGGCCTCAAACTCTTCCAAATCTACTTCATCTTCAACTAAAAACAACTAATTCCCAATCAGTCACCAGCCAATCTTTAGCCATGACCTCGGAACAGATCCAACAACTCATAACCATGCAACCAAACTTACCTCTAATCTTTCAAACCCCAAAATTATAGGCTAATATTGTCGAGGAAGAAGACAGTGACAAAACCAAAGTTATGGAAAGATTTTTCCATGCCTTTACCAACCATGATTTGACTAAATTCCAATCAAACTATACAATCCAACAGACAGCATTCTCCAAATAGATTGTTCAAATAGCCTTCTCATCATCACCAAAACCTAAATTCCAATATCTAAAAAATCAATCCTTTACACAATTCTCCAAATAGAACCAGAGTTCTGGCATAATAACTCACTTTTGGTTGCCCAGAAAGCTCTCCCTTCAAACTTTAACTTTTTTCCCCAAACAACGACAAAGAACCAACTATTTTACCAAATGATTCTAGTGGATACCAAATCAGTACAAATTAAACCTTACCCATATGAAAAAGCAGCTATTATCACTCATTCATGTGCACAAATCCTCAAAGTTCTCCGACCTTGTAAATGGGGAGACGATGTCAATAGACCTCGATAGTTTACTCAACTATTCTACCCACCGGAGTACAATTACTGGGATTACAAACAGGCCTGGTTCCAGACATTTTCATTTCAAAACAAAGACCACAAACATTCTTGGTTATTCTATTTCAAAAGAACAAACAAGTATCAATTTCCAACTTGGTTTAATCAATGGTGGACCATCTTCGGACCAAACCAACAAATTCTTCCAACAGAAGTAACGTCAGTATATGACTACTTCTAGAACAGGTTTGAAAACAATAGTTGGACTCCTACTCCTATACATTTTTTTCTCCAAGTTTTCATTAGCTTGGGTATACCAGTGGAAGTTCGAATTTGTCAAATATACCAACAGTGAAACATTATACAAACCACCGCCAATTTTGGTTAGACAAGGTTATACCAAATAGTGATATACTTTTGACATCTCATCTGTCAAACAACTAAAACTGCAGGAATGATTTAACCAAAACTCACACTGCCTCAAAGTTTTTGACAAACAAACAACTGAATTTCTCCAACAGAAGTCTTTGTCAGCAGCAAAGCTGGCATCCATTTCAGATCGAAGAGAATATATCAAGCAACTGGAAGATATTATTCTCCAACTTAAACCAGAATCTTCTCAAACACAGAAGGCGGCTTCGCAACCTCTACCACAGTCTGAATCAGAATCAGAAGAGGAAGAAGTAGACTTCCGGCAACAGAACGAAAATGACTGTTTTGGAATTTACTCACAAATTTCATAATTTTCAAAATTGTAAAATTTTAAATTTTTACTGTAGCAAAGTTACTGTACGCTGTACACTGTAGCGGAGCTACTGTACAATCATTCTGCCGACATTCACTAGTAGCGGGTCATGTAGTAAGTCACTGTAACACGTCACTGTAGCAGTCCGAAAATTTTACTATAAATACCCCTCCAAGGTAGAAGATAGGCAGAAGTTCTCTTTCCCTTAGAATTCTTAGCATTTACTTGAGAATTCTCTCTCAACTTCCATATTGTAATTTTTGTTTTCTTCTTTGAAGAATCAATCTTGTAAGTCTTCAATCTTTCAACTTTTTATTTCTGTCATTTATATTCTATTATTTATTTTTATGCATATGGTTGGCTAAGCCATCTACTCCTTTCTCCCTAGAGGCCGTTCGACGGTGACCCTCTTCCCTTTTACCTTTCTGTTCTTTTAAAGGTCCTCTCTCCCCGTTTGGTACCCTAAACCCTAAACCCCTGAACGCATTTTTTCTCAATTTTTGAGTGTTAAATTCATTTTTTAGAGTTTTAAGCTCATTTTAATTTTTGGTAATTTTTTGAAACTAACTGATATTTTTCGTATAGTTTGTTAATATAGGGACAAAATAGTCATTTCTCTTTCTGAACATTTTTCATCATTTTTGGGTCCCAAATTCATTTTTAAGTCTTCCAAACATGTTTTTAAGTTTTTCTAACTTTTTTAGAGCTGTGTGAAGACTCACAATTAATATACCAAATACTAGTGGCTCAATTATTTAATTATTTAGTTATATTTTCTATACACCTATTAGATTTAGGATATGTGGTGACGTTAATAATCAAATTGGACAAACCTAGTGTTTAATTTGTTCGCATTTAAGAACTCTATGATCATATAGTGATAACACGATTAAGTTACAAAAATTTTAGTTGTTCACATTAATTCGTAATATTAATATAACTTTAACTATCCATCTACTTATTCATTTGTGTGTTAATATAATCCTTTGGGATTAGATTAGTTAAACTCGGCCATTATTGATTACACTAGAAAGCTCTAAGACTAAATGAGATGATGCAATTTACATTAGTTATGAATAAAGTATATATTACATACACATAATTATTTAATTATTTACGTGGTATTATGGGGAATGTAACATAATATCTGGTCAAGACCTCACAAAATGAATGAAGAGACAAACCAAATTGAAGAAAACGAGAGAGGAAAAGGAATAAGGATGCCGGGCGATGAGCTTGCAAAAGCAAGCTGGAGGTGGCAAGTAAACAATAGCTTAACTAAAGAAATTAAGGTGAAACAAGCACCTCGTTCCCTGGCCAGCGTAGTTCATCAAAGAAAAGAAAAGGAAAATGAAGAAACAAAGAGCAAAGAAAGGGCAAGGAAGCTGGGAGAAACAACCGACAGAAAGAAAGAAACAAGAGTGTTAGTGGAATCTGGAATTTTAGGATTGGAAATTCGGGCTTGGTACATCAATTCATGGGGAAGATTTGGAACCTCAACTTGACGGATTAAGGTAACACTTTGATACCAGAATCAACACAAGAATCCTGGTAGGAAAGACTGGGAAAAGAAATAAGTGGAGAACAAGTGAAAGGAAAGCTTGAAGAATTGGCAAGCTCGGAAAATCCAACTAGAGCTTGGGAGGTTCCTTGAACTAGAAAAGGTGATTTCACTTGCTCCCTTGGCTTATTTTACATGCTACCTAGTGAATAATCCTAGTATATGATTGATTTGTGGTTGAAAGTTCAACTAGAAACAAGAAAACTAGAGTTATAAAGAAGTACCCTCGACGAACCCGAGCTGCAGTTTTGCTGGACCAGCTTTAGTGAATTAAACATAACATCATGTAGGAAGCTTCAAATTGAACGATTCTTGTTGTTTTAGAAACTAGATTCATAGGGATTTAAAATGGTATAAATCATGAACCTGAAATTCTTTGTAGATTAACCGCAGAAATCATACAAAGTGGGCTGAAAATTCAATTCTGCATAAACAGGTTTGGTGAAGGGCTAAATTTAGGTAAGATTTTGGACTTGTTCTTGTTCGAATTTGAGCTGATGATCTTCATGAAAGTTTCAGCCCTTAAAATTTAGTTTTCAAACATGTAAGTCTCAAGTCCTGATTCTTGGTTAATAGAGTTCAGAATTCAACGAAACTAGGCTGAAAATCCAGCCTGCTTAACCAGTGTTGGTAACGTGCCAAGTTTAGACTCAATTTTCAACCTGTTCTTGTTGGAATTTGAATTTAGTTTCTTCACAAAAGTTGTAGTCCATAAATGCTAGTTTCTAGAAATACAAAGTTCAAATCAATCCAAGTTGTGTACTGAAAGTTATGCTCAATTGAGTACTGCTGCTTGGAATGCTTGAAAAATAAGATCTTGGCAATAGAGTGACTGCTTTGTGATGGGAATTTGATTGGGTTATGGTTGGAATTAAAACTTGTTATCTTCATGAAAAGTGTTCCAAATTGAGTCTAGTTTCTAGGAGTATTACAAGTGGAAAATTTTGATGAGTAAAATTTTAATTATGCCCATTTGATCTCTAAGAGTTGCCTTAGAAATTCTAAAATTTTAGTGAATTTGCCTCTTTAATTTTAATCTAAATATCAAATATTTTATCTTTAATTAATAGGGTCTTTGGATAGAGGAACTCAAGATTATTTAAGGATTTCCACAAGCAAACAAACTTACTCGGTGAGTGTCCTAAAATCATTTCTATCTATTGTCATCGATTTTTATAAAAATCATGTGACTTGTTGAAAAATTTAATAGTGCGACCTGTTATTACTTGACTTGATATTATACTTGTTAATTGTGCTTGAATTTGCTATGAACCAGTCGTGTATTTTATCACGCTGGAAAGTACTTGTAATCATTAAGTGTAGTTGTACTTGCTATGAACCTAATTGTGTATTTTATCGCACTGGGAATTACTTGTTCTTGTAAAGTGTACTTGTGAATGTTCGTGATTATTGAATGCTAATGATACTTGATATCAGTCCGGTTGTGTACTTTATCACACCGACAGTACTGGTACTTCTTAAATTCAAAGTGTGCTTGTGCATTGTATACTTGTGCATGATTTGGGACCTGACCTTGAGTAGTTAGTCTTGGTTGAGCCAGCTGCGGGCCTGGTTACCAAGTTCTGGCTATGTGACAGCCCCACCTTACCCAGAGGCGCACCAAAGGGCTTAGCGGACTGCCTGCCTAGCTCTCGCCAGGTCTCGATTCACACACTCACGCAAACGTCCGAGCGTACTTAACTTAAAATAAAGTAAACTAAAATAAAATGGAATAAATAAAATACACTCATTTTATTTATCATAAAGTACAATCCACATCAAAAGTTTACGTGTCATAATATACATGATTTTTCACAAAGATAGCCTAATACAGTTCGGCTATTACAATAACTAAAACATCTAGCATACTCAAAATCAGTCGTTCCAGCTTTAATTTTTCAGGGAACCTGAGTAAGGAAAACAAATAAAACGGAATGAGCTATAATAGCCCAGTGAATGTCCAAGTCATGCAATCAAATCAAGAACTCATTATTTTAGTAAATAAAATAATCGAGCAATTAATTAATAAATCAAGATATGAACAATTTAATTTAACATGTAGTCAAAGGAGGATACAGGGCTCAACTACGGAAGCAAGCTTAACCGCAGAAAGAGCAAGTACTGATCATGTAGTTACGATATTTGGACCGAGATAATAGCTCAGGTCTTTATCAAAGAACATATCAGTTTTATCAAGCACAAACCCTAACCGCCAATCACCTTATAACCTCCGTACAAGCTACCACATCCAGGGAGATATTCTCAAGCCTGGAGGGCCAACAAGCAAACAGGTTCAATCCGGAGTTGGCCTCTTTGAGGATTCACAACTCGAAAGGGAAAGAACATCAAGCCCTAAAACACCCAACACCTTATGTCCTCCCACGTGCAGCCGGGTTGACCATCCGTGAAATAACGGTGAAGTTAGTCACGGTAGTCTCACGCACACACAAATAACACATTGGTCAATGAAAGCAAGTAACACATTGCAGGAATAGATGTGATAAAGTACACATCTTTCCTCAAGTAGCACAGGTATTCACATAGTAATTGCAAATTTTCGCATAATCTTTATCAAATAAAATATCACATTTCATGCATCATGCACACATAAAGACACTCACCTTGAAAGCCTAAGAAAATATCTCGTAAAATGGTCGTGATGCGTTTTCGGACCCTGAAATTTAAAAGAAATAATAACATAAAAACTCAATTAAAATCCTAGTAAATTTAGTAAGAAAAAGTCAAGAAAATACTCCACTTACTTCTAGGGTTTTGGTTTTAGGGTTTCTAGGGTTTATTTATTCTAAGAAAGTCTATTCTATCACTAGATCATTTCTAAAAATTCCTACACTTCAATTTCCCTCAATTGAATATATTCTAGTCTTAAAATCTCACTTATCCATTTTTCTTCTTTTAATTCTATCGAAATTTCGGCAGCATTTCCTCTTAAATCGGACTAACCAAAATTTTTAAACCTGCAAGAAAATTCAACAACCCAATCCATTCAACATGTACCACAACTTCTATGTTCAATTTAAACTCAAATTCAATCAAGATTCCACTCAAATACAAAATCCCTACTCCAAGAATCATCACCCAACTCTGCACAGGGTTGGTTTTCAGCCAACTTCGTACCATTTCTGGGGTCAATCCACTAAGAACTAGGGAATTCAGATTACATGGTTTGAAAGTAAGTTTACAGGGCTACAACTTTCATGAAGATCATCACTTAAAATTCGAACTAGAACAGGTTCAAAATCAGCCCTCAATTTGGCTCATCATCAAAACTGTTTTCCGCAGAATCAAATTTTCAGCCAACTTTGCAAGCTTTCTGCGGTTAATACACACTGAACCACCGTGCAAGCTTTACACCATTTGAAAGCCCTATGAATCTAGTTTCTAAAACAACAAGAATCATTCGAATCCAAGCTATCTACACCAAGTTATGAAAGTTTTACTAAAACTGGTCCAGCATGACTGTTTTAAGTGTTCTTGAGTTCCAACTTAAATCCTCAACTAAACCACATATAAAACATAAATTTCCAAGGTTTAAAGGCCATATACTAGTCTATCTAACCACAAGAACACTTTATATAGCAAGTATATATCAAGTTCTAACTAATTTCTTCAAGTAGTATTAACAAGAACTTGGTATTAAACTTGCATAAAAACTAGTTAAAACATGAAATTAATAAGGTAAGTTCATGGTAAATACCTTAGATATGCCTAGAACTTTGCTTAGAAAAGATAGAAGTCCACTTCCTATGGTTGATTTGTGTCAACTTGAGAGATGAAAGTCCAAGAAGTTGAGAGCAAAAATGAGGGAAGAAGAGAGAAAGATGATGGCCGGCCAAGGGGAGAGAAAAAGAGAGAGAAATAGGCTAGGAAAAATGAAAAAGAAATGAAGAAAAGATGGGAAAATGGTGGTCCAATTAAAACCTCACAAGAGTAAAGTAAAAAGTAATCTTATTAATGCAATGGTAACTACTTGGATTAAATTAATTGGTGGAACTCATTAACTTCTTATCACTTACTACTAACATTAATAAAACACAAATTATTAAAGCAAAAAGAGATTAAATTAGGGAGAGAGAGATCCGGCCCCAAGGAGAAAGAAAATAGAAAGAAGAAAGAAAAGAAAAGAATTTTCGGCCAAGAGAAAAAGAAAAGAAAGAGAAAAATTTCAGCTAAGGGAAAAGAAAATAAAGCAAGAAAATAAGTGAAATTTTTTTGAGTAAAAAATTGAGCTAAAATTCAAGTAGTAAAAGGCTAGAAAATAGTAGAATAAATTAAGCAAAATTTAAACTCTAATATAAATTAAATGGTCAAGTAAAATTATTCTAAATGTAGTACTTAAGTGTTCTTGCTTAAAATTGAAAATCTTAACTAATTAACCTAATTAACTCAAGAAATCTTCCAACTAATAAATCTAGGATTAACACTTAACCCTAAATAAGAAAAAAAATGTCTCTTATATGTGCATTTTCTAGGGTGTTACAGGCTACCTTGGTCTCTCAACACCTTCCTACCTGCAAGGAGGTTTTGTTAGACAAGGGGGTGTATGGGAAAAGTACTTGTTAGAACTCGAGCCACCAAATCGGTAAGTACCAGAGGCAATAAAATTGGTGAAGGGCTGGAGGCCAACGTACTTGATTCGCCTATGGGCAATAATTGTCGTGACAATCATGTAATCTCAAATGGTACTGGACAGGACTTTGAGTTGTATATTTTGGACTCAATCTTGAAGGGTATTGGATTTGATCTTGAGCTTGACTCGATCATGACTAGTATTTGATATGATTTTGAGCGGTACATGACTTGGTCCTGAATAGTACTTGACTTGATCTTATGTATCCTTTCTGATCACATCTTTACTTGATTTAATATTAGTTCCATATGTGTAAATCCACTTTTCAAACAAATATGCTTTAAAGAATTTTTTGACTGGATTAAAAAAAAAAGGGACCTCACTGGGCTTTAAACTCATCCTTGTTTAAACTTGTTTTCCTTACAGGTATCTAACCACAGGAAGGGAAATGAGAGTGTATAGGAGAAGAGTTTCCTAGAATAGTACGGTTAAATACTGTGGATGTATTTGAGACCTAAATGCTCAAGCAATGTAATCATCTTTGAGGATATATGTAAATTTTAACGTTTAACTATGTTTTGGCATAGTGACTGATTGTGATTGAGACCTGGCGCGAGCCAGGCAGGCGTCCCAATCAGGGTTTGGGATAGGCCCTGGTTGGGGGCGTCACAGGGTGAATTGCTATTAATAAAATTATTATTTACATTTTTCTTAATTTCTTCTATTTTTGTATTTTTGGGAGAGAACATAGATTTTTAAATTTTTTTAGGGATAAAGTTGTAATTTTGGTTGTCAATGGCATTTTGGTCTTTTACTTATTTCTTGGAAGATAAGTCTTTTGTGCACTATAAATAACCTATTTTTGGGATAAAAAAGAGAGGGGAGAAAAAAAGAAAAGGTCTAGAGAGTTTTTTTAGTTTTGTTAGTTTTTAATTTTATCTATTACACTAAGAACACAAAAAATACATTTTTTCTTACAATCATCTTCAAGTTTTCATATAGAATACCAAGAGCACACCACATTTCTAGTACATCTCTAACCCCATACCTAGAACACTTAAAACATGCACTACATTTCTAGTACATCTTCAACCACACACTTAGAATACCTAGAACACATACTAGTACATCTTCAAACTTACACACACTTCCCCAAGAACACATACAAGTTCAATTTCTCTCTCACACACTATAAATTTTTCACACAAGTCAATTTCTCTCTCACACACTACACATACTACTCTACTTTTACACAAATTCAATTTCATCGTCACACACAAAACCTTCACTCTCACTCTCTCTCTGACACACTACACACAGATACATGTACAGGCACACACAAAACACACGTGTGCACTCTTTCACAATTGACTCACTCACATTCTCTCTATAAGACACAAACAATGCACTCACATTCCCCTCTCAGCTCACTCACATAATATCCACAACTCCCACACCACTCTCACAATCAGCCTACATTACGCACACATACACATTTCAGTTTCACTCATACACACACAATCATGTTCATGCAGTAACACAAATTAAATTCACATTGGCAGACACCCTCACCATTCACACACAATTCTTCTTTTCTCTGGGTCTTCCTACAAATCACACCAGCATCACCCAAATCTCCATATCCCCTGCAAGTGCACAATCATGCACATAGCCACTTACTCACACATTCACACAACATGTACAACAACAACAACAAAAGCCCCTCAAACATCCTTTGTCAATCACAAACCCTCTCAATCGTAAGTGAATTTGCCAGGCAACCAAATTTGCCACCATTACAGTCCAAAACTCCACCACAATAACCACCGACCCCAATGGAAAACCACAAGCCCACTATCATAACCAAGCCACCATATCTCTACCCACCACAAATAGCAAAGTCCCAACGCCATACAATCTCCAAGACAGTACGCACTACCACCATCAAACTGCCAGCACCTTAACACTCATCACCTATCCATGTCAACAGCTCCATTCAAACAAACCTCCTGAAATCACCTAAAGCTACGCACCATAATCCCAACCATCGCTCCAATCAGTCAAACAGTCCAAATCATCGCACACCATCCCAGCTAATTTCACCACTGTGCAACAAACAAATCCCCAAATTTAGTCACAAAAATTAGTCCAGAAACTTCACCATCACCACAGTCCTAAGGCTGTCAACGGTTTGGGTCTAGACCCGGACCTGTTGATTTTTTTCAGGTCCGAGTAGGAATAAAATTCTGTTTACCCGGACCCGGATCTGGACCTGTTTTTTCCTAATAAAAAATGGGTCAAATCCGGAATGTTATGACCCGACCCGGACCCGTTTATATATATAATAATTATAAATTATATATACGTATTTTAAATTTTTAATACATAATACTCAATAAATAACAATTATAATATACATACATACGTATTTTACACTTTTAATACTCAATACTTGATAAATAATAATTGTAAAATATATAAATTTATTTTATATTTTCAAGACCCGGACCCGAACGAACCCAGATCCAGGAAACCAAATGCAAGACCCGTTGGGTCTCGGGTCTGGGTCCGGAAACTAAACACAAAAACGGGTCCGAGTTCGGAACATTTAATTCCGGCCTGGACCCGACCCAGTTGACACCCCCTACACAGTCCCATCTTCTCCTCCAGTTATCACCATCATTTGCCAAAAACCACTACCAACAGCCCACGTTTTCCCTCAAATTTCCCTCCTTACAAATTTCCAAGTTTCATCAATCTCAGCCATCAAAACCATTATCAAGCTTCATTACCACCATAACGCCTCACCTCAAATAGCCCCAAAGATTTGCCATTCACAGCAATAGCAACCAAATCATCACCTCACCACCATCTCAACCCAACTTGCAGAAACATAACACGCATCACCAGTTCCCAATTATTATCAAAGCAGCCCAATTTCCAGCTACCACTATCAATTCTTTGTAAAAAAAACCCCCTAAACCCACTGCCCAAATCTACAAAGAACAAGAACAATCACAAAAATTACAACCACTCTAATTCATCTTGCTACCCTCGTTCACCAGCAAAACTTGAAACTTTCTTTGCAATTCCATCTCCCACCACCATCTCTCACCACCTGACTCCACGGAAGTCAAACAAACACCCAAGAACCACTTCCAAAAAGCCCCTCCATTCCACCGTTTAACCACCACAGCCAACAAACAAAGCCATGGGAGCTCCACCACTGCAACCAGTTGCATCGGCTAAACAACCACTGAAACCCATTCCCTTAGCTGGGTAATCCCTGAAAAACATCACCACCGAATTGCCCCAATCACAGCCAAAAAGGTAAAACTCTTGAGATTTTTTTGGATTCGCTTTCTATTTCATCTAATCTCCATGCAAATATCATTTGGTTGATGATTTTGCTACGGGTTGGAAATTTCAAGGTTGAGCTCTAGAGCATTTTTTAGTTTGGAAATGAGGGACTTTTCTTTACTTCTTTAGATAGAAACTGATAGAGTGGGCCGTTTGTTGAGGTGTAGAGTTTCAAGGTTTAAATTTCAAAATTTGGGAGCTGGATTTTGGTTAGAGAAGCTGAGAATTGAAGAAAGGAGACTTAGGAGATTTGGGTCTTGGATGCAGTTGAGTGAAGAAGAAGAGAGGGAGAGGGAAGAAGATAGACTGACCAGAGAAAAGAACAAAGTTAGGAGAGAAAGAGAGAATAAAAGATGGGAAGAGAAAAAGAAAGAACGAGAGCTAGAGACGGAGAGAGTATCAGAGGAGAAGAGAGAAAGAACAGAAAGATGAAGAAGAAAGAAAGAGTAAGAGAGAGAAATGGAAAGAACGAAGAAGAAACTAGAGAGGGAGAGTGACTGAGAGAAAAACAAAATTCGGATGGGTTGGGTTTTTTATGTCTTAATTTTGATTAATTAGTTTTGTTAATTTAATAAATTTCTAGATTTGGTTAATTACTTGAATTAGTTAGTTTAGCTATTGGAATTAATCCATACTTAATTTAGTTATTAGATTTGGTTAGCATGTTTTGGGTATTTTATTAGTAGATAATTATTTATATTTTAGTCCCTGAAGTCCTAGGTAAGGTTATTGTGTCATTTGCATATTTTCGATTTATGCACTTTAATCCCTATTTATTACAGATTGAACCCTAGGTTTCATTTTCTTTCAATTGAAGTCTTAATTGATTGCATCTTAGTTTTATATTTGTTGAAATTTATGTTTTCACCCCCATGCTTGCTTGAATTTAGAATTAGGACTCTAGGCTAGTTTTAATTTCCATTCATTCTCCTCAGACTTGAATAAATTTCCAATTTTTACCCCTTAAAGTTTATAGAAATTTAATTTTGGTTCCCTTAATTGCTAGACTTTACATTTGACCCAATTTATCAATATTCACATGTTTTAGGCTTTATTTCTTTATATCGAGGTACCTTGACTTGTTTGTTAATTTTGATTAGTATTGGTACTGGGTCTTCAAAAAGGTATCCCTATTACTTGTAAATTTTTCTCTATGTGCTTTAATGTGCTCTTATGTGATTTTTATGTATTTTCTTCAAATATTTCTTATTTTTTCATGCTTTTGCATATTTATTTACTTTATGTTATTTAGTTTTGAACCTTATTATTTGGGCAAAAATGTAATAGATAGATTGCAATTTCTTTTATTTTGGCTTATTTTTGTATTTAGCTAGTCAATGTAATAGTTAGAATATATTTCTTATATTTTTAGTTAACATTTGTATTTAGATAGCAAGTGCAATAGATAGGTCATTTTACTTTCTCCCTAAAATTGTAGCTAAATCCCCCGGTGTAATAGTCAGGGCTTATTTGCTTTTGTGTGCTTGTATGCTTTTATGTTTTACCGTTTTCCTTAGGATCTTGCATCTAAATATCATGTTTACATATTATATGCTCTTATGTGCTCTTATACGTCTTATATGTTTACTTGCTTTTAGCTCACATTTTACTATTTTAATTCATGCTTTATCAGCTTTCTTATTCCGTCATCACACTAGTCCAACGCTAGTTGTGGTTTTCTCGTTTTCCAGCTAGTCCAACGCTAGTGGAGGATTTCTAGAAAGGGCCAGTCCAATGCTAGGCTCTTAGGTCATTTTAGTGATAGTTTCAGTCGCGTGCATTTCATCTCATTTCAGACACATTTTCTTTTTGTAGAAATTTTTATATTTGCACGATTTTTGGTATATATTTTATTATTATTATCTATTTTTGGCATTCGACAATGCATGATACTTAGGTTGCATTTTACTTAGAAGTTAGGTCATTTGTGTGTTCCGACTTGAAGTAGTTGTCTACTTACATGAGAAGCGGTGGCGTAACAGATCGTTTCCCCCTCCATGAGTAAAAAAAGTCAAAATCATGAGTTATTAGTCCTCCATACTCGTTATGGTGCATCTCCACTTTCTTCAACCGCTTATTAGCTATATTACTATTTTTATTTTCTTTTGCATTCCATTTTTGCATCTACACTCGTGACTTCTTCAAAGTCTCGACTTGGATTTCGCAATTAATGCGATAATTCCGGCTAAGCCTTGATGGGACATTTTGACCCTCTCGATATTCACATTAAACTTAGGATTTGTATTCACGTAGACACATCTAAATGCGATAGAATTTAGAGTTAATGTATAAAAATTTGATTAAATCTCGTAACTATCTTCGGCTAGGTTGAAAGGGTACCTTAGGCGCAAACCTTTGCATTCATTTTCTTCAAATGTGACTCCCGGATCATTTTCTTTTGTTTTTCGTAGACTGAAGTCGAAAAAGGATTTTTGAATGCTTTTTTTTTATAAAAATTTTAATTTTTGTTTTGTTAAATGATTTTTGGATGACTTGGTACGCCCCAACTCAATACCAAGTGGCGACTTCATTTTTTAAATAAAACCCTTTTTCAAAATTAGTTGGCCAAAACTGTCGCACTTTAGTCCCGGCCTTGTTTTATTTTAAAATACCATTTTCCTAAATGACACATTTCCGCTCAAAATCCGATTTTTTCTCGCACACACATAGTTTTTTCCAAAACTTTTCTTTTCAAAAGGGTCACTGGACTAACTCGTGCTACGATTTTTTGGGGCATGACATTATCTTTTGACCACAAGAAGTTTTGAAAAATTATAAATGCAGCTATGATGGTGATGGTGGTGGTGCACATGGTGTTGTAGGGGCAAATTAGTCAACGATTTTATTACCCCATCTAAGTGTCATCTCGGGATGACTAATACCACCACCGCCATAGGATTATTTTATTGTATGTACAAGGAATCAATTCGGTTAGATAGGATGTGTAATTGCATACTTAAAACACAACCAAAAATTAAATGACATAAGATTAGTAATCCAATCGCGTGTCATCCCATGAATCAAACCCACCCTTTGATGCATGTTTCTTTTCTTATTATTTCCATAGATTCTTTTTAGTAAATGTATGGGAGGATTGTATAGTAATTTTATACTACTAAGGGAGGTCGCTATAATTTTTTAAATTAGAGGCGAACTTCGTACAGTTATGCCAAATTTTAGGGAGATATATGAAATTATCCCCATAAAAAATTGAAGGCCTTTTCCCATATATCTAGGAAAAGGGCGATTTTTCATGTACTGCCTCCACGTCCTCACATGTAGACCTTATTGTGTAAAGAAAAATTACGTGAGTACAGTAATGTGTGCTGACATAAGAAAATGATGTAGTCTAAAAGAGACATACGCGAGCATAGTTCATGCATGTTTATATAAGAAAGTGATGTAAAGATGCTTATGTGACTCTCTTTTATACTACAAGATTCATAAGTTAAGACAGACCAGGTCTAAGAATTTTCCTCTACAAGATGTTTTTATCTATTTTAGGGGTACAAACAAATAGAACTGCTCGTAAACAGCTTAGTCAACCGTTCAAATCAAGTTTGATGTTGATTAAACTCGAGCTGAACTCGCATGACTAATTAAGCTTGACGAGCCAATCTCGAGCATTTTGGTACCTAGTTTAAGTGCTGTCAAGTTTTTTGAGCCTATATGCATATGTAAACTTTTTAGATAAATTACATTCTTTCCTAGGTTTGAATAGTAAAAAGTATTTTAATAAAATTTTGTTAACATAAAAATAAAAAATATAATATTTCCTTAATTTTCTCTCATATTCCAATCTCTTCCTCTCTATCATCCTCTCTCTACCTCTGTTTGCTTCTTCACATGGCACAAGCATGCACACCAGACACAACAAAGACACACACGCATGTGTGCAAAAATAAACATGTACACTCACACTAATGATTATTATGATTTTATGTTGTTTTATCGGTATTTTGTTGGTGTTGTAATCAAATTGAAACTATGACTTTGCAACTTTGATTTATGTATTTTTTATTTCATTTTTATCTAATTGTTGATGAAATCTTATTCTAAGAATTGATTCGATAATTTTGATGTAAAATTATCCTCACCGAGGTGATTTGACTGCTAGTTAATGGTGGCTAGACCTGGGCTTTTTCTTTAGATCTATGCAATTTGAATTATTTTGATCTAACCTGAACTTAAATTTATATTTAACACAAAAAATGATTGAAGTGATGTGATTTGAAAGTGAGAAAGTTACCGGTAGCAATCGGAGGCAGATCCACAGTGGATGATAGTGGTTTGCCATCAATTTTGGCTGAGAACCTTTTTTTTTTTTTTGTAAAAAATTTGATAAATTTTGAGGGATTTGTGCATAACATATGAAATATATAACTTTATATTCTTATATATCCTTTATATTTTTCTCTCTTATAAATTTTTTATAATTTATAGACTAGCTCTAAAAATTTGTAAGGATAATTTGAGCTTGAGCTTTCTGGGTATGTCTGTTGTTAAGTTCGAGCTCTAAAATTATATAATTAAAGAACTTGAACTCTAACTCGAGTATAATTAACTAGGAGTACACCGTACGTTCGAATTCAGTTTTGTAAAATTGCCCCCCCAAGTTAATTTTACGAGGAAGTAAAAAACAAAATCCAAAGATCAAAACCACGCTCTTTTATCTCCGCGTTTCAACACTCCCCGCATTCGGCCTAATCTGGAAAAACTAGTACTAGTAAACGTAGTTGCAGTCACATCAGCGACGTAAGAACTCCTAAGTTTCCTCTTTTCTAGATTTGGTATATTATTATTCAAACATAGACATCCCTGTTTTCATCCATCAAATTCCATTGAATATTCAAATTTATCCCATCTCATTTTCCAAATCTTCTCAGATCTCTCCTCCCCTCTCCTCCCCCTCCCCAGTACACAACGTGTATAAATCTCTGTTGTTTTGATCTATATACAAAAATTTGGATTTGGATCAAATCTACCAATCGAAAGCACAATTGATTTGTGGAAGGACGGAATAAGAAATGGATGGTAATGGAGAAATTGAAGTCTCGGACGAGAATGAGTTCTCGCATGGACGAGGAGGGCGCAAGTACAGGCCTGTGGTCGCTCATGACAACGATCGCGCCGTCGTTGAAATGTCCTCGCTGGAATCCGCTGCGGCGTCAGCCTCTTCTTCGTCTTCTCCATTTCCTAATAGGAACCATTTGTAATTTTTGCTAATCTTACTCGTTTCTTTATTTATTTATTTTTTTTGGTTTTGAAAAATTTGAGTTTGATTTCTTTTGCAATATAATTGTTCTGCTGTTGATTCGAGCTGCATATTTTCTGTTTCTTTTTTTCGGAATTGCTTTATTTATGTGGTTAAATTTGATTTGGCATTGGCGAAATGAAACTATCTGTGAGAAGGATTGGAGAAGGGGTTTAACACCGGGGGCTTATTGATTTATAGGTTTATATACATGTCAATCAAGGGTTTATCATCTAGGGTTAAAAGATTTCAAGGGTTTTAATACATATGCATTTATATGCATGCATAAATAGGAATAGTAATTTCCCGGGAATACAGAGAATGATAATTAATATAGAATGAGATGCACATGATGGGAGATATGAGTTGAAATGTTAGGTTTGAAGAAGATGTAAGCTATATGATTTGTTGAACTAGGCTTGTTTATAATATAACTATCATTAAATGTTTCATGGATTCAAGGACGATATGTGTATTGATTTTGTAATGGAGAAAATTGTAGTTTTGCTACCAAATGTTTGAGGCAATAACAATTTCAGTCTCTAAAGTTTGGACAAAAGCAAATTAGTACCAAATGTTTTAGTTATTCAGCACGTTTAGTCATATTGACCAATTTTCTCAAAATCTTATTGGAGTTCGGTCACATGAAACTCACTTGACAGTTACAAAAGTTTTCAAAAAGAATTAAAAAAAATTTAATTGCCATAATTTGTAATTAAGGGCACACACGCAAATGAACTATCCAGGTTGATTTTTTTTAGTTTTATCTATTTATTTATCATATATGAACTCAAATTAGTACCTTTAATTACAAATTATGGAATTAAAATTTTTTTCTTTAATCTAATTCTTTTTGAAAATTTCTATAACTGACATGTGAATATCACGTGACCAGATTCCAATAAGATTTTTGTAAAATTGATCAATAGGACTAAATATGATAAAAAATTGAAACATTTGGTACTAGATTTACTTTTTTCCAAACTTTAGGGACTGAAATTGCCGATGCCCCCAAAATTTGAAACCAAAATTGCAACTTTCTCTTAATAATATATGGAGGCTATTAGTTCATGAAACTTGATTGCTGCTAATTACAGAGAATATAAATGTTGGGACAACAAGCGGGAAGGATATTGTGGCATGTACTGATGCATTGGAAAATTAAAATCGTCAGTGTTTTATATCACTGCTACTGGTGCATTGGAAAATTTAACATTGTTAGTGTTTTTATATCACTGCCTTATTGATGATTCTGTTGTATCTCTTGTCTTGTTGAATTGTTGTGATAGGTTGGATATGTTCTTGTTGTTGCTACTTTATTACTTCTGTATGTAGTGGTAGTTTAGAACATGGACTTGGAAACACTCTCAAGTAAGCTGTAGTATTTGTTTTTAAAATTTTTTTTATGGTTCATTTTACTTCTGACAATGGTATGGACAATTCTTAGAAGTCCGTACGGCGGTTAAGGATTGGGGATCAAAAATAAAATATTGGTGTTAAATTGTCTGCTGCATGTGCCAGTAGACGGTTGTCCTAGAAGTATAAAACTTTGTTGTTTTGAAATGAATCACTTTATTTAATGTTCGTAAATTTTTTTTTTCAGAAAATTTAAAATATCTTCACTAAAGAAACTGACCAAATGCCTTTGGTTTACTAGTCTGTTTCAGACTACTAAATCATCTTGATTATTTATAAATGCCAGTTATGTGAATGTGCATTTGAATTTAATGAGGAAAACTTTAGCAAAATGGTGACTTGATTGAGGGTTTGAAACCTCTTTTGGGTGGCTTGATATAGGTTCCGTGATGGCTGATTATGAAATGTGGAAGACTTTCATGTTTGAGCGATGTCAAAGAACAACAGTTATTATCGTAGAAGCAGTATTGAGTAATGAGAGTTGGCTAAACATCAAGTCTACTTGATAAACTGTGCTGTATGGCAGAATTGATTTTGGTTGAAATTCTAATGTGCCCATAGTCATTTTCTTTCATTTTTGTATTAGATCGTGGTCTTCATGATTCTGAATTCCACATTCTGTGGCAGGAAAGTAAAAGTGAGCAATCAGACAAACATGGCTTCTGAAGAAAGAGAAGGATCAGTGCCTGCTCATGAAGGTGCCAATGGCTCTCAGAAGGATTCCAAATTGGAACTGTTTGGATTTGACTCACTTGTGAATATTTTGGGTCTTAAGAGGTAAATGGTATTGATTTCTGTTCAAGCTGACAATATTTCTTGTAGTTTGCATTTCAGAATTGCCTTTGTAATTATTTCTTCTTATGTAGCGTTGCTTTTCAGTATGACAGGGGATCAGGTTCCTGCACCCTCTAGTCCCAGAGATGGAGATGATGCTGCTATCAATCTTGAGCGTCCTAAAGTGCTTGTATGTGTTCTTTCATTTGCTGTTGATGTTCTTGAAGTTTTCAGGCTTTCCTGTATACACTTTGTAGACTAATTTTCAATTGGAAGTTGTGTTCGGTTGCTTTTAAATTTTATTGCAATTGGTGTTGAAAAGATTTTTTTTTGCCTTCAAATATTAGCTGTATAACTACGTATTTTATAATGAGACGATGACATGGTAACAATGTCATATAGAGTAGCAATAGTACTTGTAGCTTCTACTGTCTTTTGATGATTTGTTTGTTATTTTAATGAAATGATGAAGTTACCATTCAATCATTGTTGAAGGCATTCCATGACAAACTTTTTGTATTTTGTTGGAGTTAATGTAAAAGGTGATGAGTTGAAAATTTAGCTCACTATAAACATATCAGAATTTGTTGCACTGATCTTTCCGTAAAATCTGAGCAGCTAGCTTATTCATTGCTTTTGTTTATAGAGGAAGAGTAGTTATCTTTCTTTAACTCTTATTCTGCACCAGGTAACTAATATCGTGTTTTGTCCCAGCTAGCAATATAATTCTCAACTCTAATACAACTTGTTAGCTTGTCCAATAACTTGTTTCTTTGGAGTTACGTATGTCTCTATTATCAGTACTTATCCTCAGTTGTTAGGATGGCTATAAGAAACCTACAACAAGATAGTCTTTGATTTTAGGTTTGCAACATTTTTGCGTTCTTCGATTCCTGTTTCCTCACCAGCTGCTTCTTGACTTGGTCACGTTGATATCCCCTGTCTTGCAGAGTTAGTTGTAGTCTACCTTTTTTTTTTCATTTAGTTTTCTTTACCATTCTAGTTTGCTGCTCCAAATATTTGTTTGGTGACGTTTAACTTCTCAGATTACAGTACCCTCATTCTTCATATTATATTTCTTATTCTTTCTCTTTCTAAACGTATTACTTGTACTATAATTAAAGTAAGGAATGCCTAAGATTGATTGTTCATAACTTCTCAGATTACAGTACCCTAATTCTTTATATTATATTTCTTATTCTTTCTCTTTCTAAATGTATTACTCCTACTATGATCCAAAGTAAGGAATACCTAAGATTGATTGTTCATTAGTTAATGGCTAAAAAACTCGCTTTTAGTGAAGCTTGTTGAATATCACAAGGGTCAGCTTTAACGTCCCCCCCCCCCCCCCCCCCCCCCCCCTTCCTCCTTTTTGATGGTAGAATATGTGCAGCAACAAATGGGTACAACCATTCTTCACATCCTCTACTGAGCTTACTTATCTGTATTTTTTTGGAATGTATTTAATTTGGAAGGTTATTGAAGACTGGATATTGATAAAAGAATTAGATTAGAAGCACATTCATCATATGCAGTATTCGCTTGCACACGAAGAACATTTACCACAATAAAATAGCCGGCATGAAATGTTAGGAACTAAGATGGTTTTATCATGTTTGAGCTCTCTATTTTTCCCCCCTCCATTCAAGGAACAATTCTTTGGTGTCTGTGTATCAAATTGGGAATAAAACAGGTCTAGATGCAGCTTGTTAATTGGCTGCAGCTTGACAAACAGGAATGGTTGGAAATAATTGTTCAATAGTAAATCATGTAAAATGATGCTAAAATCTTTTGGTGACTTTTATTTCATATATCTGTAAAAATTATTGCAGGAGTGGTTTCATGTGGAAAGTAGTAGAGCTAACACTCTAAATAATGCTCTACTGTTTTTGCAAACCATTTTTTCCTGCATCATAAAGTAACTCTTATTATCTCTCTCACGTGCAGTATTGGTTAGTTATTAGTGACAATAAAGTTGGATAGCTGACAAAATAGAATATTGGTATTGGCTAGTGATTAGTCCTTACCCTTACCCCTCTGGAGTCTCCCTTGAATTCCAACAGTTTGATGCGGCATTCTTTGACTTTTTACATAGTGAACTTATCTGTGTGGAATATGTTCTTGTTCATTCTTGTTGCATTGTCAGACAACTCTGCACGGGTGTGAAGATATTACAGTTCATTAATCTTTTAAAATTTTCTTTTGGCCAAAAGCATGTTCGGAGATTTTTGAAAAAACCAAGATGCTAAGCATGGGTTTCACTTTGGTGTTGCATCATTTAACTTTGATTTACCATTTTCTTTTTTTGATGTGACTTCTGTAGGATACTGGTGTCAAACTAGGGACTATGATGGGAGTGTTTGTGCCATGCTTGCAAAATATTCTGGGAATTATCTACTATATCAGATTTTCATGGTAAATAGCATTTTTCTTTATATTCCAAAGTACACATGGCAAAGACATAGTACGCATGTTTATATATACCTTTGGGAGTTATGAGTCATCCACCCATATAAGTGAGAACACTCTGCTTTTTAATTTTTCTAGGAAAAGATTGGTATTGCTTGCTTTAAAAACTGACCATTTAACCTTGTGTTTCTGTCTGTTATTTGTATCTTGATAAGACAATGTGACATTTGAATTCCTTGACTTTCTTGGAGTTGATTAGGCCTGCATGTTACCAATGTTTTTAGAACCGGACCGGCTAGTAAATCCAAGGAGGGGCCGGTTCGCGGTCCGATCAGTTCAACTGATCGGACTGGGGTTCAACCTTTTTTTTCAATAGTATTAATTTTCCCTTTGATTGAGAAAATATACAGCCTGGAAAATATAGCCCACGAATCAAATTATGAGAACTTATTGAAACAAATTATGCACATAATGTATAGCTACAATCCATTTATAGTGCATAATACTATTATAAGAAAACACAACACTAACTTATTATAAATGCAATAATACAACCTGATATAAAAAAAAAAAAAATCAACAGATGACTCCAAATGATTCTTTCTCTTTATCATTAATTTTCTTTTTTGTTGGTAAGCACCAAATGATTCTCTTATCCTCCTTAATTTGTTTGTTATTGTGCTATCTATATGTAATCTATTGAAGTTAAATAGTTGTATTTTTAATTGACCACTTGTAACCGATTACAAAGTTAATTTGTTACATAGACTAGTAAAAAGATCAGGGAAATTTGTAAAATCAAAATATATCATGAACTCCTTTAATTCTAGTTGTAGTAAAAAGTATTTGTACAAATATACTTGAACATCAAAGATGGTCAATTTGATATTCAAATGAACTACAAAAAGATGCATTGATTATTGAAAGCGATAATCTTAGTTGTATAACATAGTTATTGACAGGAGCATATAAAAATTCTAAATATCATTTCCAACTAGAAAAAGCATATTTATCTATCAAACACCTTATAAACCAAACTACATATACAAAACCATACAATTAAAATACTTTGATAGAAGAATGCATAAAACCATTTAATCTTTACATAAGACTTACGCACACATGAGGGAGTGAATTTAAAAGTTATTTGTACTTCCCGCAAATCAATAAATCAAGAATAACCATATAAAATCCATATTTAATGCAAAACATTTTAAGTTCTGTTCTGTAGAAATAGTCCATATCCAAATAGTCGTAACAGCAATCACAAGTGAGACAAGCTTGTTTGCTAAAGAATCTTCTTTGCTTTTTCATTATTTTTTACATAATTATAAATGGTCAATACCTTTAAGTTGCTGCAAAATTCCTGCAGGTTGATATTATGTAGAAAAATGCACACAGAGATAATGCTGCTACTTAAGTTAGTAACAATTAATGACTAGTAGTAAGCAAAATCAAATGAATAATAGAAAAACAGCACAAAGAGATTTAAAGCTGCCATAAAACCTGGGATATATGAATATCATTAAAAGTGCAAATTTAAGGAAGAAAAAGTAAAAAGGTCTAAGTTCTTTTTCAGAAATTGATCAACAACTAAATTGTAAATCTTCTGCTTACAAGGCCCTATTAATACTGCTAGGCCGAAAGGCAAAGAATTCAATCAGCATTTCAAGGGAGCACTCATGACAGGACCAAGTCAAAGCCATCCGCAAGAACTAATTATTCAAATATGATAGAATGAAAACCATATAAATTCTCAGCCAAAGGAAACAGAAAAGCATCATGAAAAGCAGGATTGAAGCAATCATGAATATGATAATAATCATTTGTTTCTGTATATAATTATATCTAGTTCAGTCATATGCAACATGGACCAATGAACTAGATCTACTATTACCTCTGCATATATGGAAAATGAATGACCCTTTCCGTCGAAGCAATCAGTAGGATTTTTGCAATTTGAAACCAGCAGATCACTACTCAATCAAGCACCTCAGACATGAAGAAACAATCTAAACACGGTATTTTACTACAAAACCCCACAATTTATCAGAGTTCATAGACTTATTCAATTACAAAATGAAGGAATTTCCGTGCTCTTCCCCAAAACTTGAACTGCTCCTACCACTTACAACTTCAAGTACTACAACACCAAGGCTGTAAACATCAGCCTTTGTTGTTAAATGATAAACATCAGCCTTCGTTGTTAAATGACCACTTATTGCATATTCAGGAGATGAGGAGAGGGATTGGGGTTGCTGTCTTGAGCGGAGAGAGTTGAAAAGAAGAAGATGGCGGAATTAGGGAGGAATTTAGGTATATAATTGGATAAGCAAATGATGAAAAAGCCCAACAAAATCACTATATTTACAAAAATGCAAAAACTGACAGTTCAATGGTTCAAACAGTTCAAGCGGTTTAAGCGGTTTTCAACGGTTTAATGAAATAGTCAAACCATGGCCGGTTCACTGTCCAACTGGTCGAACCGGCCAATCTGGTCTGGTTCTAAAAACATTGGTTAGGACATAAATTGGATGTAACTGTGAGGTGTATAACACTGTTTGCAACTAAATTGCCCTGTTGAAATACCTGCTTGTCTTACTAACTGTTGAGGTGCCATCAATGGAAAAGATAGAGAAAAGAATGAATCGAAGGGAAAGGTTAAAAGAGACAGCTTGTCTTACTAACCATCGAGTTGTCATCAATGGAAAAGATAGAGAAAAGAATGAATAGAAGGGAAAGGTTAAAAGAGACAGCGGAAGAAGAAATAGATATGGCAGTGTAGTGGATTTGGGGTACTTGGAGCCTTTCCCCATGGCCAGCTGGCCAAACCAAGTCGATCATTGTCACATTCCTCATACCGTTGTCTAGATTCCATGCCCTGCCTGATGAAACCCGCTAACCCTAGCTTCCCTGATCCCAATGCTCATCATAGCGCCACTTTTCCTATAATACAAATAATGAAAAATTTAAGGTACATGACTGGCATGAATAAACATCTCTTGTTTGAGGATGGAATGTTAATTACCTTAAAGAAATTCCTATAAATGTATGATAACTTTAAAGTTGCTAGTAGTAAAGGTATAGGAACAATCCTTGTTATACTGCTTAAAAATTCTAATTCATCTTTGCGGCTATTCTTAGGTGATGAATAATCAAGTCATGCTTATGATACAATACAAAATGCATATATTACCAATATTTGTTTGAATTTTCAGAATGTAGAAAGCTATAAATATGTAAACAAGTTGAATTTTGTTATGCTTGGTGTAATGTCAGATTTACTGCACTTACTCATAAATGCAAAAGATAGTGCAGATGTGGGGATGGGTGGGCGGGCACTTGTTTCCTACTTCAGTTGTGCTGGGAGAAAACTTTTGCCCTGGGTGCCACATCCCCCAATTCCCTCATTCCATTAGGCCGCTGTTGGAGCACCAAACTGTTTGAGCACTCATACCATTGCCATCTACAGGGAATAGGGAACCTCCTAAAGAAAAATATATATTAAAGGGAGAAAATGACGTAAGCAGGTACCCAAGGAGAGCTGTAAGATTGGAAATGTGAATTACAAGTGAAGAAGTTTCATAATCAATCAACTTTAATTTGATACAAGTTGTACAAGCCATCAAAGGCTATCAAAAACTAAAAGCCATCAAAGGCTATCAAAAACTGTGGACAATATGAATATCACAAATGTGGTTACTGAGTGGAGCTCCATCTGTAGTTTTAATTTGTGCGCTTGCAATATCAGAAGTTTAGTGCTTTGCAACGACATATAATAAGGATTTATTTCTCCTTTGAGAAACTTCAATGTAAATCGCTTGATTTCAAATCAGTGGGTAATCGTTGATAGTCTAATATCAGTTAGAATTAGCGGCTAATTTATAACAAAAAATTAAGCTCTTCAATCCATTTCAGTTTTGAAGCTTTTTTTAATTTGCATCTATTTCTAGTCCCTCCTACCTCTTAGGCACCACGGCTGTCAAAGTTCATCTACCCTTGACTCCATCGGTATAGCATTGTAAATGCTTTCCTCTTTACAATTTGATTTTGACATTTATCAGCTCACATTCCTTTTCCCGTTGAGGGATAACGTTAGATGCTTAGTTGGAAACACACACAGACTTTTCTAGAAAGGTAAATATTTTGGTAATGCAGATATTATGAATCTTCTTTTTATTCTAATGCTAGTTGGCTTCAAATATTTTTCTTTAACCATGTTGGGATGTGTGTTGGAAGATCTGAAATGTCAAACAGATATCATGGCAGTCTGTTGTATGTGCTCATATCACGTTTCCATACACACGAGCTGGGGTCACAAGTTGGATGAGGGTTGTTTACTGTCTCTTACCAGTGTTTACAAGTCGTCCAAAATTAGTCTGATTGTATCCTATAACACCATGCTAAAATGGTGATCTATAAGCATATTAATTTAATGGTATTCCATGGAAGGATTTTGTCAGCGTTTGGTTCTTTGCTTTTTAACACTCCCAGCCCTGGGATTGGGTAGTAACTTTCCTAATTTATTCTAGTTTATGATTCTTTATCTTTTATTTTTCTTCGGTAAAATATAAAGCAGAATAACTAAAAAGAAGAACTAAAAGCAGCAATGTGGATGGCAATTTGCTAAAAAGTTGGAAGGGAAGATAATATACCAAAAAGAAGAGCATTTGGGGTCAGCTGTGCTACTGCAGTAATTGTTAGTGGCTATTGGCCATTTTGGTGCCTTCCTGGTGGTATTATATAAACAGCTTTTTCGCATCCAAATCTAATGTTATGATATACACAGAAAAGATATGGAGCAGGAACTTGATATGATTTGATGTTTTTGGGTCTGTAATTTGATCATTCTATAAATTTCATACTTCTTTATATATAGTTCAGAAAGTAAAGCTGGGGATGTTTTGAGAAAAGGAAAACTAAAAACTAGAGCGCGTTTGAATTCTGTTTTAAAATTAATTAAGCCAGTAAATTCACGTCAGAGCACCTTTAAAGAACAAAGATATAAAGAAACACAGGTCTCAGCTTTTACTGCTTATGAATTGTCCTTTGAAAAGAAGAATAAACTCGAGGTTTTTTCTTGAAATTCCTTCTTAATATTGCAGATATTGGGGGGCCTTTTTTCTTTTTTTCCAATTTTCAAGCTAAGAATCTGGGTAAAGATTGAGTTAGTCATGAGACAATTCAAAATGCAATTTCTCAAGCCTGGGATGCCCTTTTACTTCTCTTGAATTTATCATTTATAGTGTTAAATGTGGAGGTTTTCCTTTCTTTATTCTCTCCACTCAAATAAAATATTAAATGATAATCCCTATGTTAGGATCAATGTAGATGGCATATGACAATTGGAGGAATAGCATTCCGTCCAGTAGTTGTATATTCAAGCATTAACTTAAAGAAGTCCACTGTTGCATATGGATGGAATCTGTTTTACAGTTAGCAAATAAGGAGAATTAAAATGGGTGCTTTAATCATATATTTCGCAGGTGCAGAAATATATTAAATATATATGTATTTTTTTGTCATTTATTAGCTAGTTGAGAAATAAATGTTAGCCACATCAAGCTTTTAACCAATTTCAGTTTTCAATAAACAGCTCGATGTTATTGAATTTGAATTTTTTTTTTTTTTGAAGTTAATTAGTTTAATTTAGTCTTTACGTTTCTGGTTTGGAACAATGCAGGATTGTTGGTATGGCTGGCATAGGTGAATCATTGTTGCTAGTTGCTTTCTGTGGCTTATGTACTTTCCTGACTACAATTTCATTGAGTGCTATTGCAACTAATGGTGCCATGAAAGTAAGATAATTAGTCACTGTTATTAAGAAAATTTCCAAATTTATAAAGTTTAAGCAAATTCATGTAATTCACTTCTGTGTGCTCAATTGACAATGAAGTTTTGCCATTGGATTGCTACTGATACGGTTACCTATATATTATCGTTATCTAGGGTGGAGGACCTTATTATCTCATTGGTCGTGCATTGGGTCCTGAAGTTGGAGTCAGCATTGGACTTTGTTTTTTCCTGGGGAATGCAGTTGCTGGCGCTCTGTGAGTGTACACTATCTTCTTATTATTGTATAGAGCTACGATTTGTCATATACAGGTGCATGATGAGATGGACATGTGGCTAATAACATTAGTCGTTATGTCAGTAGTCTGATATAATGTTTATGGATATGTGTATGACAATGTTAGCATGGTCTTAATATGTATATTGATTATTTATTGACATTATTGCACTTCTATTTCTTGCGATATAGTTATGTATTGGGAGCTGTGGAGACTTTCCTAAATGCTGTACCAGGTGCCGGGATTTTTAAAGGTAGTCAGTGGGCCTTGGAAATTTCTGTGGTCTTCATTTGAACTATATTCTGGAGTTTCAGAAATGTTGGCTGACTGATGTATCTGTCGGTTATAAATATACAATATGTACTCCCCCCCCCCCCCTCTCTCTCTCTCGGTTAAAAGAAGCAAAAGAAAATGATGATTTTGACTTTATTTATTTATTTATTTTTTTTGAAAAAATGGTTTACTGGGAGTGTATTGCCATTTTGTGGTTTGTCTTAAAAAAAAAATTGCCATTTCTTTTCTCACTGAGTTGTGGATTTGTTCATAAGGGTATCATCAATTTTTATTTATACTTGAATACGATCATCTATTTTGTTGTTCGATAGATGGAAGATTTACTTTGACGTTTGATTTTGATTATATACCATTATTTGTTATTGCAGAGGTTGTCTAGATGGAAGAATTACTTCACCTTTGATTTTTATTATATTGCCTCATTTATTTTTGCAGAGACGGTTACTAGGGTTAATGGCACGGAAGTAGCACAGCCTATTGCCAGTCCAAATTTACATGATCTGCAGATTTATGGAATTGTTGTGACAATCATTTTATGTTTTATAGTCTTTGGTGGTGTGAAAATTATAAATCGGGTGGCACCAGCTTTTCTTGTTCCTGTTTTATTCTCATTATTCTGCATATTTATTGGGATGTTTCTGGCGAGGAAGGATCATCCAGCAGGTTCTTATCTTTAAACTTTTTTATCTGGGTTGTTTTTAACTTTTGAATTCCTATTTGATCTTGTCTGAATCATATAAGTCGACACCTGAAGCACAGTGCTGGTTCTGTTTCTTTATTTTTTTTTCTCTAAAGAGTTCAGGAAAGATAATTGAGCTCTCTTGGGCATTGTTTGGATTGAAGGAAAGGAAAGGAACGGAAAGGATTCTACCCTAGTGAAGAAGAAAAAAAGGAGAGTAGAGGAAAGTGGTTTCTATCCATCTTGTTTGGATTGGATTACTCATGGATGGGAAAGAAAGGAAAGACTAACTTGATTGTTTGGAAGGAAGGAAAAGAAAGGAAGGGACAAGATTTTATATTAGTTTACATTTTTACTCAAAATTTCAATGCAGAGTTTAAGGTGGAAATTAGACTGCATTTATGTGTCTGAATAATTTAATTGAATTCTAGTCTCCTTTTGCTTCCGGTTCTGCCTACCTTTGGGCAGAAATCAACTCATACAAATAACAAGGGCTAATCCTTTCCTTTCCCTCCTAAAAAATCATACCCAAACACAAAGGGCCAAATTTCTTCTTCTTTTTTCATTTCCTTTTCCTCCCATTCCTCTAATCTAAACCTACCAATGTTTGTCATACACCACCCCTCTAATTCTTAAAATTAGTTGGAATGTTGGTCCAGCTTTAGTATCAGGTTATATAAGTCTGTCTAAGTGCTGACGAAAGAATTATTTGTGAATTATCCTGACAAAACTTATAGAGAGGCAAAATGGTGATGGGAAACTTTTTCTTAACAAGAAAAAGGTGACAGGTGGTGTGAAGCAGCATCAAAGAAACAATGGAAATAGGGTTGATATTAGATTCTTGGTGGTGGAATCTTCAGAGAGTTAGAAGAGAGTTTGAGAATGTAGGAAAGGAGAGATCAACTGAAGGAGGTTTAGGAAGAGAGCAAGAGGAGTAAGAAGTTCTAGGAATTACCCCTAGATTAAGCATCCTTAATTGCTAGGAGAATCTGATGATAAAGAAAACTAAAAGCTAAAAGCTTAAAACGCAAAAGAAAGAAGTTGGATTTGACTGCCTTAAGTGACAGTCATTGAATTTGACTTTTAACAATTGAACTTTTGACTGTTACAAAACCCTACTTTTTGATGTTACAGAATATTACAACTGATACGTTAAAATTAGCCTCTAATGCGTTACTAAACACAGCTAAGAGAATCCAGAATTCCATGCTTTATGAGAAACATCCGGAGAGGTCTGGATTTCCTAATAACTTCACTCTTCTATTCATGGCTGTACTATATCTCCTGTAGCCTAAAATATATTTTTCTTGCCATGCATGGAGCAGCTGGGATCACGGGCTTGAGTTTGGAGTCTTTCAGGGAAAATTGGAGTTCAGATTATCAAACAACCAACAATGCGGGAATTCCGGATCCTGATGGAAAGATATCCTGGAACTTTAAGTATGGCATACAAAAGCTTCTATAGTTTGTGGCTTTTACTTTAGTTCTACTCTATCATAATTCTGCTTTACATATTGCTAGTGCTTGCTCTGTCCCAAATTGAATGTCGCCTTTGTAGTTTTTCTCTTAAAATATTTTATGCATAAAAATTGGTAGTGGGCCCATGCGTTCCTGCTAACTCTTTAAATTGCAACTACGGCATTCAATTTTGGATAGAAGCGTAGCTTTCGATGCTATTATCATATCTCACGGATTAAAGAAATAATTTCTCGAAAGTGCTATCAGTATCTGTTGTCTGTGAATTGTATGTTTGGATCGTTTACCTATGTTCTTGATGCACTTCAGCGAATTGCTTTTTATTTTCATGTATGTTTCTCTAGTTTAGCCTGTTAAATTGTCTCAGTTTTTAATAGCTATCACGTAATTAACTTTGTTCTTACATTTTGGATTGTGAGTGTTCTTATTTTGTATGGTAGGAAGCGGTTCTTAGGGTAGTGCCCTTTATTTGTTGTCTTCTGTTTCACTGTACAGAGTCTATCTTTATTATTATTTTTATTTTTTTAAGTACTTGTCTTGAACTTTCTGGCACATGTGAGAGAGGATTGTTTTAATTGTAAAAATCTAATATTCTCGTGGGAACTAGGATCTTTCTCCTCTTTGCAAAAAATTGGCATTCTCAGGACCAAGGGTTTCAAAACTCATATTATGGAAATTGGCTTGTTGAATGACGAGGGAATGCATCCTTTTATCTTTGCAATGATCATATTTTTCCTGCTAGGGACAAAACTTCTGGTGAAAAACAGCAATATCATCTTTTGTATGGTTAACAAAGAAAAATAGGGACTAGGATTTTTTCTTTGTAAGATTATGCCATTTGTTACTTGGAAGTAAATAGCTTTGATGGTGAGAAACTACCTTTTTTTAGTGCATGCTTGAGACTGCATGCATGCCTAGCTCTTCCTCAATCTGCAGTTGTAAGAGCCTTGTGCAATAGGAGTTGCTGTTTCCTCAGACAGAAAATAATTCAATTATGGATTTGCTTGAGAAAAGGAATAATTATTATGTCCCTCATTTGAATAGAGGGAAAGCTCTGGGGGAAAGTAAAGTACAGGAAAATGAGATGAAGAAAGCAAAAATTACATCTTTTGTAGTATAGTAGTAGGATATTTGTATCTAACCAATTTTTCCTGCAGAAGCCTGTGTATTCTGTAGCATGGAATATGGAGGAGAATGTAGGAAAATAATGTAGCTTTACCGTCAACCAAACATGCAAGAAAGACAAATTAACTATCTTTCCCTAATTTTCCCTACCATTTTCTGTAATCTAATGCTATTTTTATGTATCCGGTTTTGGATGCAAAGATATAAAACAGTTTGTCCTTAGGATATATCAATTCTTTACTAGAATGCAATCCATAAAAGCAACCCCAGTACAACAAAATCATACCAGCATGAGTTATTTTAACCTTTGCACCACAACTCTCTGCTGTGTGTATTCATGCAGTGTGATGTTTGGTACCTGTTTTACATTTGTGGTCAGTTGGCGGTTAATTCCTTGTTGCTGTCTCTCTTTGCAAGTTACAGTTGCTGTTAACCATGAAAACAGTTTCCGTTTATGTATGGAGTGGGTTGGGGAAATAGGTGGCATTTACAACCAATATTTGGAACTTTTCAAGTTCACCAGTTCTTGCAAGTTTTCCTTTTATTGGTGCCTTCATATTATATTGCCATAAAAGAAAGTTGGAGCTGATCTGTTCCTGGATACCCTGATTTTATAGCTTTTCCTCTTAACAGTGCATTGGTAGGTCTTTTTTTTCCTGCTGTAACGGGGATTATGGCTGGTTCAAATCGTTCTGCCTCACTGAAGGACACTCAGAGGTCTATTCCTGTCGGGACCCTAGCTGCAACTCTGGCAACTTCTGGGCTGTATCTGGTTACAGTGCTATTTTTTGGAGCTCTTGCTACCAGAGAGAAACTTTTGACAGATAGGTAATGTTATGTAACTTAGTAAAATGCTGTAGTCATTAACATCATGTGTGCCATTGCTCCAGATTCTGTTTCCAAATGGGTCGTGGGTTTGCCTTGCTTTGTGCTTATATCAACTTTTGCATTCTTTTGAACTGTGACTCTGTGTTATTTTTGCATTATTTGATTGTTTCCTTTTCTAATTGTCTTTAGCAAACTATATTTCATTAATAATCTGTGGTTTTGTTTGTGTACTTATTTCGCTTTTTCAGATCTTTGTTAATGTCATTGTTCTCTTCTATATGAGTTAAATATTATTGATTTAATTTGAAAGGCAAAGTTTAATCATATTGCATTGTCTTCTCTTTTAAAATAAAAAGCTCATTGCGCTAGAATCAATGGATTGTTATGCAGGTGCACACGAGTTACTTTTTGTATACGATGGTTATTTTATTTTCTGTATATGCAATGGACAAAGCTGCATCTCAAGTTGTCAACCCCTTATTTTCTTTTCCACACTGACTCCATCCAACCAAAAGATCCTCTTTTAACTTTTGGATGCTCCATTCATAGGACAGTTTTTTCTTGATTTTTTGTTAAACACCATGAGTTCCATTTGGGATTCTTAGCAGAGCTATAAACATTCCTAAAACCAGCATCATAAATCATATTTTGATAGTGAAACTGCAAGATTTTTTAATTGCATTGGCTGATCCTGATAATTTTAAAGATATATACTGTTAATAATTGTCTGCCTTTTGCTCAGAAGAGATGTTGTCTGGCGTTGCATGTCTCAAACTTCTGTATAATAATCTATTTATGCAGGTTACTTACAGCAACTGTTGCTTGGCCATTCCCAGCAATCATTTACATTGGTATAATTCTCTCGACGTTAGGAGCAGCACTTCAAAGTCTGACAGGCGCCCCACGTCTTCTAGCTGCAATAGCCAATGATGACATATTGCCTGTTCTTAACTATTTCAAGGTGGCAGAAGGGAATGAACCTCACATTGCTACTTTCTTTACTGCCTTCATCTGCATTGGATGTGTTGTGATTGGAAATCTTGATCTTATTACTCCTACCATAACCATGTTTTACCTTCTCTGCTATGCGGGAGTGAATCTGTCCTGCTTTCTTTTGGATCTTCTAGATGCTCCTAGCTGGCGTCCTCGCTGGAAATTTCACCACTGGAGTCTTTCCCTTGTTGGAGCACTGCTTTGTATCGGTATACTTACCAGTACCTTCCATTATAACTAGTCATTGTTTGCTTATTTTGTCAGCCTAACATTTCAATATCTCAGGTTTCATACTATTAATGGTTGATTTTCAAAGAAACATTATAGTTTAATTCCTGAATGCAGAAGATATGAGGATGATTTAGAGGCATTCTTAGAACACGAAAAAATGATGTGTAGATGGATGTTAATACTTTCTGAATTCAGAGAACAACTCATGAATAAATATTTGGGTTTTTATATTAGTTACAAGAGTTCCTGTGTATTATATGGACTAAATGGACTGACGAAGAGAAACAAATTGGGGTGGTCTAGGGCTTATTTAGTTGACTTTCACATTTGGAGAATTCACGAATCAGATGTGGGACTCCTAGGGGTGGCAATTTCTGACACGACCCGAAAACCCGACACGAACCTAACCCGAAAATAGCGGGTTTGGGTTGGGGCTTTGCGGGTTCGCGGGTCGGACCCGACTGACCCGCGAAGGAAAACAGGTCGGGTTCGGGTCGACCCGCGGGTTGACCCGCGAACCCGAAAAAAAAAAAAAAAAAAAGAAGAAGAAGAAGAAGAAGAAAAGAGGAAAAAAAATAGATTAAAATACACGAAAAAATGATCAAACACATTTTTTGCAAATAGTAATATCAAAGTTGCTCATTAACATACACTTAATTCCTCTTACAATTTACTTTCATAAGCTAAGTAGAATTCTTAATTTTTTTACAATTTACTTGATTATTTATCCAATGAATGAAATTTGTGTTTGAATGTGAATAAGTGGAACATGGCATTCATTATCCAATGAATGAAATTTGTGTTTGAATGTGAATAAGCGAAACAAAACTACAAAATGTTAGTAGTTGTTTTTTGTTTTCTTTTTTTTTTTTGAAGAAAAGAGGAAAGAAAAGACATTAAAACACACACACACACACAAAATGATCAAACACATTTTTTGCACATACTAATATCGAAGTCACTTACTAAAATACACTTAATTTCCCTTATAATTTACTTTGAAAAACCTAAGTATAATTCTTAATTTTTCTTACAATTTACTTGATTAATTATCCAATGAATGAAATTTGTGTTTGAATGTGAATAAGTGAAACAAAATTACAAAATGTTAGTAGTAGTTTTAGGTTTTTTTTTTTTTTTTTTTTTTTTTTCAGGTCGGCGGGTCGACCCGCCAACCCGCCAACCCGTTTCGGGTCGTGTTCGGGTTGAGCATTTTCGGAGTTGGCGGGTTGGCGGGTTCGGGTTGGCGGGTTGGCTGTTATACCCAAGTCTCAACCCGACCCGCCAACCCGCCAACCCGACCCGTTGCCACCCGTAGGGACTCCATTGAAACGCTCAAGAGTGGAGGGATATGGTGACTTTCAACTTTATTATTCCCATAAATTGGTTGCTGTAGTGGGTTGTCAGAAAATGTTATTGAGAATCATTAAATTTTGTACCCATGATTTTGCTCTGATATCCCAAATTGACAGACTCTTAAGGTTTTGATTAAATATCCTTTTTGCTTTATTCTTCCTATCTAAAGCAAGAACGCTAATTATGTATTCAAATATGAATTAGCCCATTTTTAACTAAACAGTTGACCTTATGTCTTTGCTAGTTTATCTCTTTCATAACCTAAAAGGAGTAGGAATCTTCGGTCAGATTTAGAATTATCAAAACTTGAAAACGATTTGCTTCTACTTTTCTGCTTATACATTGAAACGATATTGTTCACAAGCCTACCGTCAAATGTATTAACTTCTTCCCCTCTAGATTAGATCATGAAGGCTTGGATTGAGTGTAGATTACAGGATAGGAAGAAGATTTTATGAAGAGAAATGAGGTTGGCTGCATCATGTGATTCGACACATTGTGAGCTGCCAAAATGGACAGTTTACGAAGTATGTTTGACGAATATTTGTAGAATAAGAAATTATACTGCAATAAATATAGGCAAGGTGATTTAGACTTACAATGAACGATAATTAAGACACATATTAGTTATTTGAGATTTTTTAACAACACCAAGAGATGTGCATGCGCCAGTGGGGAAGCATGTGGCCTCATGAGTCAGAATGTAAGGGTGAGATCTCAATGACTAACTACTTTTGGAGTTGGGCCTTGGTAGCAATCTTGGGCTTTAGACTAACAAGTTTTGGCCCTTCAATATTCTCATAATCTTTAAATTGAGAGGAGAATGACATGGACTAAGATGGTGGAGAAGATTCCAAGCTTGTTATTCATGGATAAAAAGCTTTAAATTGAGTAAGGAACTTGACTTAATGTAGTGGCTTTAAATAGTATAAAGAAATCTTCGAGAATTTTCAAGTTGAGTTAATATGGTGAAATCTTTTACAACGTTCAAGTTGAGTTGACATATTAAAATAGGGATTAAGTGCAGATTGCCTTTCATTTGAAGTTCTTGAAATGGTGGAGCCTCATGCAGGGATTGCTATTGTTAAAATTTTCTGCAATATTATGATCAAGGAAAATGCATGTTAAGTTATTGAACTATGTCTGTCTTAAATTGTCTGTCTTTGCAATATTGGGCTGAAATATAATTTTCATTATGTCTTTGTGCAGTGATCATGTTTTTGATTTCTTGGGCATTCACTGTGGTTTCTCTGGCCCTAGCAAGCCTCATATATTATTACGTGAGCATCAGGGGAAAAGCTGGAGACTGGGGTGATGGTTTCAAGAGTGCATATTTCCAACTTGCTCTGCGTAGTCTGCGATCTTTGGGAGGTGGGTTTTCTTATCCTAATTAGAATATTGTACATATGACCTTTTACCACTGTTCTGTTGGATTGTTCTCAATAGCTTAATAAGCTATAAGCAGCTAAATTTAAATTGAAATAGTAGTTGATATCCTTCTTAAAGCTTTTGCATGAGGTAGTGGGCAGAGGGCTTTGGCTTTTGGTCTCTTCATTTTCTTTTCTTGGGCTCTATTATTTTGTTTTCTTTTGGACAATTGTATATGCTATAAAAATAGTTAATATCCTTCTTATAGTGGATCAACATACACAAGATAATACATATGGAGCAGAGGGCTATGGCCTTGGGTTTTTTCCCCCTTGTCTTTTCTTTTCTTGGGCTTTATACTTTTATTTTCTTTTGGACAACTGTGTATGTGGAATCTGTCAAACTTTTAGTGGGAACTTTGAAATATTGATGCTGGACTTGCGTGGTTAGTGAAAAAGGACGAACAATTGGAGGTCCTAAGGGCTTTAGTATTGAACTAGAGGCGGTCATAAAATTGCAAGAACAAGAGCGGAGGTCATAGATATTTGTCTTGTTTTTAATCATTCATCTGCATTTAAATCATGTATTCTGCTGAAAGTTGCCTGGGATGCCATTCAATTATAGGTGCCAGCTGTGAGTATCAATATTTAAGAAACTTACAGCTTGTATTTAGAGTGAATTGCTGAAATGGTCCTTGAAGTATTTACAGAATCTTATTGTTTGCCTCAAACTTCGTTTGGGTACTACAAATGTCCTGAATTTCAGTCTTCCTTTTCTGAGCAAAAGTAATAAACCCTAGTCACATGTCTGCTCCAGAATGGCATGAATGGAACTCCAGTTCATGTTTGCGATCGGCCTCCTTTATGCTTTTCAACTTCCTTTTCTTTTTCTACTTTATTGTCCATTTTTCTTCTTTCTTTGCTCCATCTTCTTCCTCTTGCAGAGTGGTAAGTGCCACTGTTCAGTGTCCACCACAGCAGCCCCCTGCCGCTGGCTCTATTCACTTGCTTAAAACTCTTGCCAGTCGCCTCCTTTTTTCTGTACGTATATGTATCTGGCCTTAGATTTCCTAAATTCAAGCATAAAATCTCAAAGCACTAACAGGGTGGTGGCTTTGCTTTTCCACCGTCCAATTGACATTGAAACTTAATTAGATTTATGCCAAGATGCTCCTTAGTGTTTCCAGCATTCCGTAGTTTCAATTGAGAACAAAAGCCACCAGAATTCACAAATTTACCCTTAACATCCGAAACTAAATTTAGCTATATCCCCAAAATCTCTAGTTGCACATATTACAATGATTCTTGAGCCATTTGTGTTATGGAATTGCACCAAGTCATTTCACCGGAAGCAATTTGGTGCCTCACTTATACTATTAAAGAAATCTCTCGTTTCAAGAATTTGGCGACAATCCATGTGAAATCATCCATAGGTGTTTGTCATCGTCCGAGTCAAATGCTTGATATACTAATAATAGTAAAGTTGAAGAATTAACCCTGCATGGGCTTGGGCTTGGGCCTCAGAATGATCTAATAGCATTTCTGATTTGAACCAAAATGACAGATGGGCAAACTGCTTTCTTGTTTTGCACAATTTAGCCAGTATGGTGATCATTTCTGCTTCTGATTTTGTGATTATATCACATTCGTTATGCAGCTGATCAGGTACACCCAAAGAATTGGTACCCTATCCCCCTCGTATTCTGCAGGCCGTGGGGTAAGCTTCCTGAAAATGTCCCTTGCCATCCCAAACTTGCTGACTTTGCCAACTGCATGAAGAAAAAGGGTAGGGGAATGTCTATATTTGTCTCTATCATGGATGGAGATTACCATGAATGTGCTGAGGATGCCAAGATTGCCTGCAAGCAGCTTAGTACCTACATTGACTACAAACAATGTGAAGGTGTAGCAGAGATAGTAGTTGCTCCCAGTATGACTGATGGTTTTAGAGGCATTATTCAGACCATGGGCCTTGGTAATCTCAAACCTAACATTGTCGTTATGCGGTATCCTGAAATATGGCGGCGCGAAAACTTAACCGAAATTCCTGCTACTTTTGTGGGAATAATAAATGACTGTATTGTTGCCAACAAGGCAGTTGTTATTGTCAAGGGCCTTGATGAGTGGCCTAACGAGTACCAAAGACAATATGGTAGCATAGACTTGTATTGGATTGTGAGAGATGGTGGTCTCATGCTTCTCCTCTCCCAGCTACTCCTTACTAAAGAGAGCTTTGAGAGCTGTAAAATTCAGGTTTTCTGTATTGCTGAAGAGGATTCTGATGCCGAGGAACTCAAGGCTGATGTTAGGAAGTTTCTTTATGATCTCCGCATGCAAGCTGAAGTAATTGTTATTTCAATGAAGTCATGGGATGCCCAAGCAGAGCAGCAAGATGAATCATTCGAGGCTTTCACTGGTGCTCAGCAGAGAATCTCTAATTACTTGGCAGGCATAAGGGAGAAAGCTCATAGAGAAGGGACTGCTTTCATGGCTGATGGAAAGCCTGTGGTTGTCAATGAACAGCAGATAGAGAATTTCCTCTACACCACTTTGAAGCTCAACTCGACGATACTGAAATACTCAAGAATGGCGGCTGTCGTGCTTGTGAGTCTACCTCCGCCTCCAGTTAACCATCCAGCATACTTCTACATGGAATACATGGACCTCTTGGTTGAAAATGTTCCTAGGCTTTTGATAGTTCGAGGATATCGTCGAGATGTTGTCACATTGTTCACATAGTTGATTATAGATTGCCTTTACACCTGTTAATCGAAAAATTTTCGGCTTTACACATTGTTTATAGGGTCTTTTGGTCCACCCCTTCATATTTAACTTCGAATTTAGCTTAGATTTTTTTGTTCTATTTCTTTGCTTTTGTCTTCTTTTTCTAGCATTTGGGGTAGGGTTGTAGTTTATAGTCATTCATTTTTATACCCCGTCATTACATAGAAATTTTGTTGTACTAAAAAAATATTCTAGCTTATTAGTTATTTTGATTTTGAGGTTATGCCATGCTTTTGTTTCAAGCCAAATGTTTGTGCCCTGCAACTTGTATTTAATGAGGTTGCGTTGTCTAACATAAGTTGTTCTCTACTAACAAAAAGTGTGAAGGAGAAAAATGTAAATCGGAAGTTTTTGCCAATTCTTCCTCTGAAATGCCTTTCAACAAGTAACTGAATTGAGCAAAGAGCAAAGAGCAGCAGTCTCCTGGGAACTTCGGTATAATCAAGGAAATCTATGGGTTTCATTAATTATATTGATCAGTGACTTCCGTCAAATTATTTGATGGAGAGGGAAGGCCCTTGTGAATGGAAGTATGGCTATTTAAGGAAGATCTTTACATGTCAAATATAGACGGGTAACAAAAATACGAAGGGTTGGGCAAGCCAAGTGGAGGTCACTACTCAAGTAACAAGCAATCGGGGATTATTCCATTTCAACCTTACCGACGTATGTGAATCTCTTGCTATTCTGGTTGATATGCTGGACAAATTTTTACCGTAGCGCTTGTGAACATCCTCTGAAATCCTTACAATGAAATGCAATTCTAAGGAAGTGCAATTTGATTTTTTTTTTCATGTGTAAAATTTAATATGCGTGTGAATTTGCAAAACTTCACCTAAACATCTTCAACACTATCCTCAAAACATATTGCATTAACGGAGGGTATGCCAATTGTGTATTTTGTGAGTTGGGACTATAAACAAAAAAATTACGATTTTTGCATGATTGTGCGTAGTTAAGTAATGTAAGATTTAAAAATTATAATGCACAATGTAACGTTATACTATTTTATTGAACTCAATTTTGGTTTCTTATACACGTTTTATTTCTTTTGATTCTAGTGCTTGATTAACCAATAACAAAGGTAGTATATAATTTAAAAATGAATGCTTTTCATTTGCTGTGTAACTAATTTTTCAGGTATTATCATGTCATTTTTAATTGAATATGCGATCATTCATTGTCAATGAAAAAAATGGAAGTCATTTGAAAGCATTAAGCATACAAATGCTATGCTAACATTCATGCGTTAAGTAATACTTGGAAAAAATTTTAAAACGAAAGAACTACAAAAATTTAACATATGCTAACTCGAATTCGTTTTAAAATGTAAACCGCAAAAAGAGCGTGGTAGTCTAGGAGAAAAAAGAGGTAGGAAGAAGTGCATAAAGAAGGAAAGATGTATGGTGAAATTACAGGAAAATTTCTTAAACCATGTATAGTTCAGCAAAAAGTTCTATTTTGTTCAACGCATAATTATTTGGATAGATTGTGAAATTGTTAGTTCTTGGAATATTTCAAAGCACATTTTTCTTCCCCACGAAAAACGCATCAAATATTGCACACAATATTTCAATTCAAAATAAGAAATATATATGAATTGAAACTAAATCAACCTGCTTTGTTATTTCCAAGGATGATGACATACATGTATGCCCAGATCCAGATTGCATGACTAATTAATTATTCTGTGATGTCGTATGTGAAAAAGAGATAGTTCTCGAGAGGTAGAATTTATTTACGTGTTGTGAGATTAATTGCATGCTACATGATCTCACATTGGAAGTATGTGTTTCTCGCGTGGGGTTTATATGGCTTGGAGCTATCCTACTTCATCAGCTACTCTTGAGGTATGTTTTCTCAAGGTTCATAATGATTGGCATCAGAACCATCCAATATCCTTCCAAAGCTGCAATTCTACAACGTGGTTGGTAATGTCATAGTAGTGTTCGCTCGGCACAAGTTGGGGACACTGGAATTTCGGTGTTGGCCAGGACTAGGAAAAAGATTTAGTACATAGCCAAACTGGCGTAAAGCCGTCCTGGAGGGGCACCCAGCATGGTGGATTGTTGTGAGGTTAATTGCAAAGTATGAGACTCAGATCCCACATCAGAAGTATGGAGTGATGGTATGGCACTGTATGACTTCAAACTCTCCCACTCCATTAGTTATCTTTTGAGGTAGGCCGGTATACTTCTGATGCTAAGGGCAGTAATAGTCTCCTCTCACTAGTTTAAGAATTGTAACATTGAAATGGGGAATATGATAGGAAAAGAAAACAAAGAAACAGGATTTTTCCTCAAAAAAAAAAGGAAGGGGATTTAATTGATTATGGAGACGAAATTAAGAAATGTACAGTTATTTGGGACCAACTACTTTATCTTTAGCTGACATAAGCTTAACTAATCATTCAACTGAGACCAACTACTGCCAATTTGAGCTGATGTCTTCTACTCATGGTTTGCCGTCGCGGATCTCAGTTGCATCGCGGTTGCCGTTGTTCTACATCTGTTGCGGCATATTGGTCAAATATCAGGTGATACGCACATTATAACATATAAAATATTTAAAAAAATCTTAAAAAAATGTTAAAAATAAAAAATACCATAACAAATGCAATTATCAAATTAAATGTACTAAATACGTATATTGTCATATATAACCACTAATTATTTAAATAAAGTAATGCTAATGTAACCATAGAACTATAGTATTAGTAGTAAATGATTTTAACATCAATTTTATATGACATCAAAACTTAAATATAAGAGTAAAACCATCATATCTTATATAGTATAATAAGAATTACACAAAGAAAGTAATAGTATTTAATTTGATACATCAACGAAACATATATCTATCAAATAATATTATAAAAAACAAAGACATAATAAGTAAGCATTTTCACCATATTCTCAATAAGTATTTTCATCATAAATTGATCAATAAGAACTTTTGATTGAATTTGGATGATAGATCTGCAAAAGGTTTCAAAATTGGAAAAAAAAATCTATGTAGTGTAATAATGCTTTTTTTATCTTTTGATTTAAAATATTGTAGGTAAGAAAGAAAGAGAGGGATGATGGGATTGAATTTTTTGGTATAAGATCGATTTCCTTTTTTAAGGTTATGATATATGCTTAATACTTAACTCCAATTTGCAATCCCGTTACTTTGTATGGTATGATGAAAAGGTTACTTCTTGATTAATTATTCCAACATTTTGATTATTATTCTTCAATTTTTTTCTTCTTTTAAGCCAGAATCGTGTTTACCTTCCCAAGTTTTTTCAGTTCATAACGATAGATATTGTCGAGATCTTAGCCGATTTTCATAGATACAGTGTCATACCGTTCATATCGACCGATATCGCCGATTTCTTAGTGATATGCATCCGATTTAGTTCTAAAAACAATGCGGGTAACAGTATCGTAATGGTAAGCTCTATTTCAGTTATGACTCGGGCAATATGTCGTGGATTCGGCTGATATGGTGAACCATGCTTCTACTCCCAACTTCAACATTCCCAGAAAAATGACTGTGCATTACATTTCTCTCTTAACAAAGTCCTCGTTCTAAAGGACTAAATTTAGAAACCTTTGCTTTAAGTCAAACCCATATATCCAAGTAGAATCCTCAGAAAAGCAATTGGTCCACTAAACCAGTTTCTGTTGCATTTTCCCTTTTTGCTACCCTCTGTCCAAATGGCCAGTGGTTCCATCAGATGTAACCCTAATCTGTAATGTTAGCAGGAATATAAGCTTGATAGGAAGCATCCCTAGTTTTCATCTTTAACAAAGAAACATGAAAATGTTGCATGAATTTTGACATGAGATGGTAAATCAAATATGTAAGCCACAGATCCCCACCTTTTCTAGCATTTGAAATGGACAATGTACCTTGGGAAAACCACTAGCTTACAAGAAATGATGTTTGTAAGGCTGAAATTTTAACGTATAACCATTCTTCCACTTCAAAATGTCTATATAGTTTATGTTTGTCTACGAATTGTTTCATTTTGTGTTGAGCCTTGTGCAAGTTGTGCTTAAGATTATGCAACACAGTTTCTCTAGTAGCTAAACTCCAATCCACTGACTCTACCACAAGAGTATGCAAAGATAGAGACTGGCATGCACAATCTCATAAGGTGTGAATTAGTATGAGTGTGAAAATCTGTTAAAAATTTGATTTCACTCTCTAGAATTACTAGAGCTTCTCTCTCCCTTGCAGTAGGGTCCCTAGAAGCCACAAGTGAGGCAATTTTGTTCTTGCTAATTTGATCCTCACTACTACAATCTACATCAACATGAACAACTCTATTCAAGACATAATTCAACAAATGTACAATGTCCAATTCGAGGAGGATGAGTCGTCAATTATAGAAGTATGCGAAGAAGAGATAAAGCAAGGAATTTTCGATTGCAACAAAAGTTGCTTTGGAAAATTTGTCTCAAACAAAGAAGTTAATCTTTGAGGCCTTAAGACTGCACTAGCAAAAGCTTGGAAATTCAAAAGCATCAAAGTCTTCAAGGTCCTCCCTAATGTTTATCAGTTCTCTTTTAATACGCAAGACAAGGTGCAAGAGATAATCAAAAGAGATCCTGGGAATGTGGACAATAATCTCCTTGTTCTTAGAAGATGGCATCAAGGAATTAAGATCGATGAAGAAAACTTTGCACACACCCAATTCTGGCTCAACATCATGGGGCTACCAAGAGAAATGTATACGGTAGAGGTGGTCCAAAAAATAGCAAAGAACTTCCAAGGGGTATCTGATGTTTAGTTGTGGGAAAAATCGAAAAGTGGAAAAAGATTTTTCAGAATAACGGCAATGATACTCAGGAGACTTGTTAGACTCCATAGGGATGATGCAAATGAACTATTGGCCATTATTAGATGTGAGAGACTTCCTGTATTTTGTTATGGGTGTGGGATAATAGGCCATCAAACAAAAAATTGTGAGAAGAAGCTGGATTTCATAGATAACAGGTATGGTTACTAGCTAATAACTGATTTCATTCAATCGAACTATGTTTGGAAGTCCTCTTTGGCTGGAGATAGGTAATCATCGGTGGTACGGGGCAGGGAAAGAGAAAGTCTCTCTAATAACGAGCATAATATTGAGAATTGTGATGGAGGGGTTCTAGAATCTAATTTGGTGGCTAATGTCCCCATGTCAGTAAGCACTTTTGAAAAGGAAAATATCTTAGAAGGTAGGAATCATGTGGACCTTAGTGAGGAAAATGCAGATGTAAATCAAAAGCCCACTAGCAGTGTTACAATCATAAGCCCATCTAGCTAGTCAACAGGCCCAACTAATTCAATGAATCTTGACCTAGAGTTTGGAGGAAACATGGAACGGGTTGATGACATAAGAATATCAAAGTCGCACCAGGATTGCATATTAACCCAAGGAGAAATGCCCTCACAATATCAGAAGGCCAAAGTCCAAACAAATATCCCCTTGCAGCAAGTCCAGGCTGTTCAAAATATCTCTGCGAAAGAAGAAAGCTTAACGTCATACTTGCATGAATACAGAAGAAGGAAAAGACACAGAGCAGAGGAAGAAGTTTCAAAGCACCAACTGATGACAAAAAGCTGAAGACCTAAGAATTCCAATTTTGGAAGGGAAACATGATGCGCAAATGCTGGTATCTACAATGCAGCACCGCCAAGAGCCATGTTTGGAATTGCCAGGGGCTTGGGAACTCGTGTGCAATTCATTCCTTTAGTGAGTTGCTGAAGGATCAAGCTCCCGAAATTGTTTTCATGTCAGAACCAGATTAGAAGAAAGTAGAATGAACAAAGTGCAACTTAAAATGGGATATCCATACGGCTTCTATGTCAATAGAAATAATATAGGTGGGGGCCTTGTTCTCTTTTGAAAAGATAGTATAAAATAAACATCATGAGCTACTCGACTGGTCACATTGATGCAATCATTAGTTCAAAGGAAGGGGAAGGTAGCTGGAGAATAACTGGTTTTTATGGCAATCTAGTAGCTAGCTTGCAAAAGCATTCATGGGACTTGCTTAGACGTCTGGCAAGAATATCCCAATTACCTTGGCTATGCTTAGGAGATTTTAATGAAATCTTGGATCTTAAAGAGAAGTTTGGAGGGGCTGAGAGAAGTACTACTCAAATCAACTCTTTCAAGCAGGCAATTGAGGATTCTGGCTTGTAGGACCTGGGTTTTAATGGCAACTATTTCACTTGGTCAAAAGGCGGATAGTCTGGTTATAAAGACTATGAAAGACTTGATAGGGCTCTTGCAAACTCATAATGGTGCCTAAATTTTCTAAAGTCTGAAGTATTTCACCTAACAACAGCTTACTCAGATCATGTTCCAATCATGATCTCTACGGAAAGGAGAAGTTAGAGAATAAGAAAGGAAAACTACTTGGGTAATCTCAAACATTTGAACTAATATAGATGACTGAGCAAGAATGTCAAGAAATCATCAAAGAATCATGGAAGATTGCAAAGGGGAATCAATAGAGCCAAATGGACAATTTTGTAGCAAATAGTGGCAAAGTTCCTGAGGAATTGTCCAAGTGGAAAAAGATTAAATTTGGAAATTTAAAAAGGAAAATAAAAAGGGTAAAGGACAGGCTTCAACAAATTCACTGCAACCCTAGTTATAATCATGTGCATGAATTAGAACTGAGGAAGGAGTTGGAATCCCTATTTGAGAAAGATCAATTATATTGGATGCAAAGAGCTAAATCAAGTTGGTTGAAGGTGGAGATAGGAACACAAAATATTTCCATAATAAAGCCAACCAGAGGAGAAGATGGAATGCCATCCAACAAACAAACATTGTGCTTATACCCAAAGTCAAGAATCCTTCTAGGTTAACTGAATTTCGACTTATAAGTCTGTGTAATATTTGTTATAAGATTATAGCAAAAGCCCTTGCTTGTAGATTGCAGAGTATACTACTACATGTAATTGATGACACTCAACCTTTAAAGTGTTCCATTGGCTTAAACAATGGAAGAGAAGCTCGAACAAGTATTTTGGCTTGAAACTGGACATGAATAAGGCATTCAATAGGATGGAATGGAAACATCTAAACCACATCCTAAGAGATATAGGCTTTCCTGTGTCCTTTTGTAAAAAAATTTTGGGGTGTGTGACTTTTGTCACATTTTCAGTTATCATAAATGGCAACTCAGTTGGTTCATTCAAGCCAAGTAGAAACTTGAGGTAGGGGAATCCTTTATCCCCTTACCTATTTATTATCTATGCCAAAGGCCAAATTGCTATGATCAAAAGAGCTGAAAGACAAGGTATCTGGAATGAGATTAAAATGGGATATCAAGGCCCAGTAATCACTGATTTATTGTTTGTAGACGACAACCTAATGTTTGCTAAGTTGGATGATCAGAATGTAAGGTAATAGCATAGGTAACGCAGCGGAAAAATAAAAATTTATTACCTTAACCATGGATCTCTTTGACATATCTATATGATTAACAAGGGGGTTTGCATGAAGATTACCTTAAGCACAGAAGATTTCTATGCTTCTAGGCAAAGATCCTTCGAAGAAGATGTTAGATCTACCACGAAAAGCCCTCCAAGCGTAGAGCCTCTAACGATATCCACACGAACAACTTCTTTGGGAACCTTGTAGGCTTGCTCGCTTTGACTTTTGAGTGCTAGCTCCCTTGAATTATTAAGAACACAAGAAAAAGAAAAACCTAACCCTTAGGAGAGAGAGAGAGAGACGCCTAGAGAGAGAGAGAGAGGCGTGCCTTTTCTTTCTTCTATTTTCTCTCACTAGTTTTCTTTTTGTGTAGCAACAACAATTCAAGAGTCAAAGCATGAACCTATTTATAGAGGAAGTATTCTAGTCTTTTAGGAAATAAAGTTAATTAGAAACCAAGTAGGTTTAGGCAACTTACTTTAAGCTAATCCTTCTCCTTTAGGAAATCTATTCCATAAGGAAACCAATTAGTTATTTTATTTCTTTTAGGAAACTAATTTCCTGCAAGACTTAGAATATTTATAAATAAGTCCTTTAAGTTAATTTATCTCATAAATTAACCCCATAAGTATCTCATACTTATCTTAATTACATTTTAACCCAAAGATTTTGTTCTTTATGTGTGTGACCCATTAGGTTCCATTCACGTTGGCAATAAGTATAAATTATAACTCATTAATTGAGCTAGATAAATTAAACACTTTTAATTTATCATTAATTCACTAATTAATCAATTCATACTTATAGATCATGAGTGGCGTCTAGCAATGCATCATGACCACCCAAGTGAATAGGAAAGTCATATGGTAGACCATACCCTTCAATGACAATGTTACCGTGTAATTAATATCCTTTCACCACACTATATCCCAATTAGTCTAAAAGTATAGTGCATACTTTTAAATGACTAATTTATATTTTCTTGTTCCAGAAATATAACTCTCCATGATGTATAACCTTGAAACTACTTCCAAGTTATACTATCACTTCTGCAGAAGATTTATGAGTTAATATTTCCAACAAGTGGCCATTAAGGGATATACTCTCCTATTAAGGAGTGGTGAATCCTATATTGATTACTCACTATCTTTCCATGCTTCAAACTATACCCAATCTCTAACCTATGAGCTACCCTTTTACGGGCACCGAGGAATAGAGTCAAAGTATAGCAATCCACACTCAAGATACTATGATAATCTCAAGTCAAAGGATCACTTACACCATTGCCATTAAGAGTTCAACTATTATCACTATAGTTGAAACTCTTGGCGGATCAATCCAATGAACTTGTTCTCAAACAAGCATCCACATACTAGCTTAAGTGTCACACACACCATAGTCAATGAGATCAACTACTACTTACCATAAGTAGAGGCAAAGTATGTGCTAGTCTATCCGTATTAATGATGTCCAATCTCATTAATACTATGACTAGGGATATTTAAGAATATGACTTTATGTATTAGTAGTCTCATAATTGTAACCCTTACAATCTCTAATACACAGTCAATATTCTAAGGACTTTATCAATCAAACAAGTAACATGGAAATACAAGTATAGATGATAAAGAAAAATACCACATGGATAAATATAACATAAATAAGTGTAAAAACAAAACACCTTTAAACCATCTTGGTTTTAGGGCATACACTAACACAAAATGTACGTGGAATATTGTCTATCTTGAGGGATTATGAGTGCCTGTTTGGATAGAAAGTTAATCTTTTAAAATCCAAGGCTTATTGAAGTGCAAATGTAACAAAGGAAGAAAAGGAGGAACTACCAAAGATTTTAGGAGTTCAAAAAAATAATAGCAAAGGGGTTTATCTAGGACTTTTGTATATGATTGGTAGAACCAAGAAAGAAATTTTCTCATCAGTCATAGAAAAAATCAGAAACAAACTCAAGTGGAAGGAGAAATTAAGAACCCAAGCAGGAAAGGAAGTGTTGATTAAATCTGTAACACAGGTGATCCCTACTTATTTGATCTCCTACTTCAAGATATCTACAGCTGTCTATATTGAGATGCAAAAGTTGGTTCGAAATTTTTGATGGGGCAAAAAGAAAACGAGAGGAAAATCAATTGGTTAGGATGGGAAAAATTACATCCCAGGAAGGATCAAAGGGGCTTGGGTTTTAGAAACTTGGAGGCTTTCAACTTAGCCCTTCTAGCCAAACAGGGCTGGAGGTTACTTAAAAATCCTAACTCCCTAGTTACTAGAACTCTAAAGGAAAAGTACTACCCACATGTTGATTCCAGAAAATCCAAGCTGGGTACAAATCCCTCTTTTCTCTAGAGAAGCATTCTCGAACGTAAAGATTTGCTGCTTAAGGATATTAGGTGGAGAGTAGGAAGTGGAGAAATGATCAATGTTTGGATTGAAATTTGTAATAACTAGAACACAAAATCATATACCAACGACTTTTGAAATTCTCCTAACTTCTCTAATTCTCCAACAATCGTAAATGTCTACTAATTGAAAGCTTATAGACAAATTGATGACACTATAGTCTCAATTTATCTTGATTTTGATGATTAACAAACTACTGACAATATATACTAATGTTCTACCAAGGTGTATTTGTAGTAAAATTAGTTAGGAATAAAAAAAGTCAAAATAGAAAGTAAAAAGTGAAGTGGACGACCAAGCAGACGTGTCAAATGATGAAGCGGACGACTGGTTAATTTCATAAAGTATGCGGACGAGATAGCGGACGAGGTAGCGGACGTCCGATTAACTCCAGAAAGTATGCGAATGAGATAATGAACGTCAGTTCATATACTTTTAATAAAATTATGCTAAGGTCCCTATATTTTTAATATTTATATAATATAACCTAGGTCGGATTGGGTACCCGCGGGTTTTTATTTTTCTGATCTGTATCTGACTCTAAATTTTTGGGTACTCGACCCTAGTTTGCCCCACTGAGAAAAAGATAGGGTACCCTATTTTTTGGATCGAATCGGTTCGGATCAAACGAGTTTTCAGGTCGACGGGTTTTTTGCCCACCTGACGCGTGACGATGTGCGAGAGCCTAAATTGCCTTGAAGATCCCACACTCAACTCGTTAAACTCATGAAAACTATTGAAACCTGTCTAAAGGCCCCAATGAAGTGGAGCCGTTTCCTTAAAATTCCCTCATTGAAAGCCCTCCCTTTAGAATCAACGAGACTCCTACACAACTTGTGTGTAGACTCCTAGTTGACGGTTTAAAGAACTGGAATCAAACCTATTGAAGAAGAATCTCTAGGCGGAAGATTGATCGCCACAAGGTTGCCCCTGATAAGATCAAAAGTAGTTCTACAGAAAAAAACTAAGAACAAGTCTCAAATTAGAGAAAACTCTCAATTGTATTCATAAAATTCTGATCGTAATGTTTAACAAGGGTAGCCCTTTTAATAGGCTGATTCCATACAATAAGGCACTAAATAACTAATTGGTGACTATCACTGGTCATAACCTATCATAAATAACTTACCATAAATGTTACAATCAATGAACTACTAAGAACAAGTGATAAAAGTCATAAAATAGTAAATTTTGAAGTTATGGACCAAACCCACAGTGCGGGTTGGGTCCGCGGCTTCGTTTCCAAGCGCAATGAACTTTTTTTCCAAACCCGCAGAACCTATCCACGGTGCGGATTTGATCAGAAACTTTTCCTCTTCACGTCAAATTCACTGATGGTATCCGCGACAGTACCCGCGGCGCGGATTGGTCCGCAGTTTCGGTCAGAAACTTGTTTTGGGCTCCAACTTGATCACTTTGTTCAATACTCAAATAGTTAATCACTTTGGGAGCCTTGTGAACCCTCATCCAAAGAATTCCTTCTTCTTGCAAGTCCAATAGAAGACTTTGAAGAGCTTGCTTCATCTTTTTGGTCTTAAACCTTGTCATTGGCCATCCAATACCCTCCAACGGATCCTTGGAACTAGTAACCCCCAATGACGCTCCTTGGACTCTATCATCCGCTCCTTTCTCGAAAAGATTCACTCTCGAATCGCTACATCATACAAAAAAGATCAGCTACATTAAATGAAGCACTAATGTTCTCATACTCACTAGGCAAATCAACTTTGTATACATTGTCCCTAATCTTCTCGAGCACTTGGAATGGTCCATCCCCTCTTTGGGTTCAACTTAGATTTTCTTTGTTGAGGAAACCTTTCCTTCCTCAAATGAATCCAAACCCAATCACCAGGCTCAAAAGTGACTTTCACACGCCCCTTGTTAGCTTGTTGCGCATATTGCTCATTCTCTCTCTCGATGTTAGCTCTCACCTTAGCATGTAACTCCTTGACAAATTCAGCTTTCTTTCTGCTATCTAGATCTGCAATTTTGTTAGTTGGCAAAGACAAAAGATCTAAAGGAGTTAGAGGATTAAACTCATAAATAATCTCAAAAGGTGACAAAGATGTAGTAGAATAAATGGTGCCATTGCAAGCAAACTCTACGTGTGGTAAACATTTTTTTCTAATTTTTCAAATTGTGTTGTATGATTGCCCTCAAAAGTAGTGGACAGTATCCTATTTACTACTTCCGTTTGTCCATCCGTCTGTGGATATGCAACAGTAGAAAATAGTAATTTAGTCCCCAACTTATTCCAAAGTGTATGCCAAAAATGACTAAAGAACTTAACATCCCTATCACTCACTATAGACTTAAGTAAACCATGCAAACATACAACCTCTTTGAAAAACAAATTAGCAATGTGTGTGGCAGCATTGGTTTTAGTGCATGCAATGAAATGCGCCATCTTACTAAACCTATCAACCACTAACAAAAATACTATCTCTACCACTTTGTGACCTTGGAAGACTTAAGACAAAATCTATGAAAATATCAATCCAAGGATGAGTAGGTACAGGTAGAGGATTGTAGAATCCATGCGGCTTGACCTTAGACTTAGCTTGTCTACATGTAATGCATTTATCACATATAGATTGTACATCATGCTTCATGTTAGGCCAATAAAAATGCTCATGCAGAATATCTAAAGTCTTATTAACTCCAAAATGTCCCATGATGCCGCCCCCATGAAGACTTCCCTCACCAAGACCTCACTGAATGGAACTTTTAGGCACACATAATTTGTCTTTCTTAAATAAAAATCCCTCATGCCTATAATAGTCCCCATATGCACCCTTAGCACACAATCCCCATGCTTGGCCAAAATCAAAGTCATGCTCATACAGTTCTTTCATAGACTCTAAACTAAGCAATTTAGTCTGCAAAGAAGTAAGAAGTGCATACCTTCTTGACAAAGCATCAGCCACTACGTTTTCTTACCCTGTTTGTATTTGATCACATAGGGAAAGGTCTCTATAAATTCAAGCCACTTGGCATGATGCTTGTTCAACTTGCCTTGCGACTTCAGAAACTTCAAACTCTCGTGGTCTGTATGATAATGAACTCCTTTGGCCACAAGTAATGCTGCCACGTCTAAAGTACACGAACCAAGGCGTAAAGTTCTTTATCATACGTGGGATAATTCAATGATGCCCCTTGTAGCTTCTCACTAAAATATGCGATTGGCTTTCGATTCCTGCATCAAAACACCACCTATACCAATCCCGGAAGCATCACATTCTATTTCAAAAGTTTTATCAAAATCAGGTAGGCATAATAATGGTGCATTAGTCAATCTTTCTTTTAATAGATTAAAAGCATGCTCATGCACTACATCCCACTTAAATTCACATTCTTTTTAACAAGCTCATTAAGAGGTGCAGCAAGAGTAGAAAAATCACGTACAAACCTCTTATAGAAACTTGCTAAATCATGAAAGGAGCTAACCTCATTGGCATTTCTAGATGTAGGCTAGTCACGTATGGCTTGCACCTTAGACTCATCAACACTAATGCCATGAGAACTAACTACAAATCCCAAGAATATCACAGAATCCATGCAAAATGAACACTTCTTAAGATTAGCATATAATTGATGCTCTTTTAACACAAGAAATATAGATTTTAAGTGTTCAACATGCTCATCCAAAGATTTACTATATACCAAAATATCATCAAAATAAATACCACAAATTTTCCAATAAAAGAACGAAAAACATAGTTCATTAGACGCATAAAGGTACTAGGAGCGTTAGTTAGGCCAAAAGGCATTACCAACCACTCATATAACCCATATTTAGTCTTAAAAGCGTTTTCCATTCATCACCTAACCACAAGGACCGTCTTGAGTATCAGGGCGCAATTTAACCCCAATCACACTCGAGATGGATTGAAACTAAATTAACGGTTGGAAAACTTAAATCCAAATCAATAGAATTAATAGAATCTAAGTTAAGAGAATCACCCAACAAGAAAGAATCTTGAGAGGTTAAGAAAGTTCTTCACAGAGAACTTGAGAGAGAAACCTTCACACTCAATATTAATCAAAAAGATCTATCATATGAAAAAAAATACAATAAATCATCTAATATAAGAGCAAAAGTACTTGAAAATAAATATGGAATGTTTAAAAATAATTAAAAAACAAAGAACTACAAAAAAAAAAAATTAAGACACTAATTTTGTCCACTATGCGTCGCTCTGTCCGAACCCATGGTGCGCAACCGCGGCGCAGGTTCATGCCATGGGTTCAATCATAAATATTTTTCTTCATGCACAACATTCTGATCGTACTCGCAAGGCTATTCTCGGCGCGGGTTTATGCCGCGTAACCGCTTTTAAGATCAATTTTGAAACAATTTAGACCATACAACTCATCAAGCATATCATTTAACCTAGGTATAGGGTGACGATACTTTACTGTGATTTTGTTGATGGCTCTACAGTCCATGCACATCCTCCAATTACCATCCTTTTTAGGCACGAGAATAACAGGTACGGAGCATGGACTCAGGCTCTCCCTCACGAACCCCTTTTCTATCAGCTCATCTACTTGCCTCTAGATCTCTTTAGTCTTCTCAGGATTCACTCATATATGTAGGGTGGTTCAGGATGCTAGCACCAAGCAGAAAGTCAATTTGGTGCTCGATTCCTCGAAGTGGCGGCAGTCCTTTGGAGAATTGTCCTCAAGAAATAGCTCTTCAAACTCTTGCAACAAAGACCTTACAACACCAGAAGAGAAGGGTTAATAGCATCTGTAGCAATAAACACATCCTTGTACAAAAGTACAAGTAATCGCTGCCTATCTAGCAGTGCACTCTCGACCTCACTTTTACGTGCAAAGGCAGTCACTCGTTTCTTTTTTCTAGCTACAATCTTACCCCTCTTCTTTTTCTCTACCTCTCTACTCAAATTCTCATTTTTCTCGTTGCACACTCGTTTCTTTTACCTCACTCTAGTTTTGCTCTTTGTGTGCACTCTTTTCTTTCTCCCTCATCTTGCACTCTCTAGTGATCCTCACTTGGTCTGTATAAGCCTTCAGAAGGCTTCAATAGGTGCTAGGATGTACTGTTTGTTCTTCCAAGTGAAGGCATATTGGTTCTTGTACCCATCATACGTCATCTTGCGGTCAAACTGCCATGGTCGCCCTAAAAGAACATGGCATGCGTGCATCGGAATGACTGTCACACAAAATTTCATCTCTATACTTGCTAATTGAGAATGAAACAAGTACTTGTTTAGTGACCTTGAGATCTCCAGTATCAGACAGCCATTGCAAATAATATGGCTTCGTATGCCTTATGGTGGGCAAGTTCAGCTTTTCTACAAATAATGAACTGGCAACAGTTAGTACAACTGCCACTGTCAATGATAACACTCCATACCTTATCTTGCACCACGCATCTTGTGTGGAAGATATGCTCCCTGTGCATCTCATCACCTTCCTCTTTGGGTTGAATATTCAAAGCCTTCTGAGTGACTAAGGCATCTCCACATGGCTGTTCGGTGAATCTAGGACCATCATCCTCCTTCCTTGTCACTTGGTCCCTCTAGTGGAGGCATTTCATCATCATTGGAGGTAAGGCTTTCGATGTTTCCATTATCCAACATCACCATAGTACGCGTATTGGGACATTGAGACGCGGTATGATCCATGCCCCTGACACTTGAAGCATTTGATCTCCTGTTGGTGCTTCAGTGCCTTCTCCTTCTTAGATGGTGCCTTTGATGATGAAAAATCAGCTTTAGCTTTCACCATCTCTTTAGGCTTCTGAGCTACACGTTCATCTCTCTTCTCAGCAATACGTGGTTCTCTCTAGAAGCCTCAGTTTGATGAACCTACATAACCACGGTTAACAGAAAAACTGCGAGACTTCTTGGCCTTCAATTGTCTTTCTATAGTCTTAGCCTTTTCCACTAAATCCTTTAGTTCCACATAGTTGTGCAACTTTACTATCTCGGCAATCTCAGGGTTAAGACTATCAATGAAACAGGCCATAGTTGCCTCTTCGTCTTCTTGGACATTTGCTCAAATCATCAGCATCTCTAACTCGTTGCTGTACTCATCTACTAACATGGATCCTTGCTTAAGTGTCTGCAACCACTTGTGTAAGTCTTGGGAGTAGTGGTTCGAAATGAACCTCTTTCTCAGAATGGACTTCATTTCCCTACATGAACTGATTGGTGGTTCATTATATCTCCTTCGAGACTTGATTAACTGGTCCCACCATATGCTTGCATACTCCGTGAATTCCACTGTAGCTAACTGCACTTTCTTTGCCTCGGAATAGTTGTGGACTTCGAAGACATGGTCCACCTTTCGTTCCCATTCCAGATATGCCTCGGGGTCGTTCATTCCCTTGAAGGGTGGGATCTGCATTTTAATGCTGCCTAGGTTGCTGTCTTGGTTGTTTTGTACCCTCCTTCCTCGGCGGGCAATGACATCATCATAATTCAGATTCTACTTCTCCCTGATTCCTCCTCAAACATAGGATTCCTAGAAACCCTACTCCGTACCTTAATGACTGACTCATGCCTTTCAGTTCTAGCATTCATCTGAGCAAATTGCTCTTGCAAAGTTTGCCACATGGACTTTATGTCAAAATTTTGTTCTAATACTGTCGTGAGATATGACTGAATGTATCCTGCAAGAAAAGCGTTAGTACAAATAACAAATACACCAAGAAAGAATCCTCACTTCACTCCCTAAGTGTTTACACTTCTTGCTCTCGTGTATCACTCAATTGTATGGCTTTTACCAGATACTATGCTCACTCCTTAGCTTTTTACCACTCTTGAGAACAGTTCTTGTAAGTTCTTTAATAAGAACTTGCTCAACCAATTCTTATCAAGATCCTAGGGCAATCAATCCAGAGTGAATGAAATATAGAGGAAGCTTAGAGACAGAAAGGCTTGATTCACAAGAATTTCAATAATAACAAGGATAGCACAGTATTACACCCTACTATGTGGTTTCTTGTATGTAATCACCAATAATGATTTCTTTGCTTCTCAACTGATAATTCTTCTCTCCTTTTTTTTTTTTGACCAAAGTTCACAATGAACAGTACTTTAGTTGATGAACACTATTGATGAACAGTGTTCGTAAACAGTAACTTTTTTTTTAAACAATAATTCAGTGAAGCAAAGTAACAACACAAGATCCATGAAAATAACCACACAACCTAGAATTCTTGATTTTTAAACAAAAAACCAAGAACGACTCTAATAGCACAAAACCCTAAAAGACTCAAGAAACAGAAATAAGAAAGACACGAGATAATTTAGAATAATAGAGAAACAACTCAAGAACACAAGAATCGCGACAATAATGACACAAGTCCACACGATAGATTATAGGAGCAAGAACGCTACAAAAGAAAAGAACAATAGAACACGATCGACTCAAGAAAATAAGGGATATATCCAAAATTTCCAAAAGGGAAAATTGGATTGAATAAACCTGAAAATTTCAAGGAACCTCTGCTCTGATACCAGCTGATGCGTGACGACGTGCCGAAAGCCTAAATCGCCTTGAAGATTCCACACTCAACTCGTTAAACTCATCGAAAACTATTAGAACCCGTCCAAAGCCCCCGATGAAGTGGAGTTGTTTGCCTCAAAATTCCCTCCATTTTGTTGAAAGCCCTCCCTTTAGGAAGCAACGAGACTCCTACACAACTTGTGTGCAGACTCCTAGTTGACGGTCTAAAGAACTGGAATCAAACCTATCGAAGAAGAATCTCTAAGCGGAAGATTGATCGCCACAAGGTTGCCCCTGATAAGATCAAGAGTAGTTCTAGAGAAAAGAACTAAGAACAAGTCTCAAATTAGAGAAAAGTCTCAATTGTATTCGTTAAATTTTGATCGTAATGTTTAACAAGTGTAGCCCCTTTGGTCGGCCAATTCCGTACAATAAGGCTCTAAATCACTAATTGACGACTATCACTAGTCATAATCTATCATAAATAACCTACCATAAAGGTTACAACTCAATTAACTATTAAGAATAAGTGATAAAAGTCATAAAACAACAAATTTTAAAGTTACGGGCCGAACCAGTGGCACGGGTTGGGTCCGCGGCTTCATTTCCAAGCGCAATGAACTTTCTATCCGAATCTGCGGCACCTATCCACGGCGCAAGTTCGATCAGAAACTTTTCCTCTTCACGCCAAATTCACTGATGGTATCCACGGCAGTACCCGCGGCGCGGGTTGGTTTGTGGCTTCGGTCAGAAACTTGTTTTGGGCTCCAGCTTGATCACGTTGTTCAATACTTCAAATAGTTAATCACTTTGGGAGCCTTGTGAGCCTTCATCCAAAGAACTTCTTCTTCTTGCAAGTCCAATAGAAGACTTCGAAGAGCTTGCTTCATCTTTTTGGTCCTAAACCTTATCATTGGCCCTCCAATACCCTCCAATGGATCATTGGAACTAGTAACCTCCATTGACGCTCCTTGGATTCTATCGCCGCCCCTAGGTAAAAGCAAGCAATTTGGGCTGTAAGAGATGTGGAGCACCAGTAGAAATTGATAAATAGCTATTTTTTAACTGCCATGAAGCCCATGATATTTGGAAAGAGGTTGGCATAAATTTGGAGAAAGGTCATATGCGTTGTGAAAGCTTCAAAGAATAGTTCTACGCAATTATAGAGGAGAGAGGTAAAATGAAAGTTGAATACATAGCTGTACTTGTTTGGTCAATGCGAAAGTCAAGAAATGAAGATATTTTTTATGGCAAAGGTAGAAGCGCAAGATAGATATGCAACTAAGTCAATCTTTACTTCAAGAATACAGGAATGTTCATGCAAGGAGAGGGATTTCCATAGGTTTTTAGGGGTGTCAGCCATCTGATAGTAAGTGGATATCCCCAATGCAAGGCTATCTCAAAATTAATGTGGATGCTAACTACAAAAATGGGGAAGTAGGCATTGGAGTCATTGTTAAGAACTCTACAGGAGAGTTGGAAGCTATGCAGACTGGATTTATTCCCAATTGTTTAGATGTAGAAGTTGCAGAAACGTTAGCTTTTCTCAAGGCTCTTCAATTTGCACAAGAAATGGACATTTTCCATTTTGTAGTTGAGGGGATTCTTTATCAGTGATAAAAAAAATCCAAGGCAGTGTGTCCAGCCTCTCAACGATAGGTCATCTAATCGAAGGCATCAAAGAGTTAAGCAAGACATTCCCAAATATTATTTTCAACCATGTCAAAAGGAAGAACAACAAAGTTGCTCATGAAGTTACTAAGTTAGCTTTTCATTCCAGAAGTACTATTTTATGGTTTTCACATTTTCCTGTATCAATATTGACGGTTGTAAACTCTGATCTTATGGAATGAATGCATTGCTTTCTTGAAAAAAAAAGTAGCAATGTGAAAATTGTTGTAAACCAAAATTCTGCCAATAGAAACCCAAAAAAAAAAAAAAACACTAATCCTTAGGATGTTCTAAAGTTATAAACCAGAACCAATTACCCCCACATCTATTCAAAACCTCAATTTGGCCATCAAATTAAGGGTGAAAGTGGTGAACAAAATTGAAACATGTAGTCTTTCCAAAAATTGCTAGGAAAAGTATCTTTCATTAACATTAGACTGACGCATACAGTGCAAACTGTAGATTATTAGGAAGACCTGAGCAACTTATAAAGCAAATATAGAAATAAGAATGAGAAAATTTGTGCATGTTCAGTTAACCTATCTAGCACAACCAAAGTCACTTTTGTTTCGTTATAATGGAAATCCTTCAATAAAATCCATTGAAATATTAGTCCAACATTTTTAAGAAATAAGCAACAGTTGTAATAGCCTATGAGAAGGTGCATTGTCAACTTTATGCCTATAAAAGACTTCACAGACTGCTACAAAATCACTAACATCATTATTCATATGCTTTCAGAACCCTACATTTCTCAATAATAGCCTCATGGAGCACTGGTATGCCATAACTTTATCAACTTGGTTTTAAGGGAAGCATCAAAACTAGCTACTAGTTTCCTATTCCTTCTAAGCTTATTGTTGGACCAAGTGTAAAGAACATGATCTTTCTAAGCAAATAGGTAAATGGTACATACAGGTGGTAGTGTTTTTTCTAACTTGAATTTCCTTGAAGCAAATCATTAGCAAGCACCGCCATTGCCATTAGTTTAAATGACTCTCAAGCAAAAGGTTTTTCTTGGATACAACATTAGTTACTATTTTTTTAATGCCCTTATTTTATCGCAATTAACAATCCAATTAGTAATTTATTTCTTTTGAGAAGGTGTTTGAACTCTCTATTTCGTCGTGTATTTCAAACTTTGATATTTTGATCACAAAATGTCTGCCTACCAAATAAGCTCTCCATTTCTAAATTGCACACACTATCGCAAACTTTTTTTGTCATGTACAAATACAACCTAATAAAACAAAAATAAGGATTTACTAATGAATGTTAATGGTTTATCTTTCTGTATTAACACAAATCCAATTTTATTTCTAGAGGCATTAGTCTCAATTATAATTTTTGAGAAAATCTAGGCAAAGCTAGGACTTTTAGGTTAATCATAGAAGATTTCAATTGTTGAAATACTTGGGTATCAGTGACCATGCCATACTAATTTTTCTCGAGTATTAGGTTATAAATTTTATTACTTTTTTGTGTAAATTTTGCTTAATTTTGATAGTACTTAAACCTCACAGTTAAGTTTTTTGGCGCCGTTGCCAGGTAAATCAAGGCAATATTAGGGCCAATGCTAACTTTATGAGTTTAAACTTTGTATCTATTTACTTGTATATAACTATTCTATTTACTTGTATATAACTATTTCTTTTGTTTTATAGGTGTATGCACAGGAGTTTAAGGGTTGTGCTTCTTTTTGATCTAGAGATAGAACCACTAAGGGGGCAAGGAAACAAAGGCAAGAAGAACAAGCAAAGGCGGAGGAGATTGGTGAAACTTCAAGTGTACCTTATCCACAACATTTGCAAGAGGTAGCTATAGAAGAGGCAACCTAATATCTTACCTGTAACACTCATTCTTTAAGACATTTTGCCATGCCGAATCCAACCAGTTCTTACACTAGTATAATAAGACCACTAGTAAATGCTAATAACTTTGAACTTAAGCATGGCTAATTCAAATGGTTCAACGAAATCAATTTGGTGGCAATGTAAATGAAGATCCACACACACACTTGGCAAGTTTTATGGAAATATATGACAAAATAAAGTTACATGGTGTTTTCGAAGATGCCATAAGGTTTAGGCTATTTATATTCTCCTTAAGAGACAAAGCCAAACAATGGCTACAAGCATTTCTACCAAATACCTTTGCAACTTGGACAGATCTTTCCAAAGTATTCTTGAATAAATACTTCCCACCAAGAAAGACCGCAAGATTCACCAATGTGAAGGAGAGTCTCTTTATGAGGCTTGGGACCGATACAAGGACTTAATAAGAAAATGTCCATACCATGTACTTTCTAATTGGCTAATTGTACAAATCTTCAATAATGGACTTAATTACCCAACAAAAATCAATATAGGTGCAGTTACAGGAGGAGCATTCATGGCAAAAAAAAAAAAAAAAAAGATTAAAGAAATGGCAGCAAATCACCACCAATGGGCAAATGAAAGAGGTATTAATAGAAGACCTCAAGGTATGTATGAAATTGATACTTTAGATATATTACATGCTCAAATGCAAAATGAATGTTTTCAATAGACATGTCTCAAGTAATCAAGGTTCATTATCTAGTGTTGCATATTGTCATTTGTGTGGTGATTCTCATGATCCACCTCCATGTGCACAAGTTCAATATGTCAATAACTACAAGCCTTTTTCTTCTACTAATAATATTTTTTCCAATACATATAATCCGAGATGGAGAAATCATCCAAATCTTGGGTGGAGGGAGTCTAAAATGATAACACAACCCAGATTTTCACAAAACAAATCGGCTTGGGAGGTTGCTAATAAGAAGGTGATGGAAAGGGTTGAGCAATTTGAAAATAGAATGCTCAAAATGGCTAGATCTTTAGAAAATCAATTGTTCAAATAGCCGAACAAATAGGCCTTAGGAAAAAATGGGAGTTACCAAGTAAAACGGAAGTAAATCCTAGGGAAATGTTCAAGCTATTGCGTTAAGGAGTAGCAAGGTACTAAGTGAACCAATCATTGAAGAATGTGAAAGTGAAAAAGATAAAAAAATGAAAAAGAAAAATAAATAGTGAGTGATAATGAAGTTGGTGTTGAAAATATGAACTCTCAATCACAAACTATTCCTCTTCCAACACAAGTTTCACTTCCACAAAGGTTTAAAAATGAAAAGCAAGAAAAGGAATTGGAAAAAATTGCATAAATGCTCAAGCAATTACATGTGAACATTCTTTTTGTAGATGTATTTTTTGCAGATTCCCAAGTATAACAAGTTTTTGAAAGATCTTTTGACAAGAAGGAAAAGTCATAATGACTTTGAGACTATCGCACTTACGGAGGAATGTAGTGCAAAGATTCAAAATAAACTTCCACCAAAATTCAAAGATCCAAGGAGTTTTTCTATCCCATGCACTATTGATGATGTTAATTTTTCTAATGCATTATGTGATGTTGGTGCTAGTGTCTCATTGCTTCCCATGTCAATAGCTAGAAGGTTAGGTTTCAAGTAAGTTCAAAGCACAAACATCACTTTGCAACTGGCCGATAGGTCCATTAAGCATCCACTAAGTGTTCTTGAAAATGTGTTAATGAAAATGGATAAATTCATCATCCCGGTTGACTTTGTTGTTTTAGACATAGAGGATGATGTAAATATGCCTATTATACTTGGAAGACCTTTTCTTACTATCGCTGATGCTACCATTGATATTAAAAATGACGCACTAAAATTGAAAGTAGGAGATGAAGAAATTGCTTTTGAATTGAATGATATGATGAAACATCAATATGATGAAACATCAATCTTCTACTTTTGATATGTATTGGATTGATGATTTGAATGCTTATGTGCCAAATTTCTCATTCTTAGGTCGTGGAAGCACAAGGAGAAGTAAACTGAGAAGAAATGACCAACTATACTTCATTGACATATCTACACCCAAAGGAGTGGAGAATTCTTTGGGTTATGGTCCTAAAAAAATGAAGCTTACATCTACAATGTCTAACTCTAGATTATAAATGAAGCGCTTGTTGGGAGGCAACCCAACGTTCTTAATATTTTTGTGAAATTTTTAATTTCAATTATGTAGTTTAAAGTATGGTTATTGTGTTTGTTTTGTAGGTTTTCAACAAGGCACATAAGGTGCAAGATGGACTTAAGGAGTTTTAAGACCATGAGTTTGATCTTTATAACCCTTTTTGAATACATTTCATACTTAGAAGTATGTTGAACTTGTTTATTGTATAGTATGTTATGTGTTTTTGAAGTTAAAAGTCATAGGAGTTTTCATTTATGTTTAAATAACTTTTTGATAAAAAGGCCAATTGATGATTCATTCATTCTATATGTTGTTTGACCTTGTTTATAAGCTTAATATGCTTAAAGAAACATGTGTGCAGAGTTGGTTTGAAAGTTGTATTTAAATTTTACAAACTATGCAACTTGAAGAATCATGTTCAATTTATGTTTGATATTGCAATTTTGATGCAAAATTTGAAATATTTGTGTTCACACATATGTATTCTCATGATTCAAACTTGTTCCTAGTGTTAAATTGTTCAAAAACATGTTAAAAGTGAGTTTGACGTTGTTGTAGAAAATGAGAAAAATCAATAGAACAGTAACTTGCAAATTTTGAGAGTGATCCTCAAGTCAAATCTGTGGGTCATAGCCTGCAGATTGCATCCACGGAGTGCACCTGTAGATCAACTTTTGGGAGGTATGCTCAATTTGCAAGCACAGTCATATGCAGACCACATGTAGAATCTGTTTTTCAAGCTTATTTTTAATGATCTTCAATTGGTTCTTTTGGAATTTCTTTTGCATGATTTGTGTACATGTTTTGAACGTCTCAATTAACACTTTAACATGTTTTACTCGTGCATATTCACTGTTCCATTCTCTTTGAATAATTTGACCTCATGGCATGAATTGGTTGACTTTTGACATAGAGCAAAATTGCACAAGTTTCTTTTCTTCTAAACTTCATCAAGAAATAATACATTTGCTCAAATCACTTGGTTTTCAAATTTTCACCCTATTGAGCTACATTGCACAAACTAAGTGTGGGAGAAATTATGAGTTTCAAGCATGCTATGTTATTTTTGGTATTCATTAGCAACTCAATAATTATCTAACATAGTATTTGAGAATTTTTGAGCTTGAAGCACGGTTTGTGAGCAAGGTTTGACAAAATGAAGATTTGGTGAAGTATTGCAAAAAGAGACTTGTCAAGGCTAGGGGACTTCAAGGACACAACAATATCAAATTTTGGACTCTTAAACCAAACAAGAGGAGTTTTCTTGTTTCATCTTTATTTTTTCACTTTTCCTTTACACATCGAGGACAATGTGGCTTTCTAAGTGTGGGGGGAAGATATAAGATTATGTTTGGTCAGGTCTTAATTAACTGTGTCAAGATATTGTTTTAGTAAAATATGGCCTAAATTTTTCAAAATTTGCCTCTTTGTCATACTTTTGTGCCATAAACTTCTTAAATTTTCTTAATTTTTGAAGTAATTTATGCAACTTTGGTTGAATGATTTCTACAAATATATGAAGAAATAGTTATTATGTGATTATGAGTTTTGTTTTTAAGAAAGTATATCTTGTAAAATGGTTATAATGATGTCTTGATTTGGCGTGTTTAGTTCTAAATATCTTTTCTTTACTTAGTTTTACACTATTAAGTGGTAGATATAGACAAGAAGTATACCCATACTTATTTGAATTAAGGGACAAGTATATTATGAAGTTCAATGATGAATGTTTATTTATTTCTACTCCAATGATTCAAATTGCTTAATAATTGGGAATTTTCATCTACAAATGTTGATTTTGGTATCAAACGGCATTTGAATTATGAGTGTGCATAGCAAGTTTGATTGAAAGTGAATTGTTGAGTAATAAGGGATCTTCATCAACCAATGTTGATCTTTTCATCAAAAGACAGTTTCACTTCTCAAACTAAGGGTTAAAGTTGGTTAAAATGATCAAACTGTTGAGTAATTGGGGATTTTCATATACAAATGTTAACTTTCGTATCAAAAGACACTTACAAATTACAACATTCAATATGTCCCTATTTTGTGTAAATTGAAGTGTATACTATTATCCATATTGAATACTTAGTGTGTAAAATTTTGTAAGGCAAAGGAATTTGGTTGAATAAGTTTTAATCTTGAGATAATTACTTCCCTTTTACTTGGTATGATTAGTATTAAAAACTTTACAAGGAATTGCATGATGCCTACTTACTTTATCTTGAAGAATTGTATTAAAAAATGTAGCATTTGTTATTTCAATAATTGAATCATTATTTGATCTCTTGATTTTTCAATTGCTTGAGGATAAGCATGATTCAAGTGTGGGGGAGTTTGATAAGTAATAATTTAGCATATTTAAGTATAGTATTTTATATATGATTTTAGTATGTTTTTAGTACGTTTTGGATATTTTTGATATTAGAATGGTTCAATTTCATTATTTTTTATCAAATTAAGGACTGCTCTTAAATTAGATTTTTTAGTCCAGAAATTAGAGTTTTGAGGCAGAATTATTATTTTGAGTAAATTAATGCCTAAGTTTATTTGATTCTTGCAAGAAATAATGATTAAACACAATTCAGGATCAATTGAAGCTGAAGGATGATCAAAATCAAAGATGATCCATGTTGTACATTTTTAATCATTTAAGGTTGAAATTTCTAAAAAATATTTTCTTCATTGAATTCTACCAAGTCAACTATGGTTCAAATGTGAAAAAACATCTCAAGGGCATATAAGAAATAGCCAAAATTTAAAAGGGCAAAATGGTAAAGGAGGAGTAATCTGCAGGTTGACACTCGCGGATCGAAGACAAATTGCAGATTTTGGCTTCTCCAATTCGTAGCTTGTTCACACAGCTTTTGCATATAATTCCAACGTCCAACTGCTTCTGCATTGCCCTAGAAGATCATTGCAAATCTTGAGGAATAATTTTACAAGATTTGGAATCAAATTTTCTCGTTATGTCTCCAACTTGGACAACTATTTGAGCTAGGGTTTTTTTCTATAAATAGATGCCTTTATGGTCATTTTAAGATATGCTTGGTTTTGTGCTTGAAAGAGTACAAACTATAGCTTGGTAGGAGGAGCAGTTCTTGTAAATACTTAGATTAGTTTTCTTCTTAGTTTTGTAGGAATCCTTAATTCTTGTAACAAACCTTGAAGAAACTTTGTACACAACATGTTTGATGGAATGAAGAAAGAAGACTTGGAGCCATAATTGAGCATTTATTACCCTATTCTGTCTTATTTCATTCATGTATGCTTGTTTACTTTTACTTATGTGCTTAATATTATTATTATCATGTTGAACTAAGTTGATTTCTACTAGGTTTAAGATGAAACTATAATATGAATTAGTTTATGGCTAACTTTATTCTTATTTATCCATTTACTTGGGTTTTAACACTTGTTGTTGATTAGCTACCAACCTCAAGTCATCATAGTTATTATTTGACACAGAAATTTGCACTTAATAATTGAAAGAGTAAATGGAACTTATGATTGAATCTCACAAAGTAGTGATTCACATAGGTGGATTAAAGCTTAAAGCCACAATTCATGGTTTTAATGAACTAATGCATTCTAATATTTATCACGAGAGTAGGAAAGCTCATGTATTAATAATCTTCCATTCATAGAGAGATCTAGTTTAGATTACAATTGGAATTGAATCCTAAACTTGAATGAAACTAATCATGGCCATAAGCTAAACTTTCATATTTAGTGGATTATCATGCTTAGCCAACTTGTTTAACTAGTTTCTTCATTGTTTGTTTACTTGAATATGATTTTCCTACCATTTCTCCACCACTAAAGTTTGATTGTTTAAATAATAAAGCAAGTTAGTAGCTTTGGTACTTGCCAATTTTTGTTTTCTCGTGGGATCGACCCTAATACTTCTCCTAATACAATTGATCCGTGCACTTGCTGAAAGGGGTATTAGGTTATAAATTTTAATACTTGTTTGTGTGAATTTTGATAATACTTAAACCTCACAATCACATGCTACATATTCAACTTCCATGGTTAGTGCTATGCAAGACTGTTTCTTACTACACCAAAAAACAGTTGATCCTCCAAGCATAAATATGTAACCTGAGGTAGACATTCTCTTCTCTTTTTCTCTATCCCAACTAGCATCATTAAATCTTGTGAGTTTCATGTCTCCATTTTGATAATGAAGGACATAATCAGTAGTACCACAAAGGTACGTCAATATCCTCATGATACTTTGCCAATGGTTGGGTCCAGGATGGCTTTGGTAGCGACTTACCAAACTAACATAAAATCAGATATCAGTATGGGTACACAATATTAAATACATCATACTCCTGATTGCACTTTTATATGGAACTTTTCCATCTTTTTCTTTTCTTAGTCAGCCTTTGGGCAATGATTAAGACTCAATTTTAACCCTTTTTCAATTGGAGTATCAATTGGTTTAGAATAATTCATCCTAAATTGTTCTAATATTCTTTTAATATAGGTTTGTTGTAACATAACAAGAATACTTTTAGAATGATCTCGCAATATTTTAATTCTAGCACATAACTAGCTTTACCCATATCCTTCATCTCGAAAGTGGAGGATAACCACTCTTTAGTAGTGTTGATCATTTCCATATTGTTTCCTGCCAATAGTATGTCATCTATGTATAATGAAAGAAACAATATTCCCTCAAATGTGTTTTTGACATAAACACAATGCGATGATCCTCTTCTAGCATGACAAAGCCAAATGATATTTTGGCCTCATAAAATCTATGGTATGACTGCCCAGAAGACGGCTTAAACTCATATATGGATCTCCTAAGACAATACACTTTGTGTCCTTGTCCCTTAATTTCAAAACCAACTAGTTGATCAATATATATTTCCTCATCCAATTTGCCATTGATGAATATAGTCTTAATATCCATTTGAAATAACTCTAAATTCAAATGTGATACTATTGCAAGGATTAAGCCAATAGAGGCAATTCTCACTATTGGAGAAAAAGTCTCATCATAGTCTATGCCCTCAATTTGAGTATAGCTTTTCGCTACTATTTGGGCTTTATATTTGTCAATTGACCCATCCGGCTTGCGTTTAATTTTTAGAACCCATTTGTTCCCAATAGTTTTATGGCAGGAGGAATATCAGCTAACTTTCACACTTGGCTTTTTTGGCATAGAGTCTAACTTATCTTTCATAGTAGATAAATATTGGTTTCAAATTGGTGATGATAGAACTTCTTTTAAGAAGTAGGCTCATCCCGATATGGTGAAATGCTTATCAAAACTTTATCTTCAATTTCAAAATATTGACATGGAACATTTTCACGTGCACTTTTCCTTAATTGAGAGCATTCATTTAGGGAATTTTTTTCAATTGATCTACTCCCACTATTTTCACTATCTTTGGTGTATTTCGATTGAGATTCAATTTCCCCTCCTTGCCAAATGTTGAACCTTTTCTCATAACTCATACAAATGCAGATCCTTTTGTATTTCACCAATTTTTGGGAATTCATCCTTAAAAAATTCCACATTTCAGGACTCTATCTCTCTCATATTCTTATCTAGATGTTAACCATACATAGCATATCCTTTTGAGTTTTCAAGATATCTAATGAACACATGTTTATTTGCTTTTGGACCAACTTTGCCAAACTTATGGGCCAAATTATGAACATTTTCAGCCAATCCCCAAGGACGGCAAATGATTTAGATTGGACTTACATCCAGTTTGTAACTCATGTGAAGTAGAGGATACAAATTTACTAGGCATTAAATTAAACATATGGTAGCAGGAAGATTGGCCTACGCCATCATAGATCTATACATGTCTAGTAAAATACGATTCTTGCATTCAACTACACCATTCTGTCATGGTATGTAGGAATCGGCAATTGCCAGCATATTCCTTTTTCCTTACAAAATGTCTTGAACTGATTAGATAAATATTCTCGACCACGATCACTTTGAAAAAATTTCAAGTTTCCTTAATGTTTTATTCTTGACCTCAGAATCAAAGCGTTTGAAGCAATCTAATGCTTATTTTAGTGAGATAACCAGTACGCGTATCCAAAATATAAACAATTGTTGATAAATGTGAGGATATAATATGTTCCATACCATGCTTATACATTCATTGGGTCACATGTATCTGAATGTACTAACTCTAAAGGATAGGTAGCCCTTATAATCTTACCAAAAGGCTTCTTACTAGTTTTTCTTGCTAGCAAGGTTCATAGACATGAATAATAACATTAGAAAAGTACTCTAATAAGCCATCTTTTGCTAGTCTTTTCATCCATTTAATAAGCCCTCTTTTATATTGTCTAAATCCAAATAAAAAATTTTCAAGCCCTTTAGGGGAGTCAAACAATGTGATTCTCTATTGCCGGCTCTCTTTATCATAGCTATAGAATTTATTAACAGAGGACTTTACCACCTCTTCCAAACTCAAGCTAGAATGTATTTTCAAGTTTTGGGGTGTCAATACCTATTCTGTCATTTGCAAATGATACAATAATATTCACACGGCTTACCAAGCCATCCTTGAGGGAAATAAAAGAGTTCTTGGATGACTACCATAGGAGTTCTGGTCAAAAAGTTAGTGTGAATAAAAGTTCAGCTTTTGTTCCTTCGCATCATATGCCTGTGCACAAAAAATGGGTGAGTTCAATATTGGGTTTTAAGATTGATAAACTATCTTTAGTTGACCTTGGGGTTCCCCTGCAAATAGGAAGGGTAAAGAAGGTGCAATTTGAATGTACTTTGTCGAAGATTAGAGGCGTGGATGGGCTTCAAAATTTATTTCTCAAAGGGGTAAGGTCATTCTTATTCGTCATGTGCTGGAATCTATCCCTCTATATTGATATAGGTGTTAGCCCCTCCTAAATGTGTCATCAAGAAAATTGCAACGTTGCTTAATAATTTTCTTTGGGAGGGATCACCAGATAATAAAATGATTCATTGGAGGGCGTGGGAAAAATAATGTTGTCTAGTAGAAGGAGGACTTGGGTTTAAATATATCAAAGATACAACAAAAGCTTTTGAGATCAAACTCTAGTGGTGTTTGAGGGAAAATAAGTCACTATGAGCTCAAGTTATGCAGTAAAAATATACAGGGAATGTTCATACAGGGAAAGCTCAAAGTGTTAACTGTTTAATGGTTTGGAAACGCCTACGTAGAATTGTGACAATGGCTGAAGAATACATTTTGGGAAGGGAAATATTAATTTTTGGGAAGAGAAATGGGCAACTCAAGTCCCAATTTCGCATTTGGTGCACTCAATTAGCTGGCCATCTCTACGAGTTAATAATGGAAATGTTAAAGGAGCTAGTTCCTCAAAATATTAGGGAGGTGATTTCGGACATTCCTATAAATAATATAAAGGATGATTTATTGATTTGGAATGCTTCTTCCTTAGGGGAATTCACAGCTAAATCAGCTTATGAAATGGTGATGAAGAAGAAAGCCAGCTCAATGTGCAGTCATGCAATGTGGAGTAAGTTTCTACCAGGTAAGTTTTCCCTTTTAGGTTGGAGATTATTGCACAATTTATTGCCTCTTGATGCTAATTTGTAGCATAAAGGTATTGTATTACCTTCTAAATGCTATTTTTGTCCAACCATAGAAACATTGGAACATGTATTCTTGCATTGCCCATTGATTAAATAAGTTTGGAAATGTTTTCATGATCTTTTTGGCCTGCCCATGGTACAACATATGTCATTTAGAGCCATACTTATGCATTGGATAATAGCAACACCAAAAGGGGGGAATGACCATATAAGGTGTAGTGTTCCAATTATCATCGTGTGGTTTACGTGTGTGCACGCAACAAATTTGAGGGGAAATTGACTACGGTTGAAGGTGTCATTAATTCGGCTAGGTAGTTTTTTCAAATCATAGGGATGACCAAATATATTTCTCCAGCAAGTTGCAAAGGGAACGAATGGATCTTTAAACCGTATGAAGTTAGCAAAAGCATTATGAAGATGGAGGCATTGATCATTGCTTGGAGGGAGCCAATACTAGTGTAGACAGTGATATTTTATTTTAATTTAATTAGTCAAGATTAAACAAATTTAATTGATCTTGATTAAATTAAATTAAATTAAATTAAAATTATTTTATAAGTTTATTTATGTTTGGACTTATAAATTGGACATTTGACATGTCGGCCTCCAGTCAAATTTTAATATCCTCAAATTCATTTATTTCTGAACTTATAAGTTGGACCATTGATATGTGGACCTTAAGTTCAATTATAATGTCCATTAAATTAAAGTGGATAAATTTATTAATTCACATTGGACTAGTTAGGTCGACCCATTTATTAAAGTCTACTTTAAATGGGTTTCTTCAGTCACAAGCAATTCAAGTTGGTGGAAAATTCTAGAGAGTTTCCTTTTAAGCCAATTATACTCTAAATTTTGGCTATAAATAAGGGTTCTCTCCTCTCAAGTCAAGATATATGACAAATTCTCCAAAAGCTTAGAGAATGCTCTACCAAATTCTCTAGAGATTTCTCTCTCAAGCCCAAGCTCAAGTTTAAGTTCAAATCAAATCCTTAATTCAAGTTCAATCAAATTCCTACATTTGTGTTGGAGGCTTGAAGGTCCAAGATTTAAGTGTACGAGACGACAGAATTAAATCACCGTTTCCTATGCCTAAATTGTAGGAGACTCCAATTTTAGTTCAATATCAAGTCTTTTTGGCCATTGAATTAAATTTTTGTGAAGAGAAGAATTAGAGGATATTTTCTCGTATAAAGAAATTTATCTGGAAATTATAACCTTCATCTTGAAATTAATAAAATTCTCTTCTTGCAAGATCCTATTCCAAGAATTCAACGATAGATCCAACCAAACAAGTTCTTCTAATGTCTACTCCAGAATTGTTACTTTGGGAGATTCAATCTTCTCTACTTCTGCAAGTCAAGAGGTGCCACATGCTAGACCAATGACCAAGAGCAAAACGAAGGCCTTAGCACAAAAGGTAAAGGAGGATCCTGCTGCTACCTTGGTGAAGACTTTTGCGACATTGCTCACCAAGAATGGCGACCATGGTGCCTATGCTGCATTCCTTGATGGTATGACTCATTCAACAACTTCCATGATGATGCCCATGATGATGACCAATACCACAACTATTGAACAACAATTGGCTCACATGACCAAACTTGTGGAAGGACTCGTCACGCACGTGTAAAGCCAAGATGCTAAAATAGCCAAACTAATGAACAAGATTAAGAATACTGATGAAAATAGTCCTTTTGTGCCAAAGCAAACGGAAACCCATGAAGATGTTGAGACTTCTTCCAAGGCAAAAGAGACTTCAAAGTCATATGTGACAAAGCACGTCTCTGTTTCTACCAATGGAACAATTCAAATTGATCACCTCAATGAATTCATTGAAGGAATAATCAAAGACAAGTTTGATGGAGGTTTAAAATCATCCCATTCCTATACCAAACCATACACCATAAGAGTTGATGGTCTAAAGATGCCTGCTGGATATCAACCTCTCAAATTTCAACAATTTGATAGCAAGAGGAATCTCAAGTAACGTGTCGCACATTTTGTGGAGACATGTAATAATGCTAGTACTAAGGAAGATTTGCTAGTCAAGCAATTTGTGCGTTCTTTGAAAGGCAACACGTTTAACTGGTACAGTGACCTTAAACCTAGATCCATTGACACTTGGGAGCAATTGGAGCAAGAATTCCTCAATAGATTCTGTAGCACAAGACGGACTGTTAGCATGACCGAGCTCTCGAATGCTCATCAATGGAAGAACAAGCCTGTTGTCGACTACATTGATCATTGGCAGACTCTTAGTCTTAATAGTGAGGATCGACTATTTAAGTAATCTGCTATTGAGATGTGCATTCAAGGCATGCAGTGGGGGCTTCGTTATATCTTGCAAGGGATACAGTCGAAGACTTTCGATAAATTGTCAACAAAGGCCCATAACTTAGAAATTAACCTTGGAGGATAAGAACCACATGTCCCTGATCCTCGCAAAGGTAGAAGAAGCAAGAGATGAAGAAGGAAGATAAGCTTCTTGTCAAAAGTGAAAAGAAAAAGTCAATGGCTACAAGTGTAGAATCCTTCAACCTCATTCCTAAAACAATAAAGAATGAAGATGAGAAGGTCAACATTCGTCAAGGACAAACAAGGAAGTAATATCCGTTTCTTGATTATGATATCTCTAACATGTTCGATGATCTACTGAGTTTAAATCTAAATACACTGTTCGAGATGAAGCGACTGGGTGAAGCAAAAAGGACTAATGACCCAAATTACTACAAATACCATCGTTTGGTTGGCCATCCTACAGGAAAATGCTTTGTTTTCAAATATAATGTCATGGAGTTGGCTAGATAAGGGAAAAATCTGCTTGAAGAGAAAAAGGCTAGTCCACAACAAACCACGATTGGCTTTGGTTCAGCAAAACCTTTGAGAGTTGAAGAGCCAAATTGCAATGATTGGAGAATTATTTCACCAAGTCTGTCATTGCTTTTGGGTCACTCTTTGTTGTGAAAGTTAAGCCAACTGCATTTTTCTTAGTTACTGGGAGATTTCCATACAAGAAGATATTGAATTCACAGTTTCAAGGCAAAATGTCTTTGCTAATGAAGGATGGATTCTTGTTACTCGCAAATGGAGATGAAGTCTTCACTCAGCTCGTTAGACGAATATGTCACTAACAAGGAGTAAAATAGCCTGGAAGAGAAAAGTGAGAATGATGAAAAAAAGAGATAACATCTCCAAGCTTCAAACAAATTGTGAGTTTAGGCAAAAGAATTGTCATCCAGTTACATTGAGAGATTTCATGTTGAAAAGATTATTCGCTAATGACAAGCTAGCTTCATGCAATATAATCAACTCCACAAACCCTTAAGACGATGAATTTGTTGACAAGTTCAACAAGAAAATCTCTATTGTTGTAAAAAACCCGCAAAGTAAGGAGCTTTAGTTAACAATAGAGACTTGTCTCTTTCATAAGATATTATTGTTAGCAACTTTGAGGTGAAAATAGTTCAGCCGATCAAAAGATTAGAGCCACTCAAGGAAGTCCCAGTTGATCATTTAGATGAAGCAAAACACCCTGCCTATTTCTTCAGCAATGGCGATATAAATACCTTGACCCATTCTGTAATTGTGATATCTATAAGCAAGCTGCATTTGATACTTGGTACAAAGATGATAAAGCATTAAGGAAAAAGAAGTCAAACAAAGGAAATTGCAAAGTCAAAACCCAATGGAAGAGTTGCTCGAAGTTGGAGACCCCTCCGGTAGAAGACTCTCTAAAAAAATAAAACCCTGTTTGAAAGAAACCTATCCTATCCTGACCCATCTTTCCCAGTTGATGACTTCAATTCTAGCAATGTCGTTAACTCTAATGATCTTTTTGTTGAAGAAATTTATACGAATAAGAACTCCACTACCGTTACAAAAGAATCCATGGAGTGTGTAGCAACAATTGTCTTCAACGATGAAGATTTATTGATTGAGTTTGCACCGCATAACCATCTGCTATTTGTACCTAGCTACACTCATGAGCAAAAGATAAATAGGATCCTAATTTTTGGAGGCTCTACAGTCAACATTCTGTCTTTGTGAATATTGAAAGATATTGGCGTCTCAATTAATGAGCTACTAGTAGCCGATTGATGATTCAGGGTTTTAACTAGGAAGGGAAAGAGCTATTGAGATTATCAAACTTTATATAATGATTGATGGTATGGCTTCGAAAGTGTTATTTCACGTCATAAATGCCAAGACAACATACAACATACTCCTAAAAAGCTCATGGATCAATGAAAATTAGGTTGTACCATCAACGCTTCACCAATGTTTTAAGTACTCTCAAGATAGCATAGTGAAAAAAGTGATAACTGATGGCAAGCTATTCACTGAATCTGAGGCACATTTTGTTGATATTAAGTTTTACCTTAACGTCTGTGACGCAAAGGAAGTCAATGATCTACCATCAAGTGTGAGTGAAACTCAAAATCTCGATATTTCATATTTGACCATAAACTTTACTTTGAACAACGAGAATCAAGCTACTAGGCAAAGTGTTTTAAGACGCAACTATTCCATCATCAAGTGATAGACTTGTCGTTCTTTGTTAAAAGGGAAGAAAGAATAACTACCTTCAACCAAGCATAAAATTTTGAAAAGCCTAACATTTTCCGTGGCAAAGCTAGATACCGTCAAGCGGTCTCAATCTCCACTTAAGGGATTTGTCCGTTTGTTGGAGGAACCAAAAGTTGAGCATGACACTCTGCCAAACTCGATAACTGAGGAAGGTTTCTATCCTAACACCTATAGGTGTCTTGCTAAGTCTAGATATGACTTGGAGGACTCTACTACATTAGGTGCTATACTCCCTGAAGCTACTGGTAAAAAGGTCTATGGATTTAACTCTACTCGAAAGATGCTAAAGGAGAAAGGGTATGCCATTGAGAGCTCCAAGGTTGGCCTTGGTTATTCCACTCAAGCACTAATTCAAATCAAGATCAATAGTGCAAATAACCACTATATTTCTATTGAAGATGAAGCATCCTTTTGCATTGATGAGTCAAAGGCAATTGATCGACTTAGAGGCAAAATCCCACATATTTCAATTTTCAAAAGGTTGGGGCCAAAAGGAAGAAGAGTGAGAAATTCTCAATCAATAAAGAAAAGAGTTGCTAACCTGATTAAAGAGTTTGAACCACGATCTCCTCCCAATCATAATACACAAAGATATGGTAATCTTATTCTATCAAGAATAAAAAGATGTATCAATTTTATTGTGTATTGTGGAAATGTATTGAAGGTTAAGGAGCATACCATAGTACATAAACAAGTTAAGGAAGATGATGAAGAGAGCATAACCTCTTGTAACTATATTTTGCAATTGATGATGAGACCCTTGAAGAAGAAAATGCCCGTCTAGATCTCGAGGAGTTGGAGGCTTTGGATGAAAAAGGTTGAAGGCATAAAAAAGTCTTGAATGCTATCAAGCCTACCTTTTCTCTGACTTTTAACAAAAAGGTCTGTTGTCGCTTCTTCCAAATTTGTGACATGGTTCTTATTATTCAAAAGCCAATAGTCATAACACATCACACCAAAGATAAGTTCATGTCCAAATGAGATAAACCATATGTGATTCGTGAAGTTTACACAAATAGTGCCTACAATTTGGTTGACCAAGATGGCATGAAGTTGACCTGATAAACAGAAGATTTTTAAGCAATATTTGCCATAAGAAAGTAAAATGCTCCTTGAGTGTCCGGGAAGATGTATCCACGACAGTAGCTGGTTGTGGATACCCGTCGTGGATACAACGAACTTTCTGTTTTGCTGCAGACGAGAACGAGAAAAAAAAGTGATTTTCCAATTTTGAAGACTTCTATTGCAACCCAACTGTTTCCCTTCTAAAGAATAGTCTAGGGCAAGCCAAAGGCTATAACCTACACAGACTGTAGTTTTTTTAGTTTTGCTCTCTAGAATTAAATTTTCTCTTTCCTCTATAATTTTAGCCCTAGTTTAGAATAGCAAGCAAAAGAAGATTGTGGATGAACAAGTAAGGGAATTGTGCAGATACTTGATGATTTTTACTAATCAATAAATTTTTCTTTCCATTTCTCTTTGTTTTGTTATTTAATTATGTCGTTTGAATTGAAAGATTTCATCTTTTGCTGCCATAATTATGAATACTTAAACTGTTCTTGTCTAAGGTCTAAATGATTTTTATGAGTAATGGTTGTTTGATTAACAGAACTTAATGCCTATGTTGGCTTGTTTATTCATTGTCATGATTTAATAGGGTTGTAATTGGATGACCAACAATTATGACTGTCTAAATTACTCCTATATAATGAGAATTGATAGTGGTACTTGAAAAAGGACAAGTGAAGTTTAGGCAATATTTCAAATGAGAGTAGTAATATTTCTAGATGAGTCAAGAGCGATCCATAACGTAAAATGAACCAATATTAATCACTTTACTAAGAGAGCAGGAAAGGGTTAATAAGTTGATAGTTACTAGTTTGTCACGAGAGTGAAAATTAGATAAATTGGGATTGGACTCTAAACAAGGTAATTGAGAAGGCATAAAGGAGGTTAATTAGTAGCAACCTAGGTCGTAAAATGATTATAGACCCTAGGCATTTATTTCTCATATTCTTATTAGACATTGCTATATTGTTTTAGGTAATTCTTAGTTAGTTTTATTTTTTTTAGATAAATTCACTCTATTGTGTTGTCTAGATAATAGAGGGGTTCAGAAAAATTTAGTATTTCTCAACTGTTTCCTGTGGGATCGATCGTATTTCGTACACTACTGTGCGATTTATATTCTTGCAGATATAGAAAATTAGGTGATTTAATTTGATAGTTAGAGACCCTTTAGGTTGTTCTTTTGTTGACCTAATTCAGAGCCTGTCATGTTTTTGGCACCGTTGTCGGGGAACAGTGTCTAAAATATTAGATTTGGTAATTACTCTATTAATTTAGGCTGTACCTTTCAATTTCGTTTAGATTTTTTTTTTATTTATTTTAAGTGTAATCTTTCTGTGAGAAGGGTAGTATATTCATAGAGTTTTAAAACCAGTGATTTCTCTTGACCCTGAGATAGAACATACTGTTAGGAAGTTTAGGAAGAAACGAACTAAACCTGTAGTGGAAGAAGTGGAGGAAGATAGGAGTTTAGGACTAGAGTTAGAATTTGAAGCGAAAAACTTTGAGTCTAATTACCCACAAGTGCAAATGGCTCAGCAAAGAGCATTGAGGAATTTTGCTTCGCCTGATGGGACTAGTGCCCAATCAATCATCGCAAGATCCGCAATAAATGCTAACAATTTTGAAATCAAGCCAGCCTTGATTGAGATGGTCCAACAAGAGCAGTTTGGAGAAACTGCTATGGATGATCCAAATGGTTATTTAGCCAATTTCTCTGAGATCTGTGACACCCTGAAAGTAAATGAAGTCACAGAGAATGCTATCAAACTACGTTTGTTCCCTTTTTCTTTGAGAAGGCAAGCTAAGTTTTAGTTACATTCTTTTGCACCAAACTCCTTCACCACTTGGGCTGAGTTGTCTAGAGCCTTCTTAAATAAGTACTTCCCACCTACTAAACTGCCATAATTAGGACGGACATTACTAGTTTTAGGAAGTTAGAGGAAAAGTCATTGTCAAAGAGCTACTTAGGAAATGTCCTCACCATGGATTGCCTGAGTGGCTCATTGTACAAATATTTTACAATGGCTTAGCATATTCTACCAAACAGAATGTAGATGCTGCAGCGGGAGGAGCTTTAATGGGTAAGTCTACAGAGGAAGCTCAAGACCTGATAGAGAAAATGGCAACTAATAGCTACCAATGGGCCAACATTAGGGGTGGTCAAAGAAAGGGGAGCGACCATGTTTATATCTAATTATGATACCCTAAATGCACTATCTGCCCAGATAGCAAGATGTGCTTAGCCTTCTGAAAAATGAAGGATGCCCTACCTCACAATCTGTCATGGCATGTTGCACTATGTGGGTGATCAGTATGAAATGGCTAACTGTGGTTCTAATAAGCAAGTGCAATATGCCAACTTTAACAATCAACATTAGAATAACCCCTACTCCAACACGTATCATCCTGGTTGAAAAAACCATCTAAATTTTGGATGGAGAGATAGGGGTACTCAGCAAAGGCCAATTAACCCTCTAAGTTTTCTACCTAAACCTACCCAACCTACACAAAAGCCAGAATGAGAGATAGTTTTTGAAAAGTTATCTCAAGACATGGATAGAAAAATGACAAACATGTAGAGAAATTTTGACACACAAATAGGGCAAATTGTTGAGACAGTGAAGGCTAGGAACAGAGAAGAGTTGCCTAGTCAACCTGAAGTTAATCCCCGTGAGCACATCAAGGCTGTCACACTTCGTAGTGGGAGAGAGTTAAGTGAGCATGAGCATGAGCAAGAAGACAGTGAGGGTAGGATTGATGACCCTAAGATGAATCATGGGAATGAAGCAATGACAGAAAGTGAGGGTCAAATAAAGTGGAAGGTTTATGATCCATCTAAAGTAGTCTCTGTTCCACTAGTCCCATTCCCACAAAGGTTTCAAAAGACAAAAAATGATGCAGATTTTGAGAAATTTATGAATATTTTTAAAAATCTATGCCTTAATATTCCTTTTGTGGATGTCATAAGACAGATTCCCTCATATGCTAATTTTTTGAAAGAATTGATGTCTCGCAAGAAAAAGTTGGTGGATAATGAGATCATTGCTCTCATTGAAGAGAGTAGTGCACGTATTCAGAATAAACTTCCTCCTAAATTAAAGAACCCTGGTAATTTTCCTATCCCTTGCACCACAGGTAAGTTAGAATTTTTTTAAATATTGTGTGGCCCAAGTACAAGCGTCTTCCTAGTTCCTTTAACTATTGTAAGACAATTGAGACTCACTGAGTTGAAAAGCACCAACATGACACTCCACTTGCTGATAGGTCTATGCGTCATCCATGGGGAGTGTTAGAAAATGTAATTGCCAAAATTGACAAATTCATCATACCTGTTGATTTTATAATCTTAGATATGGAGAAAGATGTTTACATAGTTATTATTTTAGAGAGACCATTCTTGGCTACAGTAGGTACTATAATAAATGTGAAGAATGAAAAGTTGAAGTTTTAAATAGATGATGAAGAGGTGGAGTTCAATTTAAATAGTATGATCCAGTATCCTTTATTTACTGATCACGTCTATTCTATAGACTTAGTGGGGGATTTGACAAAGGAGTTTAAGTTAGCTGCTTTAGGAAAAGATAGATTAGAGTTGTGTCTATTTGGTAAGGATCCATTATTTGAGGAGTGTGTGGAAGTAGAGGAGCTAATGTTACACCTAGATTCTAGAGAGCCATATAAGAGGAAATCAGTATTTGAGGATTTAGGAGTAAGCAAGGGGCTACCACCACAGTCTAATATCCAAACTCCTATGTTAGAATTAAAGTTATTACCTAAGCATCTTAGGTATGAATTTTTAGGGGAGATGGATACATTGATTGGCATTTTTAACAGTGAATTGAACTCTGAGCAAAATGACAAACTGCTTAGGGTTTTAAAGAAACACAAAAAAGCAATTAGTTGGTCAATATTTGACTGAAGTAGGATAAGTCCTTCTATGTATATGCATCGTATATTACTGGAAGATAATTGTAAGCCAATAATAGACGCTTAACGAAGGCTTAACCCCAACATGAAAGATGTGGTGAAATCAGAGATTTTGAAGTAGTTAGATGCTAGCATCATCTATCCCATCTCTGATAGTCAATGGATAAGTCCAATCCATGTAGTGCCAAAGAAAGGTGGTACTACAATTGTAAAAAGGAAAGACGATGACCTTATATCATCTAGGTTAGTGGTTGGGTGAAGAGTTTGCATTGATTATAGGAAGTTAAATTCAGCCACTAGGAAAGATCATTTCTCTCTACCTTTTCTTGATGTTATGCTTGAGCGTATATCTAATTATGCATTTTATTGCTTTTTAGATGGTTATTTGAGGTAGAACCATATAGCTATAGCACTCGAGGATCAAGAGGAGACGACCTTCACTTGTCCTTATGGGACATTTACTTTTAGGACATATGCCTTTTGGCCTTTGTAACGTACTTAGCCACCTTTCAGCAATGCATGATGGTCATTTTCTGTGATTACATTGAGAGAATAATGGAGGTATTCATGGATGACTTCTCAATTTTTGAAAAATCTTTTAATGATTGCCTCCATAATCTAGAGTTAGTCTTGACAAGATGTAAACAAACTAACCTAGTTTTAAATTGAAAAAAACGCTATTTTATGGTCAAGGAAGGAATTGTCCTAAACCATAAAATATCATTCAAGGGGATTGAGGTGGATAGAGCAAAAATTGAAGTAATTGAAAAAATGCTTCCACCTGCTAATGTAAAGGGGATAAGGAGCTTCTTAGGTCATGCGGGGTTTTATAGGACATTTTATTAAAGATTTTTCTAAAATTACAAAACTTTTGTGTGACCTACTTGCTAAAGATGCTCCTTTTAACTTTGGTGACGAGTGCTTAAAATCATTCAATAAGTTAAAAATGGAGTTGACCTCTACCCCCATTATTGCATCACCTGATTGGAAATTGCCTTTTGAATTGATGTGTGATATAAGTGATTATACTGTGGGGGGCAGTTTTAGGTCAACGACATGAAGGTAGGTTGCATGTGATCTACTATGCTAGTAGAATACTTAATGAAGCTTCAAATTAATTATGCAACCACTGAAAATGAGCTATTGGCGATTATCTTTGCTTTAGATAAGTTTAGATCCTACTTAGTAGGGCTTAAAGTAGTATCTTTACTGACCATTCAACTCTTAAATACTTATTGACTAAAAAAGAAGCTAAACCAAGGTTAATAAGATGGATTCTCTTGTTACAAGAATTTGATGTTGAAATTAGGGATAAAAAAGGGTTGAAAAATGTCGTAAGCCGACCACTTGTCTAGAATGGAATATATCCCTAACTAATGATCAAATTTCCTATTCAAGAGAATTTTCTCAATGAATATGTGCTAGCAATTAAGAATTTCCCTTGGTATGCTAACTTAGTTAACTATTTGGTTAGTGGCATACTTCCCAAGAATATAGGGTATAATCAAAAGAAGAAGTTCTTACATTATGTGAGAAGTTACTTTTTGGAGGAACCTCTTCTTTATAAACATTGTCCTGATGGGATGATTAGGAGATGTATGCCTGAGGATGAAATCCCTAGTATTCTATCACATTGTCATGGTCTAGAGACTAGGAGTCATTTTAGCACATTTATGACTATAGTAAAGGTGTGGAAACCAGGGTTCTTTTGGCCATCTATGCATAGGGATGTCAAGAATTTTGTTTTGAATTGCAATCAATGTCAGAAAACAGGAAACAATTCTAGGAGAAATGAAATGCCCCAAAAATCAGTGTTAGAGGTTGAATTGTTTGGTGTTTGTGGTATAGATTTTATGAGACATTTTCCATCATCTCACAACCATAAGTACATCTTGGTAGCTATTGATTATGTGTCTAAATGGGTAAAATCTGTAGCTACACCCACAAATGATACTAAGGTAGTACTTAAGTTTGTGAAAAAAATATATTTAGTAGATTTGGGGTCCCTAAAGCCATAGTGAATGATGAGGACAAGCATTTCAAGAATAAGCAATTTGAAACCTTATTATTCAAATATGGCTACAAGCATAGAATGTCCCTGCCTCATCATTCCCAAGCTAATGGGCAAGCCGAGCTAGCAAATAGAGAGTTAAAACTCATTCTAGAGAAAACTGTGAATAAGTCTAGGAAGAATTGGGTTATTAAACTTGATGATGTCTTGTGGGCATACAGGACTGCCTTTAAGACACTTCTAAGAATGTCTCCTTACCAATTGATATATGGGAAGAGATGTCATTTACCTGTAGAGTTAGAGCATCGTGCTTATTGAGCTATAAAAGCAATTAATTTAGATCTAACTTTTGTAAGTAATAAACGACGTCTAGAGTTGAGTGAACTGGAAGAAGTCAGATTGAATGCTTATGAGAGTAGTAAACTCTATAAGGAAAAGACCAAGGCTTGGCATGATAAGCATATTTCCCACAAATAGTTTGAGGTTGGTCAAAGAGTTTTATTGTTCAATTCACGCATCAAATTATTTCTGAAAAAGCTTAAGTCAGATGGTCTGGACCTTATGAGGTTACTAAGGTTTTTTCCTTATGAGGCTGTTGAGATTATAATCTGACAAAGGAGAACCATTCAAGGTGAATGGAGCAGCGGCTTAAATTATTCCTAGCTGGTGAATTTTTGCCTAGAGGAGAGGTAATCTCTCTGGGAGATCCTACTCATTGATTGAGAGCATTAGTGTAGTCTAGCTTTAGACTTTAACTAAAGCACTGGTTGGGAGGTAATCCCAACAAACTTTTGATTGATTTCATTAGTTTTTTTATTGGTTTGAGTAGTATATTTTGAGTTTTTGTTGATTTGATTTATGTTCCTTTTGTGTTCTTGTGTAGTGCGTGAAATGCAAAACCAATGGAATGAGATGTGTCTTTTGTAGATCATTTAGTTTGTGGTTTGAATCTGCACACAGGTTTGGGATTGATTTTGGAATAATTTTGGCTTAAAATTTTGTCACGGGCATAAAGTTTTGTGTACCCGCGACATGTTCCCGCGCACGGGAATCGTCATGGGTACCATTTCAGAAGATTTTGTCTTTCTGAGTTTAGAAAAACGTGTCACAGAAGGCAACACAGGAGAGTATGTAACAGTACCCATTTGCGGGTACCCTTGTGAATACAATCCAGAGACTTTTCTATATTCGTGATGGGCTTACCGTGTCACAGATAGCTTACTCAAGCCTTCTCGTGACAGTAACCGTTTGCAGGAAGCGTCGCGAGTACTACTCAAGAAACTTTGGCCTTCCCATGATAGCATAAACGTGTCGCAGATATAAAGGAGAACAGGTTCCCGCGACAACACCCGTGTCGCGGGAATACTTTGTTCACCAGGCAAAAGGTTTTGTGTTTTCACGACATGTACCTACGACGATATCTGTGTCATGAGTACAATAAGAAACGCAAATTTAACGCTGTTTTCTCTTCTTTTTCCTAATCTTTCCCAAACCCCTATTCACCAAATTCAAACCCTAACTCCCCTTTCTACAATTCCCACCAAATTCCACCACCCAATACCGTTCATCTTCATTCTTTTCCACACCCAAGGTGCTTGTGATTCAAATTTTTTTTTTCTCTTTGGGTATTTGTTGTGGGTTTTTGGGTTGGTATTCCCATCTCTTGCAGGTCAATAATTTCTTCTTTTTCCTTTGTTTTAATGTTTCTTTTATATTATTAGAAAATGTTTACGTTGATAAATTACCTTATTGTTGTGTTTTTGGTAGTTGTGGAGTTATTTTGTGAATTTTTATTTTGTGAATTTTGTGGTAGCTACCTTAGGCATAATTGGTTTTATTATTTGTGTTTAATTGTTGTTACTTGATGGAGATGGGTCGAAAATAGACCAATGTAGCATGAATTTTCCTTGCAATTGGGATATATGGCTTGGTTGTAGTTGTTTATACTTAGAATTTATCTAGTATAGATAATTTTCAATGTCTAAGCTTTCATATGTTTCAATTGGATTTATTTGGTTATTATTCCTGCTAATTGGTAGCAAATGGGAATATTGTGCTTTTGTGGAGGATATTTGACTTGTGTAGTGGTGATACTGAGGATACATAGAGTTGGTATATTCCTATGATGTTGTAAATTCATTTGGTTTGAATGGTAACTAGCCACTTGGTTTGGATATTTAAAGTATGAATTTGAAACCATCTATTGAGATGTTGAACAATTGATACCTACATGGTAATTTTGGGGCTTTATGTCTTTTGCTTTCAGTCTATGCTCTGAAGTTCTTGGGGTTGTCTTATTCTAAATCCTGCTTTATATTAATTTGATTGTTTAGAACCATTGCAGGCATGGCTTCATCTTCTAAAGCTGGTAGTAAGAGAGCTAGATCATCTTCACGCAAACTCTAGGGTGAAGATGTACCGCAACCCCAGTTAGATGCCACCAGATTCACTTCTTTAGAAAATCAACAATGGTATGCAATACGGCAGCATAAAGATTTGATCAGAGAGAAGTCTGTCTCACAGGCAGTGGACGACTACTTTAAGGTGACTGCCTTGTTTGCCAGATTGGGGTGGGACTCCATTCTGCACCTTTCTCGCTACTATTACCCCAGTTTGGTCAAGGAGTTTTATACGAACGTGATTAACAAGACTAAACTGTTTGGGTGGTTCATCAATTCTACAGTACAAGGGCAAGCAGTGCAAATTAATAGGGAGAGCCTAGTTCAGATTCTTAGGTGTCCAGGTAATGGACCAAATCAAGAGGGGAGTAGGAACTTTGAGTTGTCCGAAGACTAGGATCCTGATAAGGTCCCAGCCAGACTTGGAGTAAAAGGGTAGTCCTCAAGGCAAAATGAGAGGATGGTGTACCGAGCTCAAAAGTTCAAGAAGGGTCAACTACACATCGCCTCCTACATTTTGGCTCAAAATGTGAAGCCAAAGCAAAGTGGCAAGAATGAGCTCCAAAACAGCGATTGATATTTTTTGGAGGAGCTGGTGAATGGCTCGATGCCCATAGCTACTTCACTCCCCAACGTGATCATCAGCTATATGGGAACAGTGGTGAGAGCTAGAGCCACGTATACGTGCTTTAGTTTCTCGAGGCTTCTCTCTTAGATATTCGAGCAGGCGGGCGTCCCAGTGAAGGCCATGCAGTGACTGCCCATTGACCCTAGTGATACTATCACATTAGCTACTTTGATGACTACTAAGATGAATGATGGTGTCATTAGACATTTTCAGTCTCGGCAGGTAGATGAGCATCTTACCTTTGAAGATTATCAGCCACCCCAAGTTGACGAGCCACCATCGGGGTCGCTATCTAGACAACATTCTACAGCTGAGATTGATGCCTTGTGAGTGGACTTAGCCGGGTGGAGATTGGAAGTGTAGGGGAACTTCCTGTCGATGCAAACCTGGATGCACTCCATGGATACACAGATGCAGGGCATTCAGACATGGATGCATGGAATGGACACACGGATGACAGACATGGGTACATTATTGCACTAGATGATGGAGTGGATGCGTCTTGGTGGTGATGGAGCTGGACCTGGACCCAGTACCGTTGGAGTAGGCACAGGCGATGGATCAGAGGATGACATCTCGCTGACCGACTGATCATTTTACTTGTTTATTTTTTGTCCCATTTCTTTTATTTTCTAATTTAGTGTTACTTTCTTTGATTTTCTTTTAGTGACTTACTCTGGTACTGTACTTAATACTCATTCTCTGGTTTTATTGTGGATGAAACTTATTGTGGAACCCATTTAAAGGTACTACTACTTATTCGTAAGGGAAGTGTTATTTTTCTTTAATTACTTTTCATTTTTATCTTCCTGTATTTTCTATTCTCTCGCAAATTGGGGATAATGTGAATCTTAAGTGTGGGGGGGGTAGCTTTTAGAATAAGGAGTGGATGTGTGTTGAGTAGGTAGGGCAATAGTACTATAGTGAGTGAGTAGTGAATTCCTTTCTGGATACCTAATATATTTGGTTATAAATTAGGTAATTGACTTTAGAAAAAGTGATAGTGCGTGGAGTTGAGTGATACCTAAATTATGTTAGATTATATGTGTAATATTTATCACCTCTATGAGATGCCATGAGAATAAGTTTAGCATGGTTGATAGGTGATGTAGTTTATTTATAGTTAGTAGACTTAAAGAATGAGGGGTATGTTCTTGTAGTTTCTTTCTTTGTCTTTTTTCCAAAAAAAAAAAGAAGAAAAAAAAGAAAAAGAGAAAAAGAAAAGGAAAAAAGATTAGTACGAGTAATAGAATAAGAGAAATTAGGGGCTACTCCTCTAGAATTGGTGCTGAGTAACTGGGGGATTGGCATTAACAAATGTCAACATTCGCGTAGAAAGGTATCAATACTATGAGTATGTATAGCAACCTACAACGATGGAATACTGAGTAACCAGAGGTTTGCATTAACAAACGTGGACACTCGCTTCAAAAGGCTATATCATCAGAGTGGGAAAGGCCTAATCTTCCTTGAAGTTAGGGATGAATAAATCCTAAATTCTGAGGGTCAAAAACTGTGAATAGAGGAAATTACTTGTCAATTGTCGCTTTACTACTTGTGGAGTTCAAGTGGAGGTGGTAAATTAAATTAGATAAACACAATTGAGGTTTGTTGCTTTTTCTTTATTCGGTGTCATGAGTATTTGGAGTTGATTAACCGAGGTTATAATTTGAATGTACTGGGTATCCAAGTATTTAATTGTCTTATCTTTGTTAAGTCTTTGTTTTGAGGGCTTTTTGCTTGAGGACAAACAAAGATTTAAATGTGGGGGAATTTGATAAGTACAGAATTGGAGTATTGTTTAGGCATTTGTTTAGGTCGTTAGGAGTAGTTTTTAGTAGATTATGTTAAAGTTTTATTAATTTTTCTTTTATTTTAGTTTGAGTTGATGTTTATAGTTTTTCTTTATTTTTTGTTATAAATTATAGGTTTGATTAGCTCTAGAACACCAAAGGAACTTAATTGCCAAGAATATGGATGCTAGTGGATGACGAATGACAAAGGAAGGATAGAGATGTTCAGAAATTCGTGAAAGCAGAAGAAAAGTCCTACCCGCGACAGTATCCACGCACGGATATGTGTCTCGGGCATTTTCTCAGCCGCGAAGGTTGAGTGTCGCGGGAAGGCGTATCCGCGACAGTATCTGATCGCGAATACGCGTCATGGATACAACAAATTTTCTATTTTGCTGCAAACGGGAACGAGAAAGAAATGAGATTTTCTAATTTTGAAGACTTCTACTATAGCCCAACTACTTCCTGTCTAAAAAATAGTCTAGGGCAAGCCAAAGACTGTAACCTACACAGACCGTAGTTTTTTTAGTTTTGCTCTCTAGAATTAGATTTTCTCTTTCCTCTATAATTTTAGCCTTAGTTTAGAATAGCAAGCAAAAGAAGATTGTGGGTGAAAAAAAAGGGAATTGTGTATATACTTGATGATTTTTACTAATTAATAAGTTTTTCTTTCCATTTCTCTTTGTCTTGTTCTTTAATTATGTCATTTGAATTAAAAGATTTCATCTTTACTGCCATAATTATGAGTACTTAAACTGTTCTTGTCTAGAGTCTAGATGATTTTTATGAGTAATGGTTGTTTGATTAACTGAACTTAATGCCTATGTTGCCTTGTTTATTCATTGTCTTGCATTAATAGGGTTGTAATGGATGGACAACAATTATAACTGTCTAAATTACTCCTATGCAACGAGAGTTGATAGTGATAGTGGAAAGGGGGCAAGTGAAGTTTAGGCAGTATTTCACACGAGAGTAGTAGTATTTCTACATGAGTCAAGAGCGATCCATAAGGTAAAATGAACCAATATAATCATTTTATCATGAGAGTAGGAAAGGGTTAATAAGTTGGTAGTTACTAGTTTGTCATGAGAGTGAAAATTAGATAAATTGGGATTGGCTTCTAAATAAGATAATTGAGAGGGCATAAAGGAGGTTAGTTGGTAGCAACCTCGGTCGTAAAATGATTTTAGACCCTAAGCATTCATTTCCCATATTCTTATTAGACATTACTATCTTGTTTTAGGTAATTCTTAGTTAGTTTTCTTTTTTTAGATAAATTCATTCTATTGTGTTGCCTAGATAACAGAGGGGTTCAGAAAAATCTAGTATTTCTCAACCGTTCCCTGTGGGATCGATCATATTCCCTACACTATTGTGCGATCTGTATTCTTGCAGATACAAAGAATTAGGTTATTTAATTTGATAGGTAGAGGCCGTTTAGGCTATTCTTTTGTTGACCTAATTCAGAGCCTGTCAATGTAATTGAATGATTATGTATATAATAGATTCTAAACATAAAAATAAAAAATTGATATTTATTTAAACAATTTTAATAAAATATTTTTTATTCAATTTCCATAAATCGTAAATGAAATATGATAAAATAAAACAAAATATAGGCTACTCTTAATTTATTTGAGTTTAGTTAATTGACTTACCGTATATATATATAATCAAACTAATTTAATATTTATGTTATAAGACAATTTATGATCTTAATTAATTGACAGATAATTAACATAATCAAATTATTTAATCAAAATGAACAATAATAGTTATTTTATGGTAGTGAGCCAACTGATGGCTCAATTGACATATCTCCTACTGTGTAACAAGTCAATTAATGATTTGATAATTCACTCAATTAATGATTGTTAGTTTTGATGATCACCATTCAATGTGATTCATCCACAGTTTTATGACACAAAACTCCAATAGCTATCTATTACATATAGTCATAAATTTGGAAGTAAACAAATAGTTGCAAGATAAATGAAAGGAAAAGAATTTAGTGGTGATGTCATCTCAAAGAGGTCATGCTCCTTGGCCAAACATTTATAAATAAGACCAATTATTTTGTTGAAAAAGAAAAACAAGTTTTCTAAACATGATGACTTGAGGAGATACTCTTTCCCATATTAGATCTTTGTTCACGAGCCACAAAGATTAGAACAACTAATGTTCTTCTTTAATGCACCATATAGTGTGGCAACCAGTTCAGGACACTCACTTGTAGGCCCAAGTGCAACCTAAACTTTGGGACAGCGATAGTTGTAGTCCCTAAAGTTTGGACAAAAGCAAATCTAGTACCAAATGTTTTAACTTTACATCACATTTAATCCTATTTACTAGTTTTATCAAAATCTTATCGAAATCCAATCACAAATACTCACGTGCTAGTGACCAAATTTTTTAAAGGAAAAAAATTAAATTGCTCTAATTCGTAATCAAAAGCACACACGAATGCACTGCCTAGGCAGATTTTTTTAGTTTTATCTTCTTATTTGTTGTCTGTGAACTCAAGTAATGCTTTTATACAAATTATGATAATTAAAATTTGTTCCTTTTCTCTAAATTTTGTTTGAAAATTTGGTCATTGGTACGTGAGTATTACATGATCAGATGCTTGTAAGATCTTGGCAATGCTGGTCAATAGGACTAAAGGTGCTGAAAAATTGAAACATTTGGTACTAGATTTACTTTCCTCCAAATTTTAAGGACCGAAACTACCAATGCTTTAAACATTTAGTATCAAAACTGCAATTTTCTCAAGATTAAAGGTGTTAGAATTACTTGAGGCAAATCGTCCAAGGGTAGCGTTAATAGACCCTAAAGACATGTAGCTTTTGAATCGAATGTCCTCTAAGATATGTCGTCCTGTGAACTATGTTGAAAAATTTTAGCAGTTTAAATCTCAAGTTTAGTCCTGTTGTTCTTTCAATGAACAATCCAATTAATTTTTTGGTATGGAATAGGAGAAGGGTTTTGCATTATAGATTCACAAAGATACTTGAAAGAGTTATGTGTTAAGTATTCTATTCGAGTATTGGTATTATTGGAACCGATGTCTGCTAATGACTGGTTAACAAATGCACGTTACTATTGAGGTTTGATCATGGACAAGTTTTTTTGGATGGCAAAATATGAGTTTTCTGGTATAATGATTTGTTTTTGTCATTTATTGAATATGCGGAGCAACTTCTTAACATGTATGTGACATTTAGCTTGGGTGTTTCATTATGGTTTTAAGCTGTTTATGCTAAGTGTATAAGAGTGACGAGGAGAAGTCTTTGACAGACAATGGAAAATATTAGTGCTAATCAATATGCTCCATAGATGCTGGCTAGAGAATTTTAATATTGTAGCAACTGCTAAGGAGCGAGATGGTGGTGATCTAGTAAATATTAGAAACATGGATGAGTTTAATGTTGCATTGTTCAAGTCTAATTGGATTTCGTTGATTTTGATAGCCAGTCTTTCAGATGGATGAATGGTCAAGTGTGACAAAGACTGGACAGAGCATTGAGTAATAAGAAATGGGCGGATATTTATGAGATATCCCATGTCTCACACTTGGCCAGGGGTAGGTGGGATCAGGCACCATTGCAAATTCTATATGGCTCGTATTATTCTTCTAAGGAAAGTTTTTTATTTTTAAATGTATGGTCCCATTATCCAACATTTCAATAGGTAGTAAAGGGGGTGTGGTAGTGATTGATACAAGGGATTGGTACGATTAAGTTTTTTAGGAAATTGATGAGGACAAAGTAAGGGTTACAATGTTGGAATAAGGAGGTATTCGATAATATACATACTCTAGAGTGAAGGAGGCAGATAAACTAATAGAGCAAAGACACTATGATATATAGAGAAATGAAGAAGCTAAAATTAAATTAAATGAGGCTACAACAAGTTATGTGAAAGAACTTGCCGTAGCACGTGAGTATTGGTGCCAGACATTTGTAGTTAAAAGGACAAAATCTGGGGATGCAAATACTAAATTTTTCCATAATACTTTACAACAAAGAAGTCAAAATTATATAGCTTGCACAAAGCACGATACATAGGAATGCTGGAAGAGAGAGATCAAATTAAACAATCTGTGATAGAATATTTTTTCAACTTATTTACATCTAAAAGGAAAAGGAGGTTGGAATCACTGTTGATATTTCAATTACCGTGGTTGGAGTAAGTTGACAATGAATCTTTGACTACTATACCAGCGTTGGATGAAGTTAAGGAGGTGGTCTTTTCCATAAGTGTAGATAGTGCTACAGGACCTTGTGGTTTTAGAGTTGGTTTTTTCCATATTTGTTGGTCTATAATCAAGGAGGATTTGTTAGAGGTTGTACAAGATTAGTTTTGAGAAGCTCAAATTCCATGGGGATTTACTAGCACACTAATTGTTCTAATTGCCAAAGATTAAAAGATTTGCTAATTGACGTGAGTTTCACCCAATTAGTCTATGCAATGTATCTTCCAAGATTATCTCCAAAATTTTGGCAAATATAGTTGGAGGAATTTTGCCCAAAATTATTTCTCCATGATAGGATTTGTTCAGGGTCGAGGGATTATTGATAACATTTTGTTGGCTCAAGAGTTGACATTGGACTTAGAACGAGAATTGAAGCATCCAAATCTAATGTTAAAACTAGATATGGAGAAGGCATATGTTCGTGTAGAATGGCCTATTCTATTATTTATACTTCGTACTTATGGATTCTAAGAATGGGCAGTGGACTTGATCTTTCGTACTTTAGGCAATAATTGTTTTTTGGTCCTTATCAATGGCAAACGTATTGGATTTTTCAAATCTAGAGGAGAAGTTTAGGCAAGGCAACCCATTATCCCCAGCCTTAATCTTGCTTGTGGCGGAATTTTTAGGAAGAGACATACATCATTTATTTTTGAATAATGAGAGACAGTTTTTTGTCTCTGCAAGAAGTCGAATTCCTTGTTTGGACTTTATAGATGATATATTGATATTTACTTGTTGCTCTGAAGATAGTCTTTCTGTTTTCGAGAATTTTGTAGTTATATTAGTTGTACTCAAGACAGAAAGTCAACACACATAAAAGTTATTTTTTATGCTTTTCATGAGCTTTGGATCATTAGATAGCTTTAGTGTTTGATCAGAAGGGATTTCACCAACAACAATTTCCATTTACCTATATTGGGATTCCAATTTCAAAGGGGTGGACACTCATAGTGTTGTTTGATGATGTAATGACCAAAATGAGAAATAGGCTTCAACACTAGAGTTATAGATTGTTGTCTATGGGTGGTAAAATAATATTATTACATTATGTTTTGACCACGGCTATTATTTATTATTACAAGTATTGAAGCCTTCAAAGTTGGTTTTCACAAGATTGGGAAGCATTTGTAACTCTTTTCCTTAGAATTACAATGTTGATTCACAAAAAAATATATTGGGTAGCCTGGGAGAAGCTTTGTTACCCCACGGCTAAAAGTGGTTTGGGTTTTAGGAGGTTTGAAGATACTAGGAAAGCATTTGCATATAAATTATAGTGGTGACTTCGGATGAATGATTCAATTTGGGCCTTCGTTATTCATCACAAGTACATTAAAAGGCACCATCTGTCATTCGTGTTGACAAACCTTCGGCGGTATGGAGAAAATTAGAAGAAGTTAGACAATTTGTAGGTGGTGCTTAGTACAAGGCTTTGTTGATTTTTGGTATGACCATTGTTATCTTGATACTCCTCTAGCTGAGTATTTGAGTTTACGAGAACCTCCACATTTTCTTGTAGCATAATTTATGACTGAACATAGATGGAATTTGCCCGCTTAGCAGAGTGGTTGCCAAAAAATTTAATTCAAATGGTGGTGGAGATCAAACCATTACCAACACAAACGGACCAAATGGTCTAGACTTTGTCACCTTTTAGGGAATTCTCCATATCATCTACTTGGCAAGAGACGAGACAGAGTACAAATGGGTCTCTATGACACGATAAAATATGGAATCCATTAATTCCTCAAAAAATGTCTTTATTTTTTCATGGAGGCTGTTGCCAATTATATCCTATAGATGGCAATGTGCATAAAAAGGGAGTATCTTTGGTGTCTCACTACCCGTGTTGTAAAGCCCATGAGGAAACCTTGAATCATATGATTCAAGGTTTCCTCATGCATGTCTTTTTGCATGAACTAGTGGCACGATCAGTTTAGGACTTTTACATACTGAAATTTGGACCTTTGGACGCTCATTATACCAATATCTCTTCCATTTTTATGTCCTAGATTTTATATGTACCAACAAAATCTACCACTCACATTTGGTTTGTCTTACTAGTTGCTATTTGTCAATTTTTATGGAAAGCAAGAAATGCTACAAGATTTAAAGGAGATTCATTTCAAGTGGATGGAGTTATTTTACAAATTGAATCATTTCTCACTTTGTTAAGATTGGCTAGAAAACTTAGATCGGTTCAATATATGGGTGATATTGATTCTGATTGTGAGTTGGTACTTTTAAACTTAACACAAATGCAACTGTATGCAATGGTAGGGGAAAGGTGGAGGAATTGTTTGAGACCAATCACAGTAATCTAGTTTTTGAATACTATAAGGAGTTTATAGAGGTTGATGTGTTATCTGCAGAAGGGCTTACATTGTTGAGTGGTCTACAATTTTGCATGGAACTGGACCTTTGTGCCTCTACTGCTAAAGTAAATTCTCAATTGTTGGTCCGATTAGTATAATTACAAATGATAACTAAATGGTTGTTACGTAACACCATGATACAGATACAAGAATTATTGCTCTCTTTGCCTGCATATATTTCTCATATTTTTTGGAAAGCAAATTGATAAGTCATAATTTTAGTTACAATAGGGTTTTATATATGTTTTTATTGTAGTTTTAATATGTTTTTAGTATTTTTCATATGAAAATGGCTCATATTCACATTTGTTCATCAAAAGAAGGAGAGCACTAAGCTAGGTTTTTTTAGCTGAAAATTATAGTTTTGGGGTAAAATTATTATTTTGAGCAATTTAATGCACAAGTTTATGTGATTTTGCAGGGAATTGATGATTAAAAAACAATTTGGATTGATTGAAGCTCAAGCATTACCAATTTGAAGGTTGATTCAAGATTGTATCATTTACCACTTAAACTTAACAAATTCTGCGAGATTTGTCTACATCAATTCTACAAAGAAAATTATGTTTCTATATTGGATAAAGGTTTCAAGGGCATAGAAGGAAGTATCAAATTTTAAAAAGGGCAAAATGGCCATTTTGAATACCATCTGTGGATCATGATTTGTGGATGCCCACCCGCGAATTGATTCCAACTAGGCAATTTCATTCGATTTCCAGTTGCATCTTGTTTACACTTTTTTTGCAATCAAATTCAATATCCGACTACTTCTACATTGGTCCAAAAGAATATTGCAAAGCTCAAGACAAGATTTTTCAAGATTTTGGAATTAAATGCCATCATTTTTTCTTCAACTTGGAAAATGATTTGAGTTAGGGTTTGCTTTATAAATAGAGACTTTGTAAGATGTTCTAGATATGCTTGGTTTGTTAGAAACCATAGCTTGGTAGGAGGAGGACTCCTTGTACATATTAGAGTAAGAATTCCTCTTAGTTGTAGTAGGTTATTTCATTTTCTTGTAAACAAGACTTTGAAGAATTTCCTTTGTACTCAATATGCTTGATGAAATGAATGGACAAGTCTTGGATCCAAGTTCATCCATATAATGAGCATCTCTAACGTTATTCCTTTTAACTTCATTCATGCATGATTGTTTATATTTCATGTATGTGCTTAACATTATATTTACATGTTGAACTAAATCAATCCAAACTAGATTTAAGATGAAGCTATTGATATGATTTGATTAAGTTTATGGCCATACTTTATTATGATTTGTTTATTTACTTGGTTTTAACACTTGTTTTTTATTATCTACCAATCTCAAGTCATCATAGTTGTTATTTGACAAGGGAGCACTTAACAATGGAAAGAAGTAAATTGAACTTATGTTGAATCTCACAGAAGTAGTGATTTTCATAGGTGGATTAAGGTTTAAAACCACAATTCATGCACTAAATGAACTAGCATACGCAAGACTTTACACGAAAGTAGGAAAGCTCATGTGCTTGTAGCTAATTTGGAGTATATTTGGAATTGAATCCTAAACAAGGGTGAAAATTTATAAAATGTATAAGCTTAACTTTCATATTTTCTAACTTTTAGTGGAATCTTAATCCTAGTCAACTTTGTTTAGCAACAATCTTCATTGTTTGTTTATGTCTATTTGATTTACTACATGCTTAGTTGAATTTCCCACCATTCCACCATCTCAAGAATTGATTTTTTGGATAATAGAGTGAGTTAGTAGCTTTGATAGTTGCGACATATTTGTTTCCTCATGGGATCGACTCTAAAACTCACACAAAAACAATTGACCCATGTACTTGTAGATAAGGGGTATTAGGTTATTTTTATTACTTGTTTGTATGTATTTGTGCTTATATTGCATAGTTCTAATGCCGCAACATCACAAATTCTGTGGCAGATGCATTGGCAAGATTGAAATTGTCAGTTGGAAGGACATGGAATTTATTTCAGCAACTTCCACTAGTGGTTAAACATGCAATGCGTATGGACTCATGTCATGTACCTATGGTGCAAACACGATTTGTGAGGGAGTAGTACTCCTCATTTAAGTTTTACTTTATGTTTGATTCACCTTAAACTTTGTATTGATTTCCTAACGTTATTAATAAGATAAAAAGCTTGCATCCCCTTCTCGTATTGATGATTGCCAAAAAAAAAAATTTGTCTTCCTTATGGAACTTTATTTTTAAATTAATATGGAAACTATTCCTATATCTAATATAATTGGATCACGAGATTTCCTAGTAACTAACGAACAACCTTGGTACTAATTCTGATTATTTAAGATTTTGTTTAGTTGAAATTTTCTATAAAAGTTTTATGGAAATAGCTCTTCAAGTTTAACTATTAAATGTAGAAAGTAAGTTTGAAACTTTAAAGGAAGCTTACAAAAAAAAAAGCTTGAAAATCTAATAGAACTTACCTAAGAATTTTTAATTCAATTAAAATCTAGAATTTTCTATTATGAATATTTTCTTTATTTTAGTGTGATTATGTTTACAAAAAAAAAAAACAAATTAGAAACTATCCAATTTTAAGTGAGCTTTTGATAATTGGAAATTTTCATTATTTTGGAAGCCCTAGTTTTGAAAATTTTAACTCTCCAAAAATATTTTTTTGGCAAATATTCCAAGAAAGGTACTCTAATATGATTGGCATAAAGTGTCATATGATTTGTGATTAGAATTAAATAATTTTTAAAATTTTATTTAATTTAATTGTGAAGTTATATGATGGCATGATCGATGATTATTGAGTAAAACCAATGCGATTGCATATGGTTGAATGGATATTTATTATTTGTTGCTTATATTGGTATTTTTGAAATAGGACTTCCATGTCCTTCCTTCTTTATTTTATTACAATGTAATTCTTTACTCATTTCATTCCCCTTGAAAGTTACTCAGGGTTTCTTTATCAATAGATATAATGTTCATTATATATGTTAAGATTAGAGATGAATATTAAATTATTTAGATAGAATTACATGTACAATGTACAAGTATAATGGAGATGGAATCAAAGAACAACCAAGAAGGTGTTTTAGGTGTTGAGTATGTCCCTTAAGATTCGATCATTTGATTTCTTTCTAGCTCAAAGAAACTAGTTTAGTAAAAATCCATAATCATCCATAAATTTTGCATGTTTTGTTATATGCTGATGTATTAATACATGCTATGATGACCTAATTTATTTGAAAAAATTCTTCAAATAAAATATTAAGTCATAAATCCTAAGTTGCCTTCCACTATTATAGCAAAAACAAAAGTTCTTGTTTAGTGTTAACTTGTGGAGTTACTTCAAGGTTGTCTTAACTCAAGCATGTTTTTGTTTTGAGATTTTGATCTAGAATAATAGGTTCGACTAAGCAAAAAAATTCATAATTTGTTGAGTTACGTCAAGATTATATTATTTTTTAAGCAAGGGTTGAGAAACAAATATAATGTGGTTATCAATACTTAATAAACCAATTATCAAGGATTCACAAGAGTTGTGATTGATAATAGTTATCTACCTAATTGAAACTATCATTGGCTTGTTGAGTTATCTCAAGGTCAAGATAATTAGATGGGTTCTAACCTATTAGGAATATGCAAGGAATTCCTAAATCAATCTTGATTGTCATTGATTTGAGGTAAAATAGTGGGAACAAACTAAATAAAATAAGGTTCACATTTTTTGTTTGTTTAAAACATAAAAACAAAATATTATAATATCTTTACATTTATTGTAAAATAAGTAATCATGTAGATATACAAGCCATCCTAAATGAATCTAAACTGAATGGCTCAAATTTTTCAAACAAGTATCACAACTTGAGAATAATTCTCGAGCATGAGAAAATTGGTTGTGTCCTTGATACATGAATGCCATTTGTTCCTAGTGATAATTATATGCAAGAAATCAAAGATGCATATGAAATGCATAAAGGAGACACTAATACTGGTATTTGTCTATTATTAGCCTCAATGAATCTAAGCTACATAAGCAATACTGGATGATGGATGCTCTATCCATGATTTTGCATCTCAAAGAGTTATTTGATGCACAACTAAGGACTGAGAGATATGAGACATCTAAAGAGCTATATGCACCGTTTAGCTTGTCAAGGAGAAATATAAGGCTAGTTTTGAAAAGGTTGAGATAGCCATGACAAAGCCAAAATGTATATCATAATGGACAATACAAAGGGCACATGCTATAGCCAAAATAGGTTTTGCAAGGCTCATCTTGATGGTAAGAATTCTAAGAGATTTGGTGAAGCTTTTACTTCTCGTATGTTTATGATGGAGATGAATCTATCGACTAATCAATAACTTAATAACTCATCTTGATGGCAAGAATTCTGAGATACTTGGTGAAGCTTTTACTTCTTGTATGTTTATGAGGGAGATGAATCTATTGACTAATCAATAATTTAATATTGGATGTAGATCCTATATTTGTACAAATACGCAAGACCTTAAGGATAGTGAATTACAGGCAAAGAGAAATCAAGTGCGTGTGGCTTTTATATGTAGTACTTAAATAGAACATAATATCTAATTTTGCATTAGATGTAGAGTGATTTACCATTACACAAAAGAACAAATGTTGTTCTTCTTCACATGATGGTTCTTATATGATCCTGGTTCATTAAATAATGACATATATATTCTAGCCTTGATAAGTCCATTCTCAACATAGATACTTAGAAATAAAACTTCAATGTTTTGAAACAATTATACATTTGGCATTGTAGATTTGGTGATGTGAGTGAGAAAGGCACCAAAGTACAAAAGGTTGTTTATTAGGACTTAATTGATTATGGATTATTTGAGACATGCGAATCTTATTCACTTGGAAAGATGACCAAGACACCTATTACTAAAAAAAGGTGAATGTGTATGTTGATTTCTATGCTAGAGGAAGTTATTCCTAGTTTATTACTTTTGGAAATAACAATTCTAGATATGTTTATGTATATTGTATGAGGTACAAATCCGAGCCATTTGAAAAGCTCAAAATCTTTAAAAATGGAATAAAAAAACAACTTGGCAAGAGTATTAAAACACTAAGATTTGATTGAGTTGGTAAATAATTAAGTCAAGAGTTTAAAAAATGTCTTGCAAGGAATGGGATTGTTCCTCAATGGACATTCTACATGTCATAATTAATTGTTGTGTCCAAGAGGAGAAATCACACCCTAATAGATATGGTGCAGTCCATGATGATCTATGCAACATTTCCAATATCATTTTGGACTTTTTCCTTAGATGCCACCTCCTATGCATTCAATTGGCTTCCAACCAAAGATGTTGATTTCACTCTATATGAGATACAATATAGTAAGAAACCAAATACATCCCTCTTGAAGATTTGTGGTTGTTATGCTTATATGAAGTGAAAAATGTCAGAAAAATATGGAGCCAAACCAAGTCCGGCAAGTGCCTATTTGTGGATTATCCAAAAGAAAATTATAAATACTACTTCTATAACCTCCTTGAGTAAAACATCTTTATTTCAAGGCATGCCATCTTTTTTGATGGAACTTGAAGAACCTTAAGTACCACAAATTGATATAGATCAATAGTTACAACTTGAACTTACACCACATGTCTATGAGGAGCAACATGAAGCTCTAGATACACAAAATCTTCATATGTTAGTTAGGGTATGTAAAACTCTTGAGATATATAGATTTCTCATAAGAGAGAGCAATAATATACTAGTCATAGATGATGACAAGCCTACTTATTACGAAAAAGCGATGTCTGATACAGACTCCCTAAAGTGGCATGAGGTCATGAAATCTAAAATAGGTTCCATGTTTGACAACAAGGTATAGACCTTGATTGACCAATATGAAGGGATAAAACCATAGGCTATATGTGGGACATTAAAGGAGAGATTGACAATAAAGGTAAGGTCTTTACCTAAAGAATGAGGTTGATTGCAAAAGGTAACAAACAAAGATAAGGAATTGATTTGAAGAAACCTTTTTCATGGGGTGGCCATGCTCAAATTTATTAGGATTTTACTTGAAATAGTTGCATGTTAAGATTATAAGATTTTGCAAACAGATGCAAAGACACCAATCCTCAACGGGAAGTTGCAAGAAAATATGTACATAACACAACCTAAGAGTTTTACTTTCAAAGATCCTAACAAGGAATCTAAGTTTCAGAAATCCATTTATGGATCCAAGCAAGCTTTCTAGGAGTTAGAACGTCCATTTTGATGAGACAATCAAAGGTTTGACGTTTCAAAAATGAAGAAGAACTTTGTGTATATAAGAAGTGAATGGGAGTCCTATTGTTTTCCTGATAGTTTTTATGTATTATTATTATTATTGATGGGAAATGATATAACTAATCCAAATTGAAAAGATATGATATGTCTAATAATGGGGGTCAAATTTTCTTCAGAAATGCGAATTATTCACCTGAAAGCCATCTTGAATTTTTTCTATAGTTATGGTTCTATTTTTTCAAATGTTAGTGAAAATAATTGAGGATAATTAACAATGTTTGTTAATATTTAACTAATATAGAGATATTAATTCAACAAATATAGGTAAAATGCAAACCGGGATAATTTATAATGTCGATAGATATAAAAATAATAAACATAGATTCTAACTCAACAACTGTAGGTACAATACAAAAATGGTGTCATATTTTCAAATTTTTTAAGTTCAGTAATTACAATAGGCAATTGGTCGGGTCGAAACAAGCCCCTAGAAAACATAGGTAGCTATCTCCCATGTAGGAAGTTCTTTGCATGGTCTGGTACATTGCTTTACTTGTTAACCTTGTAGTTTAAACATTTATAGCAACACTTTCTTACTTCAATATACATCATTCAACATATATGACCCTTACTTAGATTATAAGATTCGCAAGTAAGACCGTTGAATCCATATAAAAATTTTCTTTGTCGCGATTGTCTTTTCCTTACCAATTATGTTTTCTTTTTAAAAGAAACAAACTTTTTACCGAATTCCTTCCATCGCTTTAAATTAATTGTTATCCATTATGCAGGTTGCCCGTTAACACAAAAAAGTTTCATTGCCCACAAGTCATTTTAATATCACTTCCCATTTGCACACCCGTGAAAATCACAAGAATCGCACTCTATACACATCCCACATTTCTCTTTTTATGTAAAGCAACTCTCTATGTGCTTTTCTCAACGGCGGTTTAGCTTTAAAACCTTTTAACTAGAAAATACACTTTCACTTTTTTCTACGTTGCAATTTTTTTAAAATCCTAAGTTATATGCTAACTCTTAATATAGATACTTAAAGTTTCATTCTAAATGTCTTTATACTAGAGTAACTCTAGTCTATATAAGGAATGTCTATGGAACATCAATGGTTTGACCAAAGGCCGAGAGAAAACTTTTAGATGGACCGGATCCATGATCCAACCTGTAGACCTTGTGGGGTCAAAAAAATGCCATATAAGTACAGTGATACATATTAATTTAAAAAATGATGTAACAATGCTTGCATGACTTTATTTTGAACTATAAAATCTACAAGTAAAGTTATAAATCAAGTCCACGTAAAAATTTTCTAAGGAAGAGTAGAATTTGTATTAAGCGATTAGTGAACAAAATTTTTTCCCCTACATAAAGAGGGTGATGGTTAACCGTGCCATAAATAAGGTGGGGGCGAGGAGATCAACCCATTCTATTAGCATTGGCAATGAGTTCCAAGACCAATTGAAATTCCATGCCCATATTTAATTTGGAAGGGATGGGTATCAATAATATGGAATTAGATTTATTTGGAATTATACCCATTAATACCCATTCATATATGGGTGTGGTTGGGAATTGACTGGGACTCCCATACCCAAATATAAACAAACTTTGAAAGAATTATTATTTGATCTGGTCCACCTTTTCCATACTCACTTTTGGAAAAATCCTTCATTTTAAACTATATTAACAAAGCATCTTTCATCCTTTTTTCGTTTTATTGGCTTTTAACATTTTTTTTCAATGACAGTGGAATGTTGTGGTACCTAGCGTCCTTGGTACAATGATGGCAAGTGGTAATTTTATTTCTCCATTCTTTGCTTCTTCATTTTGACCCCTTCAATTCTTCGATTTCTTTAAATTTATGTTAAATTTTACCTCTTGACATCAATTTTGTGTAGTTAAATTAATCATTGTAGTAAAAAAAAATTCATATGGATTTCATATGTTGAATGCCTTAATTTCAGTTCAACCTTATTCTCAGGGAAACTACTATTCATATTCTAGATTTCATCTAAGTTTGTAATCTCCACGAACGAGTGAGATGTTAATTTATTTTAATTTTTAATTTACTTAATTACTTTAGTAATGGATTTTAGTATGGGGAATTTTAATAAAATAATATCCAAATTATTTTTTTAGTGGTGGATAAAATAAATCTCTGTACATCTTCATTGAAAACTATAGTTTATAATTAAAGATTAAAAAATATAAAAACCAAAAAAATTAGAAATTTATTGAGGTTAATCAACTAAAAAAATGATATAAAAAAGAAATATTAAGGTTAAACAAAAAAAGAAAATTATAAAAAATAGTAATTGATTAATAAGGAAAAGATAGTTCAGAAAAATAATAAAATGTGATTTATTGGGTATTTGGGCAGCATCAAAATCGGACTAGTCCATTTTAGTCCCGCTCATATTGATTCCATAACAAATATGGGACTATTTATGTATGGTCTATATTTCACATTCCCAATTAAGTCCCCCCTAAATCTCACCCATCCTACCCATTTGCATCTCTCCATTCTATACACGTGTTTGTGATTATTTGGAAAGTGGGGAATGGTGATTACCAACTATAATTGTCCTCGCCAATTTATAGATTGGCCCTTTTTTAAATTTTTTTGAGCAGGCTTAGGGCCACAATTATTTGCGACTATCGCATCTGATGATTGTTCTTGTCCTGGTTGATTCGGAACATGCCCGTGTCTTAGGTTGTGAAAATACCGCAATCCGAACATTTAGGATTTTTTTTTTTTTTTTTTTTTTTTGGGATTTGATTGCCATGAATTCTGTTTGCTCTGGTAATATATTTTTGTTTTGAGCTGTTAGAGAAATTTAAAAAGTCCTATATTAGAATCCTAAAGCACATTAAACTAGCTAATAAAGTTTATGAACCACTTTACTTATAGCCAATTGATTTTGAGATGGAAGCCCATGATTTTTAATGTGAACAAACATGACCGTTTATTTTAATCTCCAATATTTGTAACTTTTGCTATTAGTTCCTCTCTTTCCTAGCATTTACATCCATGCATGTTTTTTCTCTAATTTTAATATGCATGGCTATGATCGTGCATATTAATTTAGTTTGAGCTTTGTGAAACATTTGTTAACACGAATTTATCTTGATTGGAAAATGTAAAATTTCACCGAGCAAAATGATAACTTCCTATCTCAACCTTTAATTAATTTTAGGTAAATGATATAGAGGATATCGATTGAAGAAAATGATATTGAAATTTTAAATCTTATTTTGGTTGATTCTCAAACTTTGTGAAACATTTGTTAACACGAATTTATCTTGATTGGAAAATGTAAAATTTCACCGAGCAAGGTGATAACTACCCATCTCAACCTTTAATTAATTTTAGGTAAATGCTATAGAGGACATCGACTGAAGAAAATGATATTGAAATTTTAAATCTTATTTTGGTTGATTCTCAAACTTTGTGAAACATTTGTTAACACGAATTTATCTTGATTGGAAAATGTAAAATTTCACCGAGCAAGGTGATAACTACCCATCTCAACCTTTAATTAATTTTAGGTAAATGATATAGAGGACATCGACCGAAGAAAATGATATTGAAATTTTAAATCTTATTTTTGTTGATTCTGAGTGCATCACAGGGTATTCCAATACCTTCGTTCTTATTATCTTTATACAAGAAATTTAATCCGATGTTGTTAGTTAAAGTTTAGTTTGCAAAGAAAGATGGGCGAAATGGGCATTCATAGAAGGACAGCAAGTTGGGCTGGGCTGGCTGACGTCGAGGTAGAGGTTTTTTTTTTTTTTTTTTTTTTTTTTTTTTTTTTGAGCAATCACAATTGTATTATAAATATATCTTGAGTCACACAAATGGGGTCAGACTCTCACTAGTATGCTATATGAAGCCCCGACTGTTTATTACGTACAATTGAAGGCGTGGCTTTCCGAATACTACCTATTTTCCTCCCTCTCCTTATACAATTGGCGAGAACTAGCTAGGTAGGGATTAATTTTTTAAGCAGAATAAAGTAAGGTAGTCTTACCTAATTGTCATTTTTTATTTAGGTCACTTTTTATTGTATAAAAGGGACATTTAATCTTTTTGCCCCCATCTAATAAAACAGGGGTGAATCTGAAGTTTCTATATGTAAATTAATGTCTTTACCAACTCAATTGAAATATAGGCGAACTCTTTTTTTTTTTTTTCCTTCCTTTTCCTCTTTTTTACCCCTTCTGTTTTCGCCCTCTGTCCTTATCATTCATGGTCCTCCTCATGTCTCTCTCCTCCACTCAAACCCATCGCCTTCTTCTGCCCCATGTCGAAAGCCCCACCAGTTAATTTCTCTCCTACCTTCCTCACATTCTAATCAAACTTTGTTGCCAACACTTTTCGTTGAAACCAAGCAGTCAATTCGGTTCTTATCTTAAATCCCCCAAGAGCATCAGTGAAATTGACTTGACTGGTATTACTACATTGAGTTGATAAATATCAACAGCTAAGCTAACCGTGGCAGACAAAAACTAGTGTCCAATTGTACAAAGAGAGCTTCAAGCTTGCCACCAATGATTTCTTTCGCATTATATGAGGGTTAATAGCAATTTGCCCCCTATAGCTTAGAGCATAGCCATACTTTACTCTCCTCAACCATGAGTATATACACTTCACCTCTCATAAACACTCGTTAAATTTAGAAATTCAAAAAAAGTGAGTACTATGACATTATTACACTATTATTTATGAAATTATTTATAACATAATATTATTTTCTTTCATTGTTAAAAAATTTATATCTTCTTTATCATATCAATAATATAAAACTGCCAAATTAAAAAAGTTAAGGAATGTTAATATTTAGTGTATATTCTTGAAAATTTTCTTCTTGCATTAATATTTACTTTTTTTATGTTTTGTTCAGTTTATTAGATTTTAAGTCAGACAAAATTGATAAATAACACAATACTAAAACTAAATTCGATTACCAAAATTTATATAAAAATGAAATACCAAACTCAATTATTTGAAGTGACTTTTTATCATTTTAATTTATTTTACTTTCAGACTAATATCATTGTAATTTTTATACTAATCAAATTAGTCCAATATGAAATTCTTAGTCAAATTTGCTAAAAATGGTTGATATGCATTATTTTTAATTTAGAGAAGGAAAATGAAGATTACATCAAGATTTATTTTTTTTTAGAAGAAAACGCAATAAGAGTAAACTATAGGTACATCAATAGAAAATGACAATATTAATAGCCTAAAAATTCACATAAACTAAAATAATAAAAAATTACAGTTAAACAGAAAATAAGTTTAGTATTACTTCTTTTTAAAAAATGGCTATCTCATTAATGTTATCTCTTTTCCTGAACAAATAGCAATTTTTTTAAAAAAAATTCCCATATTTTCAGTTAAAGTTTAGTTTGCAAAAAAACCCAAAAAAAAGGGCATCCATCGAGGGATGGCAAGGAAGTTGAGCGGGGGCTTCGGTCCCTGGCTCCCCCGTGAGTTTGACTTGACTGGCGAGAAATAGCTAGGTGGGGATAAATTTTTTAAGCTGGACATGTTAAGGTAGACTTGCCTAATTGTCATTTTTAATTTAGGTAACTTTTTATTGTATGAAAGCGACATTCAATCTTTTTCTCCCCCTTCTAATATAAGTGTGGTGAATCTATAATTGTTTTATCTAAATTAATGTATTTGCCAACTCAATTGAAATATAATCGATTTTTTTCTTTATTTTTCTTTCCTCCTTTTCCTCTTTTTAACCCTTTTTTGTTTTTGAGTTTTTATCACTTTATCCCCTTAAATTATACCCAAACTATCAATTTAGTCCCAAAAGTTACTTTTTAGTCAGTTAACTCCTTTAACTAGCAATTAGACTAACTGCCAAATTAATGGTCATATGAAAAGACATGCTTAGTTTCAATTTAATTACAAGATTTTATCACTTTACCCTTTTAAATTACACCCCAACTATTAATTTAGTCTCTCACTTTTCAAGTGAAAATGCATGTTTAGGTCTAATCTAATTACGAAGAGACAAATATGCCCATGCAACTCTAAAAACAAATTTCGCTTCTAAAAATGCCCTCTATGAAGTGAGGGGACAAAAATAAGTGAGAAAAAAAATACAAAAAAAGGAAAAAAAAATCGGACAATATAGCCACTTTTCTTGATAGTAATATTTGTCCAATAGCTTTTTTCCAATCATAAATTTTTGTATTCATCCATTCGAAAAACTTACGCATTCTCATGTTCTGAAAAATTACGCAAAGAAAAAGATTATTGAAGAAAAAAAATTTTACAAACACAAAACTTGAGAAAAGTAAATCTTGTAATGAAGTGGGCACAAAATTTCCTTCTAAAATTATATGTGTGACATGCAAATAGTTGATAACATTTTACACTTTCATCTCATTAGATTTGCAATGCCTTAAATAAGATTGCACAAAATAAAAAAGTTTGTAAACGATTGAAGAAAATAGAGGAGAAAAGAGCCTTCTAAGCCAATGTTTTATACTTAAAACATAAGCGGAGGGTATTCTTGTTATAAAATGGTCAATTATGTACTTTGACCTAACTAATCGATTTAAATGACTAAAAATTAATGTTAAGTACTAGAGTGATAGTTAAGATATAATTGAAGGAGATAAAGTGATAAAAACCCTCTTCCCCCCTAGTATTCATGGTTCTCTCTCATGTGGCCCTCCTCCCATTCGACTCCATCGCCTCGTTCTGCCCCATCCCCAACCCCACCAGGTATTGCCTCGGCTACCTTCCTCACATCCCAATCATACCTTGATGACAAAATCTTTGATTTGAGAGGTATTACTACTTTGAATTGATAAATGTCAACAGCTAACCGCGGCAGGCAAAAACTAGTGTACAATTGGATAAAATGGTCTTCAAGCCTGTCACCAATTATTTGTTGTGCATGTACTATAATATGCATACTAAATAAAGATTTGCATGTGATCCCTTTTCGTAAGCATATAGTCATGCTGAATTGTTGGCAAAAAATAATCAATCATTTTTGCTGAACTTGGAACTTGTTTAGGAGAATCTCTGGTGATATTAGTTGTAGTCAAAGTTTCGCATTTATTGCAAACATCATTCTTGTAACTTTTGACTATAATCATTTTTTAAGGAATCAATTGTTTCTGCAATCCACATTATTTATGAGCCCCTCTATGTTGTCATCCTTTGGAATTGAGACCCAATTTCTCTATTTTTTATATTCCCCGTTGACTGGATATGCTAATAGCTTGTGCTGTTATTTGTTTTTCCCCCTCTTGTTGGAATCAAAATCTAAACGTCATCATATTACATTGTCATAATTTAAAAAAAAAATTCCATATCCTAATTGTTTTAGTGTGAAAATTGTGGAAAATTTGTTATTCTTCATGTTTCTATTTATTTATTAAATAGGAAAGAGACCAGTACAACTTCCAAAAAATTAATCGTGAGAATCGACTATATGATTGATCAATGATACGTTTTTTATCACATTTTTATATGATAAAGGAAATCGAGCACATATTTTCATTTATTTGCAGACAATTTCAGTGAACATACACGTACATAAACACCAATTAATACTTTCAATTTAGCCATGTACGTAATTGGTCGAAAGAATTGGACAATTGGTTCAACCCCGAATCCGGGCGTTAAAAAGCTTGTAAGAACTAGAAATCTATTGCTTATGCTTTGATCTTTTTCTTTTCTATCTTTTCTTTCTTCTTCCTCTTCTTCTTCCTGGTATGGAAATCAAATAGAAGGTTGAGTCAATCAAGAACTCAAAAGGCGGCCCATGGCTAAGGGTAAAAATTTACAAGTAACAATAATTTTGGAATGTATTAGTTGTGCTTTTACCGGTCAATGGGCATTTCTAGATATGTCAGTCAAAATAATCGGCACAATATGCCTCATCAATTATGATTGAAAAAATTCTGTATTGTTTCAAGCATGCAATTCATGAGGAGATATATATAAAAAAAAAAAAAAAATAGATCGAACTGAGCACCTTTACCTTTTAAAGGAAGGGTGAATATAGCATTGTATTTAAAAAGTGCAAACAAATCCTATTTAAAGTACCTTCAAAATGAATTAGAATTGAGAAATACGATTTTTGAGATAACAAATAAACTAAAACAAATCATGGATAAATCTAATCCATCTTTCTTAAATCCAAACAATTTGTTCATAGGGCATTTGCCCCAATTCAAAATCAAGATATCGAATTGATTATAGAAATATACATTTAATTAGTTGATTCACTAGTGAACAAGGAAAAATATTATCATAGGTGCCTGAATAGATTGACCTTGAAACAATATTTATTAATTACTATTACTATAAAACAAGCTTGTATTTTATTATTCTTAACCCCTCTGGTTCTGACTTTTCAGTTGCTTGCCACTAGCAATACTCAGACTGCAGTTGCCTGTGGGAAGTAATTTTCTCATTATTCTCCCAAATATATTCCCCATATGTATTTGTGTAGGTTTGCATGGCATACAGAAAAAGAGGTGAATAAGGTTATAGTTAGACCATTTATACAAATCAAATATTTATTCAACTGACTATCTAAAGAATGCTTTTGGGTTAAAATCCACATTTATACCTTCCTGTTTTATAATGTAATATATGCCTCCTATAAATGATGATATAAATTTAAAAAGAAATAATTGCAAATATAGAAAATAGGTTACAATAATGATGATGGTGATGATAATAAAATAGACAGGTTCTTTTTTCTAATTATAATAGGTTAAAGAAATTGGTATAATTTTAAAACTCATAGAACTATTTCTAAATCCTCATTAACGATTAATATATGTAATTTGCAGTAATATTATAATTGCCAGTATTATGGAAGAAATGTCCAAAAGAAGTCATCTCCGGAATTTGAACAATAACGACATCATTTCGTATGACCAAAAATGTTTTAAGCTTTACGGCACTAATTTTACGTGTTTTAACTGTAAAGCTAGCGTAAAGGTCGTCCAGATATTATGTCGGACTTTCGTTTCTAATTTGATCACAAACTCATACAACTCACATCTGACTTCTCTAATTATTTAGTGGGAACCGTTAAGTATGAACATCTCTTTTAATTGTTTCCACTAGCACAGTCTCAAACCTTATCCTTACAATACCCTGATTTTGAAGTCAATGGTCTCTTTAGCAAGTCAATTTTATTTTCTTAAAAAAAAAAAAAAAAGCAAGTCAATTTTATCCAGCAGTGCATCTCTCTCTCTCTCTCTCTCTCTCTCTCTCTCTCTCTCACACACACACACACAGAGACAGAGAAATACACATTGTGATATCCATCTGTATTCTATATTTCCATTATGGCTTGGAAAAGTCAAACATGGCTAGCCTGAAATTTGGAAAAGGTATGGGTATTTTCTTCATTTTAGAGGCAATTTTTCGACCAATTTTTTCAAGTTGAGAGATGAGTTGCTTTTACCTTGTTATGGATTGATGTTATGTGTTTTAAGATAAGATTTTGGTACAAATGCATAATTAGCTTATCAAATTGACCAGATAAATTATTCCTATCGATGAAATTTATAGGAACTTCTAAGTACTATAATTACCTACATTTTCTTTTCCCTTGAAATTATTAATTAGAAATAAATTTTTTATTACATTTATTTTTTTAAATGTAGAATTAATGTTTAATAATTCAGAAACATTGTAAGGTCTCTAAAAGTAGAGGCTGCTAATATAATCCAGCTTTATTCAAGGAAGGCAAGCACTGATTTTTTTATTGATTTACGCCCATATGAAGATTCTTCATCACTTGGATGTAATGGAGAATCTTCCATGGGGTCCACAACGCTCTGACCAGCCGTATTCTGGGGATCCAATCACAGCCGTCAGAAACTTAGGAAACTGTAACTTGTTGCATTTCCAGCTTACAGTTTGAGCCGCGTAGTGCGCATTAAATGGGGCTATCATGCCACATTCCATCAATTATATTCCAAAACCAAAACCCTCCAAATATTATCTTAGAAAAATAATCACGTTACATACATAGTGATATGTTATTTATCTACACAATTTCTTTAAACTATTATCATTCTTTTTCTATTTTGTAAATATTTGAGAGTAGTTTTCAAAAATCTGATGCATTAAACAATAGCAATTAAGATTTGTTTATACGTATAACTTACAAATGTTGTTTTTTTTACGTAATCATACTTTCACATTATTTACCAAAATATTCACATTTTTAAACAAAAAGAATTAATATATTAGTTTTTATTCGTCTAATGAAATAAAAAATTTATTTCCTAAAAATCAACTTAGATTTCAAAAAGATCGATTTCATCTTGACTTTGGTTCAAATCAAGTGAGCATAAATAGGAATCCAATTTTTAAAATTCTTTAAAGCCAACTTCGAGGAAATCGACTATAGTTTGAACTCTTTAAGACGAATCAAGGAAGAACATGGGAGATTATAAGATACAATTTAAGTAACCATGAGAAATCAATCTCATTTTAAATTTTTTGTTTCAGACAAATAAGAGAAAGATAGAGTGCAATGCTCTTCAACTAGACTCATTTCTTGGAAATCTATTTAAAGTCTAGAAATAGACTTCGTCACTCTTGAAAGTAAATCGTCAATATTTTTTATTTTGATTAAAAATGCAAATATTTGAATAAATAATCCTCATGCTTTCTATTTAAAAGAAATTAATCCTACCACCCAACAAGGCTTTTAAGCTTCTTTATTTAAAGTCTAGATTATACAATTTACTCACCATATGAACACAAAAGTAATTGTCAAAGTTCTTTTCATTTCTTGTGGAAAAATTTAAAGGATGGAAGAAATAATGCTCACATTGACCTCTTTTATGGATAAAATTAATGATCTATTGTGGACATCTTTTTCCTCACCATCTAATCTGTTGTCGTATTCTCTGCCTTCAAGACTCCATGCTCTGTGATATGGTCTCGAGAATTTGTTGCTTTGAAAATGCATATGTGGAGTACAAGCAACAATTTCAGGCACTAAAATTTTGATATGGACCACTCAGGTTATGGTTCTTCTGCCCAAGTTGTGCCAAAGAAAACAAAATAGGGTGCATATAATATTGAGGTGATGTAACAGTAATAAATAATTGTACTGTCAAGAACTCGCAAAGCTGGAAGGAATATTGTTGACAAGGGGAAAAGAAATGGAAATTTTTTACAAGTGTTAGTCCTGGACCATAAACTAATAAAATAAATTAAAGTCAACTTATCATATTAATTCAAATATAAACTAAAAAGATCTTATTTCAATATTACATTAAAAATGTGAACAAATTTAGTACCATTTAAGGTTGACGATTGCGAATCTAATAGCTACAAAGAAGTACGGTAGAATTAAGGCATGTAATACGTTTTATTGAAGATGACTCACACCACTGCGAATTTTAACTTTGATACACAAGGTCGTCGCATTACATCATCTTTAGAGTAGTCCAACTAATGACTGTTGCTCCCCTTTGATTTGTACAATTAAGAGAAATAAAAATTCTTTGCATATATCTATCATCAGATGAACATAAACCAGATGTGTTGCACTTTTTGAGAATCGACAATCCTATTTTTATTCTTTTTTCTTAATTTAATTTTTGCTGTCTATAGCACTTTTTCCTTCTTTAAAAAATTCAGGAATATAATGTCATTGGATTTTGTTAGACGAATCATATATTTGAAACACTAATGAAGCTCACCAAAGAAGAAGACATCTAATGTTTAAGTCCTGTATTCATATGTGAATTATAATTAAGATTAAGTATGTTCACGTCTGACAGAAGAAAAGTTTTAAGCTGAAGCTAAAAGTTTCTCACGTTCATGTGATAAATCGGTGTCATTAGTAAATATGAAAACACAAACCTTTTTACAGGAGGCTTTTTTTTTTTTCCTATGTGTTCTTTGGGGGGGGGGGGGGAGGAAGGGGTGATGCTTTTTTTTTTTCTAAATGTTGGAACTTGGAACACATAACATAAAATAAAAATATGCAACCCAAAAATTGATTGACAGCTTCTCCTACCAAATGGTAATTCACTTGAAACTTAGGTGTTGTTTGGTAAAACTAAAATCTGAAGTCTGAAATATGAAATCTGAAATTTAAGTACTGAAAATATTAAGTTATTGAATTGATAAAGTTGTACCTATTTAATAATTAACTTAATTTATACACTGAATTTACATATTTCACCGTACAAATATAATTATTTATCTTAAAAAGTTGAAATAATATTATTGATAATATGCATGCCAAAGAAAGATATTATTTGTTTGTTACAGATAAAGGACAATTGTATTTATGTGTGAGAATTTGTGTGAGAGAAAGTATGTGTATATGTGTAAAAATGTATATGTATAAAAGTGTGTACAAGTATGTGAGAGAAAAGACTTAAAGAGTGTGTATGTGTGTGTGAGAAAGAAAAAATATGTGTGGAAGTGAGAAAAAAATAATATACTTATGTATGTGTATATATATGTGAGAGTGCATATGCGAAAAAATATGTAAATCTATGTGAAAGAAATTACGTATGGAGGAGAGTGTAAGCACGTGCACGAGTACTTGTGTGTGTGTGTGAGAGAGAGAATGTATGTATTTGTGTAAGAGAGAGAGAGAGAGAGAGAGTGTGTGTGTGTGTGTCTGTGAGAGAGAGATTATACATGTGAAAAAGAGTGTGCGTACATGATAAAAAGAAAGTTTAAATTATTGCAAGTGTGAGGGAAAAAAAATATATGCGTGTTTGCAAGGGTGATTATGTGTGTTTGTGTCTACGTTGAGTGAGAGTGTGTATGTGTATGCATGCAAATGTGTGTGTGAAAGAATATGTTTATAAGTGTACGTGCATAGATGAGTGTGTGAGAGTACGTGTGTGAGGGAGAAAGCATACTACATATATTTAAAATTCAACACTTAAAACTTTGTACACAAATTATATAAATATTTAATATATTAAGTGATAAAGAAATTTTATTATCAAATATATTGAATTCAAAAAACTCTTAATGCATTAATTTTCAGCATTAGATTCAGTTGTATTTAAACAAAATACTTACTGTACAAAATGTATAAAACTTAAGAAAAATGTTGGAGGTGGCAGACCACCAAAATTATTTCACAGCTGAGCAGTTTTGAACATATTCTTTATGCACGTGTTGAATCTTGATATTTAAGTGCTTGTGGTGACCGGTGAATCTTGAATCTGTGAATCTTTAGCTGGCTATCATGAATCTTCAAGCTCAATTTTTTATTATCTATCTGTATATATTTATATATATTATATATTGATAATGGTGTTTTCAGTCGTCTAAACCTCCTAGAGAGCCTCGCAACTCCCCAGTTCTATTTTCTAAAATTTTAAATTATTTTAAAATTTTAAAAATAATTCATGCATTCTGATTTGATGTGAAAGCTGTGTACATTTACTAATTCCAATTATTTATACTATTCAACATACTTTCTTAAATTCGCACAGTCCTTAACCTAATAATCTGCTGGAATATAAATTATATCAAATTGTAAAGGAAACAATTAATATTCTAACTCCTTGCTTTAGGCCATTCTAACTAAGGTATACCTCTCAACCTTTTGATTGGTACACTTATGAGTTCTGTTAATCGTTATATTTAACATACTTTTCTAATTTGATATACTACTAGAATTCAAATTATACCGTAAATAAAATAAAAAAATATTCGAATTTCTTAATTTATGGAACTAAAGCATGCATTTTTTTCATGAACAAAATGGAACAACAAAATTGTTACGACTTAATTTTGACAATCCTTACTAAATATCAATAATTATTAAAAAATATATATATGTGGTCTCTCAAAATTTTAAGAATTCTAGCTCTTACTAAGAATAAAAAATAATGACAAAATTATAACTCTTTAATTTTGCCAATCTTTATTAAAGACCAAAAAAAACTAAGAATAATGTATAAATGGTTTTTATTGATCCATTATAGATACGTTATTACACTTATTTATTTTAATCATATGACATCTTTTAAAACCTTTAAATTAGATACTAGTTATAAAAAAATTTACTAAATCCCACCAAAATACTGAAATATAAAAAACTACAAAAATAATGATCATGTTATTTATAAATTAGATTTTCTTATTATTCCTAAACCACATTCGAAAAGAAAAGTCTGGATATTGCCAGAGCACAGATTCGACCGCCATGGCATTTTTTACTCATATATACAAACCATCATCAAGAAGGTCAATAAAAAATTTCCATCTCTCTCTCTCTCTCTCTCTCTCTCTCTCTCTCTCTCTCTCTCTCTCTCTCTCTCTCTCTCTCTCTCTCTCTCTCTCTGCGCATTTACTCCGTCATCCCCAAGCCAACCTTCCCGTATACTATTTGACAACTTACTTCTCCATCATCCCTTATCCCTTATAATATGCAATAATCACTTCTTTCCTTATATTCAGTATTCAAATTCTTAAATTTAATGTTTTTCAATGACGGTTTTTCGTTCAATTTTTATTTAATTCCTGAAAGTTCACTCTTTTATTTCTTGGTTACACTAATTTTTTCTTTTACTCCTAAAAGACATATTACAGTTTTAAAATTTGAAATAAAAAGATATACAAGTATTTTCTTGGAACAGTTAAGACTTAAGTTTACACACACACACACACACACATCGTTCATCAAGGAAATAATTTATGTATCTACCCTTGATCCTTGCCCGTATATCTTTTTTGGAAACTATAATAGTTAAATCATAGATTTTTTTTCCAGCTATTCTTATTCTTAGGATTATGGAATTTTCTCAATATTAATTTTTCCCATATTTATCTTTTCTTATCCAGAGATTAACTTAATTTTGTTAGAATTCAAGGCCATATTCACGCAGGCCCTGATGTGGACAAGTTCACGTTATTCTTTTCTTTCTTTCTTTTTTTTTTTAACTTTCTACTTAACTATTATATTAATTTAATAACAATAATTAAGGTTTCTAGCATTAACTTGCTAAAATCTTTTCTTATTTGTCTTTTTTAAATCTTTTTTATGGTAAGTCAAATAAATCATTCACTGCTGAATCATTTATGTATAATCCATAGTTAGTGAATAGCTAAAATTTAGGATTCAAAATATGATTTCCCATGATTAATATCGGAAATTTTTATTCCCGAATTAGAAATTCAACATTCTTAAGTTAAAAATTTTAGTTTTCTAGTTTTTAAGTTTTAAAATTGGTCCTAGACAGTTTCTATTGGCATTGTTTGATAATTTTGTCTAACCTTATGATATTTTTGTAAACTTTTTTTTTTTCAAGAAAGATCATGATAATAAATGTGTGTGTGTGAGTCTTACATGCATGCTATTTCCACAAAGAATAAAATAAAAGACATTCAAAATTTCCCTAAAATATATTTAGATATTTTTATTTAATAAAAAAATGGTTAGTACTCAACAATTTTTCTTATATCTTTCTTTCAACAGCATATTTATATTTTGTTAGTTAATGCTTCATGTTTTGACTTTAAATTGAAATTATAACATTTTTTTTTTGTAAAATTACGGGTAATCTTTTCACGTAGTTTTTTTTTTCAATTAATGGAAAAAACCTTGTAAGCGATACTTTTTATTTTTAAATATTTTATTTAAGTATATGGTTATAAAAAAATATATACTTGATAATAGATAAAAAAAACCAAAATTCGGGTAATTTCTTAGGAAGGTGGGGCAGTGCAAGCAAGACCAGAGCAGGGATGGAGGTTACAGAGGCTGGCAGATGATAAAAGCGAGGATGAACTTCTTTAGGAAGACCGGGAGATAGAGAAGGTACTCCACCGAATTGTCCATTTCTAAAGCAAATAAATAATTTGCCTAATGTCCTATAAAAGTATATAAAAATATATTATTTTTAAACTAATGGTTAGTTTAGCGACTAATAAAAAGTGATAAATGTAATTATTTTCTTTAGTAGATGTCATTCCGTGCATAATGCGCGGGTTTAATACTAGTTATTAGTTTAAAAAAAAATAAAACATAAGAAATTACTACTATCCTTAAAAGTGACTGCAATTTTCCATAATTTACCATGACATTTCCAAGACTAAACTTCGCCAAAATTGGTCACTTTCCAACAACAGTAAACCTGCAGTGCCACTAAGTCAACACATTTCAAATATACTAAAATCAGACCATCATTATCAAATTTATTGTTGAGTGAATCTTTTTTAGTTTTTTTAAGTAAACGTGTGGTGGATCATAAATCTTGAATCTTTGACAATTAGTGAAATGTATAATGTATGTTCTTTTGGACCAAAATATAGAATATTTTTTTTTACTACTATTAGTGAAAAAATCTCAAAAGGAAAAGGAAATTACCATACATATTCTCAGACATTTTCTGGTATCCACCACAACATTTTACGAAATAATAGGATCCGGAAATCTTTCCAAGACAACAAAAGATATCCGAAAATTCTTGATCTTTCAATTAGTTGTAAACCACCAATACCCAACCACATTTCTTCATATTTAGTACATTTGATTTAATTGGCTGCAATGGGGACAGTTAGGGGTGGAGCAAAAAAGTACAAAAAACAGAAAAAAAAAATGATAAAATCAGTCCATTCCAAATCAAAAAATAAATGTAACCAAATCGAATCCTAAAAGCGGTTGCTTGAACCAACTCTCATCTATAAAAGTGTTTCTAGTTTTGGGTATCAATTTTTTAAAAATCATGGTTAACCAAAATTAGTCCATATGTATGTCCTAATGGCTAACATCACAAATATTATATAGGAATTTGAACTATATTAGATCATTTCATACTCAATCTAATATAACTCAAAGACAAAAATCTTGTTATTCCTTTCATTTTATTTTTTAATTCGTACATTATTATATATATTGATATGCTCTTATTATTAGGTATTTCTTGCTAACAACTAAAGAATTGCTTTATACATGTAGAGCATGAAAAAAACATAAGTATTTGTCTTCTTATATTGAAAAACATTTCAATTTTTAATTTTTTGTAAAAGGGATTGATGAAAGAGCAGTTTTAAATTATAATTTTATTACTTATGTGTATATTTGAACTTGTATAAATAAATATGCATTCATATTGTGATATATTTCATTCGGTTACTAACTGTACTCAACAATCTCAATCCAAGTAAGTAATTAACTAATTAACATTCAATTATTGTACAAATTTTTTTTTTAGGCAATTGTTTCCTCACATAATTACAACCAAGTTTTTGGCTGCCACTATCTACCATTACCTAATTTACCATTTTGGTGAATCTCTTTTAAGATTTCATATTTTGGTAAGCAGTGGTGAATTTTGACCCCACCATCATTAAATTCTAACCTCAATATTTTACCGTTATTAGCAAAACCAAAAATAGAAATTATTCTAATACACATTTTAAGACATATTTACTGAAAATCTTAAAAACTAATGACCTCACAAACAGCTGTAAAGTGTAAGCCAGTAATTTATGTCGATTTCAAACGTACTAAATTTAGCCGATATCTCCCCTTTCTCCCGATTCATCCGTCTCATTTTCACACTCTTGCATACATTGACTATCTTGATTCTCTGTATCTGGTACATATACATAGATACACAGATGTATACATGCATACATAATATTAAAAATACACCTAGAATACACACCAATATAGACGTTCTATAAATAGGTAGTCTTCATGGGTTCATAGAACAAATGCAAGTTCCCGCTTAGACGCAACAAGAAGAAGATTTTCTCCTTCCCCCCTTTCCCTCCCCCAAACATTCCATCTCCGGTCACCGGACTTTTCCTCCGACCGGAATCTTCCTTGTGTCGTCCCTTCCCTCTTCTTGTGCAGGTAGACATACTCTTCTTGTCTTTTTCCCATATATGATATCGGATTGCTTGAACGGAATAAGTAAAACACTTTTTGTTATCTCCTTTTTGGGGACTTATCCTTGTCTCCTTTTATTTATTGATGTATATTGGAAATATCTAATATAAATTCTTTTGCCTAATATGCAGAAAGAGGAGTTTTTGCTAGCTGTTATCTGTAAATTTGTTTCATAGGATTTGCATGTGTACGAATAAAAGAGCCGGTCGTTTTCACCTATAGATTAACTGTAACGTTTCAAGTTTCAACTAAAATATTAATAGATTGAATCAGAGGGCATTTATTTTTTAATACTGAAATTGAATTAGAGGGCTATTTTTAATACTTTTTGATGTGATCGACACAGTTCTGTTTTTAATCTCCTCTTGCTGCTACGTTAGCATCTCGGCCGGTCGGAATTCATGTATTCTTCCAACATGCATTTCACCCTATAAAATTCCACTTTAAAAGCTTCAAATTCATCATGTGCTTCTTCCTTCTAACGTTGTTTTTCCTTCTCCCTCCTTTTTTCTTTTGGGATTCTCTTGTGCCCGTTTTGAGCATTTTATATATTGGGTTTTTGTAACATTCATAAACGTAAAATTTTTCTTCTTTGTTGTAATAAAATTTGATTTTTTGGCTCAATTTTTCTTGATTATTTTTTATTTTCACAGAAGAGAAAAAAAAAAAAATGGGGACAGAAGTTGGAGACGAATCAGGAACAGGGATAAGGAGGAGAGGATGCACATACCAAAAGAATGATTTTCTTCCGGAAGAGTCCTTCAAGACTTGGGGCAATTATGTACATGCACTCAAGCAAACCCCAACCCGGCTGATTGACCGGATTACAACCCGGTCCAAGGACCAGGCTGAGCTCGCGGTCAAGAACCGGAGCAAGAACGAGATGAAGAAGACCCTCACGTGGTGGGACCTTATCTGGTTTGGTATGGGCGCCGTCATCGGCGCCGGTATTTTCGTCCTAACTGGCCTCGAAGCCAGGGACGAGGCTGGACCTGCTGTTGTCCTCTCTTACGTTGTCTCCGGCATCTCCGCTTTGCTCTCCGTTTTCTGTTACACCGAGTTCGCTGTGGAAATTCCGGTTGCCGGTGAGCTTCAATTTTCACACCTCAAATATATATATATATATATATATATATATATATATATTGTGTTTATTTTGATTAATATTTTATCTTAGATTGGGTCACCATATGCCTCATTAGGACCTTGCATGATATTATGTCACATAAATTTAAAGTTAGTTTTATTCCATTTTTGTCCTTTTTTTATTTTTATTTTGGCTAAGTACTGAACTCCTTGTAAATCATTGTATGGATGGACAAAAGGACATTCTTAACATATTTACATTTTTCTTAGCAGCTTGTGTTTACATTTGTAGTTAATATCTCATATTTTAGTCATGGAATACTTGTATATGTTTATCAACAAATTAAATTGATTTTTATTGGACCTTTTTGGTTAAAAAAAATGAAACTTCATTGGACATCTTAAAAAAAAAAAAAAAAAAGTTGAAATTTGGTTGGATATGCTTAGATATTTACAGGAGTTTGATCTAACATCCCCGCCCCCCGCCTTCCCCCCGGCGCGGGGGCCTCCTTCCTGGTGGGTCCTAAGGTAAGAATGGTCAATAGTATGGACACTTATATCTTAATAATATCTACAGCTGTACCGTAAAAGATTTAATTGCCTCGTTAATCGTCGGCCATATAGTCGGCTGACGATTTGCTAAGGCTAGAATTTTGTGCGCTTTTGGTCTTCGCCTCTGTCTTTCCCAAGTCAAAGTCTTCCCCGGTTACTTTCTATGGGTAGAATTTTCCATGCTGTCGCCTGTCGTCTTATATCTCACTCCATAATTGTCCACTATGTCAGGCTTGCAGTATGATGCAGCATTTGAATTCGAGGACCTTTCTGGCTGGACAACCTAAACTTACTTTTCATATTGCAATCTTATTCCTTAAATTGATGCCCTATGTTTGATGTAGAAGTCAACGTTCTGATCTCTCTTATCACTTTTGAGTAGCAAAATAAACAAAATTCGACAAGCCCTTATCTTCTGGTGGGAATGCTGTTTCAATGATCATATGTTGAGTTAACAAAATCAATCAAACTGAAGTGGGGACAAGTAATCATTAACAATATATTTTTATTCCGATAAATGTGACAAAATTTTGTTGGTAAAATTTTATATATATATACATGTACGTACATACGTACGTAAACTATAGTCAATTGTACAACGTTTGTATTGCAACTCTTTTGTTTTTTGAACGTCTGTAATTTCTGCTTTTAAGTTGCCTTGGATTCAGAGAGCTGGCCCCAAATTGATATATTGTTGAGAAGTCATTATAAGTCTTGGATATTGCAGTTGAACACTAGGTAGACTAATTTTAAGTGCCACGATCATTGTCCAGGTGGTTCTTTTGCCTACTTGAGGGTGGAGCTTGGGGACTTTATGGCTTTCATAGCGGCTGGAAACATTCTTCTTGAGTATGTGATTGGTGGCGCTGCGGTTGCCAGATCATGGACATCATACTTTGCAACTCTTATTGGCAAGCGTCCAAATGAACTCCGTATACACGCTTATGGTTTAGCGGAGGACTATAATGAACTTGACCCCATAGCTGTTGGCGTTTGCATTGGAATTTGTATAATAGCTGTGCTTAGCACGAAGGGTTCTTCTCGCCTCAACTATATTGCCTCTGTTGTCCACGTTGTGGTCATTCTCTTCATCATTATTGCTGGCCTTGTTAAATCTGACACCAAGAATTATAATTCCTTCGCACCCCACGGTGCTCGCGGTATCTTCAAAGCTTCAGCTGTTCTATTCTTCGCATATGTTGGTTTCGATGCTGTTTCAACAATGGCGGAGGAAACCAAGAATCCCGCCAAAGACATACCAATTGGTCTTGTGGGATCAATGGTTATCACCACTACTTTATACTGCTTGCTTGCAATAACTCTTTGCCTTATGGTGCCATACAAAACAATCGATGCTGATGCTCCATTCTCAGTGGCATTTAAAAGTGTAGGCTGGTCTTGGGCTCAATATCTTGTTGCAGCTGGAGCATTAAAAGGCATGACCTCAGTATTGCTGGTTAGTGCTGTCGGTCAGGCTCGTTATTTGACACACATTGCTCGCGCACACATGATGCCTCCTTGGTTTGCGGTTGTTGATGCTAAGACTAAAACACCAGTGAATGCCACAATCGTGATGCTTTTAGCCACTGCAGTCATTGCTTTCTTCACTAAGCTGGACATTCTTTCCAACCTCCTCTCAATCTCTACCCTTTTCATATTTATGCTTGTTGCTGTTGCTCTGCTCGTTCGACGTTACTATGCTAGTGGTGAGACAACAGCTTCTAATCGAAACAAGCTCATTGGATTCATTGCGACTATCCTTGCTTCTGCAATTGCCACTGCTACTTATTGGGGGGTTAGTGAGAATGGGAAGATTGCCTATTGCATAACTGTGCCAATATGGTTTTTTGCAACTGCTGGACTTTGGTATTTTGTTCCTCAGGCCCACAATCCTAAGCTTTGGGGAGTCCCTTTGGTGCCCTGGCTGCCATCCGCATCCATTTTCATTAACATATTCCTTCTGGGATCAATAGACAAGGATTCATTCATCAGGTTTGGTGTGTGGACTGCTTTGCTCTTGGTGTACTATCTCTTCTTTGGACTCCATGCATCATATGACACAGCAAAAGAATTTGAACTCGAATTTAAGACTATACAAGACAGCGAAAAGTTGCAGAAAGTTGAAGAAGGAAATTCATCGTCAGCAATGAAATCAGAGAACGGTGTACAGATATAGAAGCTTGCAGTGCCCCTATTGATTTTAATCGCTAAAATAGTTTGAAATACTTTGTTAGATCATCAAAGAAAAAAATGTGTGCAGTTTCCTTTTTCCTTATATCTCTATATATGTGCGTAACAGATTCAGTTGTTGATGCGTTGATGAAGCATCATTTCGTATCTTTACAGCCTGATGTATTGAAAAGATTAATTTCACAGATCTTGAACCTTTAAAGCCTGGCATTTTGAATTCTAATCTTGTTGTTTTCCTATGACTGAACGAAAATAGAGCTATGTACAGCTTAATTAGCCTGCGTGATTTCCCCCGAAATTTAGAATACTTCTTTTTAATGGCATGAAATTTCAACTTAGTCCTACATTTTCCTATATAGTTTATCTTAGTCTTCAGAGTTGCACGGTTGCACCTCCTCAAAGATCTTAAAAAAAAAAAAAAAGACGGGCAAATTCGCAAGTTATCCAACTTTGTTTGTTTGATACTATTTTTTAAAAAACGCATTTTTTAATTACCTTTTTATCTCAAATACACATTTATCAAGAAGAATTTTTAAAGCAACTATAGTAATATGTTTTAAAAAAACACCACAAAAAAATACAGTAAATGTTTAAAAAAAAAAAAACACTCATCCAGACGCAGTTTGTATTAATATTCATTGATCCATGGATGATAAGATTAGGACAGAAAACCAACTCAGTCGAAATAGAAGGAAGAGAGAGATTGGAAAAGCACATTTGATCATCCGTCTTCTTTTTTGTGTCACCGTATTCCCTTTCCCACAAGCGATTCCCCATATTTATAGTATTACCGGTAAAATGACAATTCAGCGGTGGAAAATATGTTACAAAAGGGACCTGTGGCAGTTTTTGGTGCAGGTAGGATAGAAAAGAAATTAAGCTCCACGATACTAGATTTTTGTCTTGGTAAGAACTCATTCGAGTTTGATTTATTAACTAAGTTTCAGCAAGATTTAATGGTGGTTGATTTTTTGAACTAGGTTCGAACTGGAATCGACAATCATAAATTTTAAGAATTAAGTGTAAAATTTTAAGACTATTTGAGTTCGCTTGAATTCGACTAGATAAAAAGTGTTTGTGTTAGGCTCAAAAGATAAACAAGTCAAACTTGAATGCATTTTTAAACCCGTCAACATAAATAAACAAATTTGAATACCATTGTATTCGGCTTATTTTGACTCATTTATATGAGTGAGTGCAGGACATGACACAAAAATATACAAAAAATAATAATAAAAAATAGAAAAGAGAAAATTTAATATATTCTGGTGCTTAATTGTGACTATATAGCAAAACAAGAAATTAAGATCTCTTAATAAACTGTGTCGTTGGCCTACCCAATTTGAGCAGTGCATCAAGCGCTAATCCTATTCTAAAGAAAACCTAAAGGGAATGATATAAAAATAAAACTCTAAATATAGAAACTGGAGCAGTAAAACTTTTATGAGGTTAAAAATCCTAAATAAAAATAAAGATAAAAGATAAAAGTTTGAAATAAAGATAAAAACAAAAATGGAAACCTATACTAGATGCTCCTAAACTACAAAAACTAGAGAAAAGGACTTGGGAGGAAAGGGAAGGCTAAGGCGCCACTACTGGACACTAGGCACTCTTTCAAACCTAAATGATTCGGTTGATGAATTAATATATGTCCCTAAAATAGTCACAATTTATATTGCATTTGTATGTTTGATAAATGAAATAACGCACAATAAAAAAAACTTACAAAATGACCTAAATACTCAAAGAAGGACATTTCCAACATCAAAATATCCATTAAAATTCAAAACGGTACTATCACATTAACTGTCAAGTACCATCTAAATAGACTTGTATGGTGTCACGAAATATGAACGAGACAAAAAAAAAAAATATGTCTAAGATTTGTAATTTATAGGTGTAAGTGATTCAAGAAAATAAAAATAAGTATTATATAATGCAAAAAAGTTAAAAAAAATTACAAGAATTGCGGACCAAATTTGCAGCAAATAAATCTTCTTTCACATGAATGAACATCAGAAATGCTTAGACTAAAAATTTTATTGCCTTGTCACAGGATCACACTAATGTAATCTATACGGTTATAGAGGGTTTAACGAAAATACCTCTAGCATAGAAGATTTTTTTGCTTACAATAGGCGGGTCCTTTATTGATGAAGGTGTTGTGTATACCACAAAATGCTCCCCAAGCATTGAACCTATAAGAGTATCCACACGAACATGATTTTCAGAACCCCTTTAGCTTGCCTAGTCTTGCCTTTTGAGTGTTACCTCTCATGAACAAATTATCAAGAATATGAAGAGGAGAGAAGAAGGTAAAACTCTAACTCTTAGATAAAAGAGATAGAGGAGGTGACTAGGGTGAGAAGAAAACGCCACTAGTCTCTTGTTTTTCTTTCACTACTTTTTATCTCTCTAGATTTTCTTGTATCTTGATGTAATAATGTTCAAGAGTCAAGGCTAGAAACCTATTTATAGATAACTAATCTTAGTTTTTAGGAAATAGGCTATTAGGAAACTAATAGGATTAAGAAACTTTGACCTTGTCAAACAAAATTATATAATTCCTTCCCTTGAGGAAACCTAAGATCTCATTCCACCTGGTTTGGAATTCTACCAAGACTTGGATTATTACAAATAAATCTCTTAAGTTAATTTATCTCATAAATTAACCCCATAAGTATCTCATACTTATTTTAATAATGATTTAACCCAAAGATCATGTCTTTATTGTGTGTGACCCATTAGATTCTATTCACATTGGCAATAAGTACAAATTGTAACTTATTAATTAATTAATTAAGAGCCAAATAAATTAAACACTTTAATTTATCATTAATTTAACTAATTAATTAATTTGCACTCATAGATCATGAATGCTATCTAGTAACACATCATGACTACCTAGTAAATAGGAAAGTCACAAGGTAGACTTCACCTAGTAATAACAAGGTTATCATGTAATTAATATCCGTTCACTACATTATATCCTTAATTAGTCTAGAAGTGTCGTGCACATTCCTTATATGACTAATTATTATTTTTTTATTCCCAAAATATAACTCCCAATAAAGTATAACTTGAAACTCTTTCAAGTCATACTTTCACTTTTCTGCAAAATATTCTTTGATTTATATTTCCACAAGTAGCCAATTCGAGCTATATTCCCATATTATTAGGAGTGATGAATCTCCTATTGAGTATGCACTATTCTTCCATGCTTCATACTATAGCCAATCTCTATCTACGGGTTACTCTTCTACGAGTATTGAGTAATGGAGTCGAAATATAATAATCCACACTTAATATACTATAGTAATCTCAAGTCTAAGGATCACTTATACTATTACCATTAATAGTACAAACCATTTGCACTATGGATGATGACTCTTGGCATACCAATCCAATGAACTTGTTCTCTAACAAGCATCTACATACCAACTTAAGTATCACACACCATAGTTGATAGAAGTAAAGCATGTGCTAGTCTATCCATATTAATAATGTTCAATCCCATTAATAATGACTAGGGATATTTAAAAATATAACTTATGTGTATTAAGAGTCTCATCATTGTAACTCTTATAATTTCTTATGCATATATATTTAATATTCTATGGATATTATTAAATAAACAAATAATATAAATAACAAGTATTACATGATAAAGAAAATGTCACATTTATTAATATAGCATGAAATCCAAAAATCGATTTGGTTTTAGGCATATACTAACAAACTCCTACTAGCACCAAAACCAATCACCAATGTGTTTTACGATGCGGAATCAGCCATGATCGTGACTAACTTGAGGAGGTCCGTAGCTAGGCATGGCTGGAGGAAGACGTGGCATGGCTCGTGCTTTAAAACTTCACGAATTTTAAGCACTTTGAGGTAGAAAATTACAAATTAAGCCCTATCTTTTAAGATTCCAACCTAGGAGTGTTTTCTTGTATTTTGGATCATAGGAACCACATAAATAGATACAATAGAACCCTAGAAACACAACTTTTATATTCATACGCATACTTAGAGCAAGAATAGTAAGATTGAAGAGGCTCTTGTACTAACTCAAGGAGAGAGAAAAATTGCATATTCGTGAAAGAATATTCATCCATCAATAAAGAATAAGCTTTCCTTAATCTCTTTTTTCCTTTATACTTGTGTTGTTTGTAATTTATTTGCCAATTTTTTATCTTTGTTGTTAAATTCTCTATGGATAACTAAATTTTCTATCTAGGATGCAGAAGAAGCTAATTGATTGAAGGATTATGTGTTAATTGCTAAAGATTTATGCTCTTACTTGTTCTCGTATATTTACTATTTAGTTTATCATAATTTATGATTGACTGACCATCAATTCCAAAGGTTAAATCATTATTATACAACGAGAGTTAGTAATAATGGTGGAATTGGAATAGATAAAATCTCGGTTGCATGTCACACAAGAGTAATAGTGCTTCTAGGTAAGTCAATTAAGCAAGTCATGTAGCTAATGAACCAATACCAATATCTTTACTACGAGCGGAAAAAAGAAATAGTAGACAGGTAGTCATGAACTCATCACAAGAGTGAAACTTAAGTACACTTAGAATCAGGCTCCAAACAAGACAAGAAAAAGGCATGAATTGAATCAGTTAACATTGTCCTAAAATCATTAGTGGAATCTAGATCTTGGATATTTTGCATTCATAGTTTCTTTGAGTTTTGCTATTCAATGTTCTAGTTTATCTGCCTTCATTAATTAATATAGTCTAAGCTTAGCTTAATTGTTGTTTAGTGGTAGTTTAAATAATAAAGTTCGATAGTTCTAATACTTCAGGGTGTTCTTTGTGGATTCGACCTTAGTACTCTGTACTACTACACAATCTTTTCTCTTGCAGTAAACCATGTAATTAGGTATTTTAGCTTGACTTTTGTGTGATTTTATTGATCTTTATTGTTATATTTGTTGGCCTAATTACACGCATATCACTAGAAGCTGAAACTTTTGGTACCTCAGCTGACTTTATCATCGCCCTAGATGAACCTCTATCATTCTGAAGAACCAAACTTTCATCTTCCACATGATCAACTGTTAACAGATTCATTTGCTCCCCAAGTCTTCGCAAATTCCAGCACTGTCACATCATTCAGCAACCCGCTTGATTTTCCCTCATCCATTCTCGTCTCTTTTCAAGAATTTTCACACTATCCATTCACCAATGCAATAGGATCCTTAGCATTTTGGTTCACTAAATTAGCCACATTTTTTGATGAAGCTAGTTGGGTGACCTCATCAATTTCTCTGTTCCGTTTCCTTGATTGAATTCAACAATTACATCTTTTTCCTTAAGCTTCCCTGGCTCTTTTCATTTTATTTTTTGCTGCATCTGTTACATTCACCTACAGACCTTCCTCGATGATTGTCCCTCCACAGTTCCTTTCTTAATATTCCTGCACCAACAGGAACAAAACCTATTTTTCTTTGCTGCTTTGTCTGTTATCATTATGTGTCTTCATCCCTAAATTCGTCTCTTCCCTTACAAAACCATCCTTGCGGCATTGCTCCTGAAAGTGACCAACCTTCCAACACACTTTACAATATGTAGGCAAATTCTTGGCCACAATAGGTTCCCAAAATTCACTAGCTTCTCCTTCAATGCCAATCCATGCCACATTAAGAAGCTCCATCAAAAGGTCTACTTCAACGCAAACATGAGCCACAATTAGACAGACTAAAGAAACACAAGCTACATTCGTGAAGAGAGGTCGTCCAACCGCACTCGCAAATGAGAACAAATAGCATTTCTCAAAGAAATGGACCGGAAAAACAGGCAATAAAAACCATACCAAAACCAACGAAGATTTTCTACTAACATGAAAGATGGTGTCCACCCAAAGGTTCTCTTCGGAAACTTATCAATATACCATGTCCCTCTAGTCCAAATTCTCAAAAAATCAACTTTTGAGTTACACCGAATCAACACGTGTCTGTAATCCAAATGGCCCATTGAAACCTCAGTATTCAAATCCAATGAGCCAAAGAATTTCCTTATCTCTTTTAACTTCAGACGTACATGGGAGAATTTTCCCACCACCGCATGATTAAAAGGAGTTGTAGCTTTTGCAATGTTATCCTTTGAAAAAAGAAAAGCAGCTTTTCGTTTGAATGTTGAAGAGGTTTTAATCTTCGTTGTTAATTATTATCGACTGAAAAAGAGATTCTTAATCAAGCGAGATTCTTGTCTCGACAATTCATTGGTAACTAGCAGACAAAGAACAGCCATGGCCACCAAAAAGATTGAACAAGGACCAGCCTAGTTTGACAATGAAACCTCAACTACAAAGCCTGTCTTACTCGTTGGACGCGATAGCCTTAAAATACACTAGTGATACTGACAGACTTTGATTAGAGGCTTGATGGGCAACATTGTGTTAATGAACGATGAACATTGAATGCAATAAGGAATGTAGTAAACAATGATGAGCGGTGGACAGTGGTTGAATCGCAACAGACAAGTATGGATGTAGCGAGAGTTGGCGAAAGAAGAGATGAAGGGTTGGTGGTTTGCAAAAAGATGAGAAGACGAAGACGATGGTGAGAATGAAAGGAAGGATAGGCAGCTTTGCCAATGATGGCTGGGACCAGCCTCCTACCAGAAATGAATTTAAAATTCAAAACTCCACAATTTGTAGAGGAACAAGCTGTCCTTCAGTGATGCCAAAATTTATACATACATATATACATATACACACACAAACACATGTATATGTGTGTATATCTATATCCATACACGTAGATATACATATATACATACATACATGTGTGTGTAGATATATACACATATATATGTATGTATGTCTATATATATATGGGTTATATCCATATCCATATATAGGAACACACACACATATGTTTGTGTTGTAGTACATATATACATACATACATTTATATATATATATATATATATATATATATATATCGGTGTGTGTGTATAACATACATACATACATACATACATACATAAATATGCATATGTATATGTATAATTAACGCCACTATTTGCTTTAGGGTTTGTTATGGCAAATTTTAATAACTAGATTTTTACTAACTACGAACTTCACCACTTGACTTGAGGAGTGGTAATTTTCAACACAACGTGGAAATACGACACAAATGTAATATGAAGGTAATGAGTTTGGGTTAGTGCTTGGTGTATTCAGGTCGGAATCGAGTCAAACTTAACTGTCTTGTAAACAAACAGCTCTGGTTCGGGTTGGAATCTAATCGACCCGTTTGACTCAAAAAAAATAAAAGGTTAAGTCAAAATAAGGTTAATCATTAATCCACTTCTAATATATCTCAATTAATGATTGATTATATGTATTACAGTAATCTAAAATAGTCGTGTTCTTCCTCACATCTTTATTGAAGCAAACCATATGCAGATACAAACATGGCCATATGCACACGTAGGTTTCCTTTTGCCCACAGCAAGGAGTAGTCCAATTCTCTTAGGTTCTCTGTCAATAATTGATCATAACCGTATTTCTCGTCTTTGGCAACTGAATTTTTTTTGGAGTCAAATGGGTCGAGCTACCAATTCGTGGAGGGTCCGGTTCGGGTCAACAAATTTTTTGTTATTACTTAGGTCTCAACCCGACTTGCCAACCCATTTCCTAATCTGATTGCCACCCCTACCTGGCCCTACTAATTGTACTAACAAATGCATAAATAAAGAAACAACTAAATTTTTAGTAAGTTAATTGCGAACATTCATATAAATCTAAATGTACAATTTTATAATTTACACAATGAAATAAAATAATTAGGAAATTATATTTTCTTACAAATTATATGATTGTGGACTTATAATATCAACCATAATAATGCAAAAAATGTACTACAACATATATCAATTTATTTTTAAAGACAAGTTATTTATTTTTTTGCATTTACACATCAACTTGAGCCGCTAAAGGAATTCTTTAGAAAAGTACCACCAAAAACCACAATAAATTTTAAACAAAGACCTCTGCCTTCCAAAATAATGTCACTAAAATTTTCACATAAATTACAAAATTTTTCCCATTTTTTAAATAGAGGTTTCACTTTATGGTGAGGCAAACATCAAATAAATATTTCGAGCAAAAAAAGTCAAAAAAGAAAATAGACTAAAAATTTCAACTTGCAACTATGTAATATATAAATTCCTCATCAATCTTTGAATATTGTTTCATTGTCTTTTTCCTTTATTTTTTGAGATCTTAAGCACAATTTTTTGTAAGTAGAGATCTTAAGCACAAGTTGAATGAAATGTTTTTGAAATTTATCAATATTCTAAGCATAAGTTAAATAATTCACTAATTTTATTTTTGACTAGCCATATATGTTTGAAGTAAAAATTTGGAATTCTTTGAAACTTATGTATCTTGTTAAAATTTGATGGAATTTCTAATATGCGTAATGTTGAGTGCTAAAAACAAATTATTAACTATAATACGTATTAGCATGTAGAGAATTACAGATTTGAATTAAATTTGATAGCAAATAGGGGTAAAATTATAAATAGTAACTAGGCCCATAATATTGCAACTAAATTCATTTTTAAAATAAGCTTAAGGTTTCTAGAAGATGACACTTGAACGGTTATATTAAATGGATTAGATATAGATTCTTAGATTTGATCCTATTCACGTGTTGAGATAAAATTGCTATGTTGATTTTTTTTCTTTTGTTTAAGTTTTTTATAACAATGAAATTATTTATTTTTTGTTGAGATCCTGTTTAGTTTTTTTATAACAGTAAATGAAGTTTTTTATAACAATGATTTTTTTTTTGTTCTGTTTAAGATTCTTAGATTCATAGTTTTTTTTTCAGACTTCTCTATTCAAATTTGTCTTAACAGTGAAATTATCCATTTGTATTTTGTTTTCAATGTATACAAATTAATAATCATATTTCATAAAAAAATAACCCCAAGAGAATGACATGCTCAAAGAAATTTAGTACGTTAAAACAAAAATAATATTGCATGATTAGAAATTTATTTAATTACCCGATCTGACCATCCATCAGCACCTAAGTTATAACTATCAGGCCACAAAATTGAGTTGAACTTAAGAGAAGAAAAGCATCTGTTAATTGGCCCAACCAATCTAATTTCATTAATCTAGTTTTTGTAATTTCATATATTTTGTAGTGCAATTGAATACTTATTAAAGTATTATTACAACTCTCAGAATAAAGTAGTGTTAACATTGGTTTTCTCAGTCCATAATTATGCCTTTAACACTCCAAGAACGATCACACGGATTGTCAGAGCATTACTTTAATTCAGATTTTGGGCAGTTCTAATAGCAATTCAGGTGGCGTTTGGGAAGAGGGGTTTGGGGTTTGGGAATGGGATTGAAACCCATAATGGGAGTTTGGGTTAGGGGGATGGGATTTGGGATTTGGGAATGAAATCCAAAAATTTGGGTTTTCCCAAATCCTAACGATTTTGGGGGGTTTTGTTAAAACTCAAATTTGATTCCCAAATTTGTACACACACACACATATTATTTATTTATTTCTATATATACATACATATACATATACATGTACCCACGCATACATGTACACGTACACATAGATACATAAATAAATACATACATACATATATATATTTCTATATATACACACACCTATACATATACATATACCTATGTATATATGTAACGTACATATGCATACATACATACATACATACATACATATTTATTTACTTATTTATTATTTATTTATTTATATTTATTTATATATACACACACATATACATATACATACACCTATGTATATATGTACACGTACATATACATACATATATATAAGTATATATTTATTTATTTATATATAATTGTATATATTATTTACATATTTATTTATTTACTTATATATACACTCACATATACATATACATATACCTACGTATATATGTACATGTATACATACATACATACATACATATGTTTATTTATTCATATATATTTATATATTTTTTATATATTTATATATTTATTTATATATATACATGCGTATATTCCTATGTATATATGTACACATTCATATATATACATACATATACGTATATATTTATTCTTATATATTTATATATTTTTATATATTTATATATTTATTTATATATATACATGCATATACATATACATATAGTAATGATATACATTCCAAGTACTAAACCTAACAGTAATTATGGTAATGATACCTATGATAGGTATTGAACCAAACATATGTATTCAAACTGGGGATTTCTTTCCAAATCCATGAGTAATGATTCCGATTCCCATGCCGATTTATGAGTGAGAACCAAACTCCCCCTCAATACTTGAATTCGTTCATAGAATGGTTTTTTGGACATTAGAACAATTTAAATTCATGCATCCCCATAACTCGGGGGTTTCAACTATGTTATCCGGGCTTTGATCGACGACATTTCCGAGGTAAACTCAGATAAAAAATTACCATTGCAAACAGCTTCCCCAAGGTATAGTACCGTTTGTTAGTAAAAGTTTTAACTATTAAGAAGTCTAGATTTTGTAGGACTCATTCATGGCCTAAAACAACTAATCAATCAAGCGGTAGAAAAGACAAGTAATACTAGTAGCAAGTAATTAATCGAGCAATAAATGATTCAGTATAATTACGTATTTCTTATTTTTACATACTTTTACTTATTTATTTATTTTATGTTATTTATTTTTGAATTTTTATCATTTAGCAAAAATGTGATAGTTAGATCACAATTTCCTTTGTTTGGCTTATATTTTGTATTTAGCTAGTCAATATAATAGTTAGATTACATTTCTTATATTTTTAGCAAAAATTTTGTATTTAGATAGCAAGTGTAAAAAATAAGTCATTTTTACTTTTCCCTTAAAATTGTAGCTAAATCCCCAGATGTAATAGTTTGGGCTTGTGCTTTTATGTGCTTGCGTGCTTATATGTTTTACTGTTTTCATTAAGATTTTTGCATCTAGAATATCATGTTTATATGTTATGTGCTCTTACATGCCCTTACATGTCTTTATATGCTTATTTTCTTTTGATTTATATTTTTGTAAAACCCTAGAAGCTTAAAACCACTTAGTTTCTATGTTATGAATGTTAATTGTAAAATTTCCTTACTAGTTGTTATTGTATAATTTTCTTTTATAATTTGATTTCTTGAATTATTATTAATACATGTTTGATGATAATCATAGGAAAATTATACCAATTAAATGTTATCAACCAAGCTTAGATATTTAGAAAAGGTAAGGCCACCTATTACTTAGATATTTAGGAGATTATGCCACCTAGCACCATGAATGGCCACCTATTATTGGCTTTTACTTTTTACAATTCTTTTCAATTTTTTGGCTCAAATTTCCTTGCACTTTTTGCTCCTCTTGGCCAGCCACCATAATGCCCAAAATACTCTTCAATTTCAACCATTTTAAACACTTAAAAGACTAACTTAATCTTTCCCAAAAGCTTAACCTAACTAGAAAAGAAATCCCCTCAAATTTCATCAAATTCTCTCCAAGTTTCAAGCTCAAGTTCTTGCTCAAAGTTGAAGGTTCTTAAGGGACTAATCATTCACTCTTCTTCAACTAAAACCCTACCTATTTTGAGGTAAATTCATCAAGAAACTTCAAGTTCTTTCAAGTTTTAATAGAAGATTTCTTATGCTTTTCTTATGATTTCATTAAGTACTTAAGATTTATGGTTATATTTTGTTCTCTTGTTATATATATGAATATTTATGCTCATGATTAGGAGGTTTCCCTTGTTTTGATCCTTTCTTTGATAGTAGATTAACTATGTTATGATCTACTTGATTAGTATGGACTTGCATAAGAATTGATGCTTTATTTGAGTGGCAAACCTTGGAATTCATGGCTGAAATTTTGACTAGAGTTAGAAGGCATGTTGGTTAGTCTTGTTAGAGGAAAAATTCTGGAAAAATTTCAGTATTTGAGGCCTAGTTTAGTGGGCTGAAGTTGCTGGAATTTCAGCTTGCAAACCAGGCACTTCCTTGTTCCAAAACCTTGAACAAATTTCAGCTTTACTAGTTTACAAAATTCCAGCTTTGATAACCTAATATTTCAGCTATATTAACCTTGTTTTGGCCAAGTTTTGATGACATAAACTGCTGGAAATTTCAGATTGTGAATTGGTTGAAGTGACACCAAATATTGAGCACCATAAGCTTAATCTACTTAACCGGTTTTTAGGAAAATATTGTACAATGATTTTGGAACCTTGTTAATCAATTTTAAGAAGAAATTCTTATAAATTTTTGAAGATTTAAACTTGTTAGAAACTTGACTTTTAAATGTGTAAGTGAAATTTTGACTAGTTTAACTTTACACTTGATTTAGTATGTTTTCACCAAATAACCCTAATTTGTTATTTAACTAGTCTTAATTTAATTAAATATCATTAGTTTGATATTAATTAGTTTAAAACCATTAATTTACCTAAGTATAAGATATTTCGGAGTTTTCTCATTTTAACCTATATTAATTTTGCTAAGTTATTAAATTATACTTGACTATTACCAATAAATCTTTCTTGGACTTTAAAAGCTAGTTTACCTATAAATTAATTATTTTGGACAAAATTTCTTCTTACACCAACACCTTGAACCCTAATCAATATTTATTTAAACTACCTCTTTAGTCCATAGTATTTAGCAATATTTTCTTTTGGTCCAAAATTTATAGCGAATTATTAAAGTTTTGCAACTAATATAGTAAATAAAGCGGAAATTAGTAACGAATTTCTAGTATTAATTATTCCTTTTGAATTTAACCTTAATATTTGACACTCAATGAATTATTTGCCCTTAGAACCAAATTACTTTCAAAAGGAATTTCTTAAATTTCTTTATTGATTGATTTAGGGTTTTGCCCGGATTCCTTTATTACAACTTCTTGGATTTTCCTTATAACCAGTTTACATTTATTTTAAAACCCTAGTTAAACTTGGGTACATTTTATAAACTTCTTTTGAAAGAAAATCCAATAGGTTAATTAGGCTACTTATGAATTTCAGGATCCGAGTTTGAACCTCACACAGTTTTACGAGGTACTTTCTTGAAGATTTACACGGTGAGTGTTTCCTTGTGTGCGCCTGATGCATGTTTAAGTGCTAATTCCATTTTATGCCTGATACTTGTTAGCTACTACAATAGTGCTATATGAGGGTAAGATGTGTACTTTATCACATCTATCCCGCAATTTGTTACATGCACAATCTCTATCAAATGTGAATATACTTGTTTGTGAAACTTTCAACTGAACTGAGCCTTCGGGCTAGACTTTAGTGGTCATACTTCACCAGTTACACCACAGTTAGTCATACTGGTATTGAGGAGGATATAAGGATGTTGGGCGTTAGGGATTGTGTTCTTTCCTCTGAGTTGAGATTCCTCAAAGAGGCTAACTCTGAACTGAACAAACTACTTTACCCTCCAGGGTTGAGATCTCATCCTGGTGTGGAGGTATTGAGGAGGTAAAGGTGCATGGGTGGTTTTGAGTACTGTTATCTGATATTTACTTGATCATTGGCAAGGACCTTGGTTTTCTCTATTGGTTCGAACACTATTGCCATATGATTATGTACTTGATACTCTCGCGGTTGAGTTTGCTCCCGTGGTTGAGATGTATCTTTCTTTATTTGATTAATTGTTTATTTAACTTGTTCCTACACTATTTTGTGGTATTATTTATTTATTTATTTATTTTCTAATTGATTCGCTTGTGTGTTTGCATAGTGCGGAGAACCTCACTGGGCTATTATAGCTCATCCCTTTATTGTTCTCCTTAAACAGGTTCCTACTCTTAAGGCTGGTGATGAGGATTCAAGAATAGTTTTTGGTAGGATTTTGTTAGTAAAAGGATGTTTGAGATTTTACTGTATTAGTTAAAGTATTTATGATGTAAACTACTTAATTGGTACCTTTACTCTTAAGTTTGAATCATATGAATGTATTTACGAGTTTTCTATAGAATATCAATTGTTTCATGGATTCTAGTGCATGCTTGACCTGAATCTTGGCGAGAGCCAAGCAGGCAGTTTGCTGAGCCCTTTGGTACGCCTTAGGGTAAGGTGGGTCTGTTACAGTTTTACCATTTTAAATCATGTTTTATATTATTTCGTTACCACACTAGTCCAACGCTAGTTGTGATCTCCTCACGTCCTGCTAGTCCAACGCTAGCGGGAGATTCCTAGAAAGGGCTAGTCCAACGCCAAACACTTAAGTCATTTTAGTGATAGTTTCGCTCGTGTGCATTTCATCTCATTTCACACACATCTTCCTTTTTTTTAGAATATTCCATATTTGCATGAATTTTTGTTATATTTTTTATCATTACCTATTTTTAGCATTTGACAGTGCATGACATCTAGGGTGCATTTCGCTTAGGAGTTAGGTCATTTTGTATGTTTCGACTATAAATAGTTGTCTACTTATGTGGGAAGCGGTAGATTAATAGGCTGTTCCCCCCCCCTCCGTAAGTAGAAAAATGTTAGTTACGAGTTATTACTCCCCCGTACCTGCTATGTTGCATCCCCACTTTCTTTGATCATTTATTATTTATATCACTATTTTTTCTTTTCTTTTGCATTCCATTTTGCAGCTACACTCTAACTCCCTCAAGGTCTTAACTCGGATTTCGCAATTAATGTGATAATCCCGACCAAGTTTTGACGGAACATTTTGACCCTCAAGATACCCTATTTTGATTTAGGATTTACATTCATTTAGATACATCCGAATGCGATAGAATTTAGGGTTAATTTAGAAAAATTTGATTAAATCTCACAACTAGTTTCGGCTAAGTTGAAAGGGTGCCTTAGGCGCGAGCCTTTGCCTTCCCTTTCTTCAAATATGACTCCCAGATCTTTTTCTCTTGTTTTTTCATAGACCGGAGTCGAAAAAGGATTTTCAAATATTTTTTCTAATTTTTTTTTGTTTTGTTAAATGATTTTTCGAGTGACTTGGTACACCCACTACAAGAAATTAGAGAAACAACGACATTTAAATTTTGACACTAATTACAAATGTTAGTAAGAATTTTGATTTCCGTCATTTTTTGTGAAATATCGTGTAAATGATTGACATTTGACTACAAATGTCATACTTTTGTGACTAATAAATTTTTGATGTTAAAAATATGTATCGTTTAGTTAAATGTTATAAAGGAACTAAACAATAATTTAGTATTTTAAATAGGACCAATCTCACCAAAAAGGATAAAAACAAAATGTGGGTAAGTGTTATCTAAAACCCGCGAAAAACATTTTATCAAATTTATCTAAAGCGCCTCCTGAGCCGATGACGCCTGCGACGCTACTAAGCCTTTTGGCCTTTGATTTACTTGCCACTTTCACAACCTCGCTAGAGGTTTGATTTGCTTTAGTATTTTTATGTTTATGAGATTCCGTTGTTTTTGCTTTTGAATCGCTCTGTCCTTGCTTCACTATTACTTGGCCGGAGCAAATCTAGAAAATTCCACCTCTTCAATGCCGATCTAGTTGAGTCGCTCTTTTTACAACAACTCGGCGAAGATTCTACTACTTTTTGTTGAGGTAGATTTTATCTTATTATTTTGACCTAGATTTTGATTTATTGAGGTTGGATCTTATCATATAATATTGGGCAAAATCTCTATGTTTTTGTACTGAAATCATTCATGGTTACTAGTACTAATAATTCCTCCGCTATCTCTATTTTCATCTTTTTCTTTCATTTTTTAATTGTTCAAATAAATTAGAATTGTAAATGAAGTTAGAGGAAAATAAACAAAAGACTAGCTAGATTAATACAATAACATACATACGAGGACAAATTTTTCTTTCAGGGAAAATGCTATAAATTAGGTTACGGAACCACCGACTCAATTGTGGGTTTAATTAGTCTGTTTAGATGTTAGCTAGCTAATTTGTTTTTTCATTTTTGATTGGCAGGCTTTGCCGATTCTTCTTCTCGTTTTAATTTTCCGTCACTTTTTTTTATTTTATTGGATCTAATTATGATTGTTAGATTAAGGTTATTACATTGGCAGATCTCTAATATTTCTGGATAGCAGGATCTTTGATATGTCTTTCTGGTGTTTTATATTTTCTAAACAACAAATTATGACAAATGAAAGAAGAAAAGAAAGAAAAATAATGTGTATAGTGTTCCCAACTTCAGAAAATTTATCAAAGGATGTTTGACTTTTGGGTTTCAAACATTGGGATAAACATATGGCTATGTCTGATGGCTTCTCGCTATTTCTTTTCCTCCCAGCTTTCGATCATTCCCAGTTGTTTTTTTATTTTACTTTAATCTCTAATGCTTCAATTGACCACAAACTTAGAGCATCACCAAGGTGCAGTAGCCTTTTCCTTGAATATTTGCTTAAGATTTTCATCTTGGACCATAAGAAGCTTGATTTCAACATCAAGAGTTTTTAATTACCTCATTCTAGTATTAGAAAGGCTGCTAGTTGAGTTAGAGATGATACAGGTGTAGATATAGCTTTTGATTGTTCCGTCACGTGTATATTAAAGTGGCATTTTAATATGATGTTCCAATGTGCAGGTTAATCATAATACGTATCAGAATGTAAAGTTGTAAGTGTTGTGTTTTCTTTTACCTCAAGTCCTATTTTGTGTTACCTCAATTCTCAATTTAAAGATAGTGTCTTTTAGTTTAAAATTGTGGATTAAACAATTGAGAAACTTGGAAGAAGATTTTGGCGGAGGAGCAACTCAACTTGAACGGTATTTTTAAAAGTTAATTTGTTACTACTTTCCTATTGGATTCTTGAATTTTGACCTTAGTTTTGATTTATTGCAGTTGGATTTCATCTTATAATACTAGGTAAGGATGTTCTTCCATGCCTAGGGTGTTAAACTAAATGGATACAAAATTTGGAAATGAGATATTTATTGATCCCATACTAATTTCGGCTCTTATCATCGTATCAAATCTTTCCAATAGGCATTTTTTTTTTCTACCTAACAATGTATCCTTTAAAGTTCTGCAATTACAAATATATATACTTAATAGTTATGGGTAATAACTATAAGTACTTTCAATTCATTGTGAAATAAATTGATATTTCAATTTGGTAGTCATTTTCTAATTTTTGTTCTTTTTTGTAACTCTTTCTTTTGTAGGCATGTTGGCTTGTTCAATAGCAGAAAGTGTCTTTGGTTACACGTGAAGGAAGTGTTGCTTCTTTATAGAACTCTTCAATAATTCTTTGCCTAAGAGTTAGAATAAATAGAAAATAATTTCTAGGATTGTCTTTGGTGTTATTTGATTAATATTTCTTATTACGTGACAAAATACTAACTAGAATGTATTGGGTGCATTAGCACAGTAACTTGCTGATTTTGATTTTTATGAGAATTCAGTCAAGGTTTTTAATATTCTATGATTGATTTTATGGAACAAGAAATTAAAAACGAAATTCTTTGTCTCCTTCATATTGAATATATGTGAATATCAATATTATATAGTCATGTATAGGTGTTAATACAATTGTGAACATATGGACACATAAAGCAAATTTGACAATTGCTGGAAAAAAGAAAGTCCAACGATTATAATAATGTCAATGTATCAGATTATTATTCCCAATTTATCAACACTTAGACAAATGCGTTGTTGTAAATACTAACATTTTGCAAAAAAAAAAAAAAAAAGTCTATTCAAACGTCATGTTAAAGCATCTTCTACATAGTGACATTTAAAAAGAAATGTAGAGAAATTTTTAAATTTACCGACATTTGTAGTGAATGTTGATTGCTAATAACGTATACAACCAATAATAATGACATTTAATAAATGTTGATTAAAATGTCAGCAAAGATGTATCAACATTTTTGTAAATGTTACAAGATTACCGACACAGGCATTGGCGACATTTTAATCAAGTGTCAAACAAATGTCGGCATATATTATGCCGATGTTTCCAAATCCATTACCAACATTTAAAAAATGTCGCTATAAGGTAATTTTCTTGTAGTGACCCTAACTCAATACCAAGTGGCAACTCCATTTTTTTTAAAAACAAAATCCTTTTTCAAAATTAGTTGGCCAATACTATCGTATTTTTAGTCCCAGCTTTATTTTGTTTTTCAAGATACCGTTTTCTTCAAAATACACTTTTTCACTAAACATTTGATTTTTTTGTCACACACGCATAGTTTTTTCAAAAAACTTTATTTTTGAAAATGGTCACCAGACCGGACCGCATTTTCAGGGTGCGATAATCACAGATCGATCGTGCTTTCATCATTATTTGGGATGCGACATCTATGTGTGTATAAATATATCCATATACCCATATATCCATTTATACATACAAGTAGATATACATTACATATCTATATATCTGTGTGTATGTAAATATAGATATACACACACACACAGATATATATATGTATGTATGTATATCTATATATGTGTGTGTGTGTTATACCTATATCCATGTATAGATACACACACATACATATGTTTGTGTGTGTAGATATACAGGTACACACATATATGTATGTATGTATATCTATCTATCTATCTACACACACTCACACATAGACATACACACATACATACACTTGCATTTGTATATGTATAATTAATGTTAGTTGTATTGTCACTATTTGCTTGAGGTTTGTTATGCAAATTTTAATAGCTATGCTTTTTATTAACTACTAGCATCATCACTTAACCTGACTTTAGGGGTGGCAGTTTCTAACATGACTCGAAAACCCGACATAAATACGAAGATAATAGGTTTGGGTTAAGGTTTGGTGGATTTGGGTTGGAATTGGGTTGAACTCGACTGACCCACTAAACAAACAGCTCCAGTTTTGAGTTAGAATTGGGTCGATCCGTTTGACCTAAAAAAAATAAGTTTAAGTTAAAATAAGGTTAATAATTATTCCTCTTCTAATCAATTTCAATTAATGGTTGATTATATACATGACAGTAATCTAAAATAGTCTTATTCTTCCGTAAATCTTTATTGAAGCAAACCATATGCACATACAAACATGGCCATATGCACAAGCATGTTTCCATTTGTCCACCAAAAGGAGTAGTCCAATTCTCTTATGTTCTCTACCAATAATTGATCACAACTGTATTTCTCATCTTGGCATGTGAATTTTTTTTGGGGTCAACTGGATTGACTTGGCAACTTGTGGAGGGTTGTGTTTAGGTCAAGTATGTTGACCCATTTCAAGTTTGCGAGTCAGATTCGGGTTAGCAGATTTACTGTTATATTTAGGTCTCAACTCGACTCGCCAATGATTTACTTGACCCGATTGCCATCCCTACTTGACCATACTAATTGTATTAACAAATGCATAAATAAAGAAACAACTAAAATTTTAGTAAGTTAACTACAAACGCTCACATAAATCCAAATGTACAATTTTATAATTTACTCAATGAAATAAATTAATTAGGAAATTAAATTTGCTAATAAATTATAGGATTGTAGACTTACAATATCAACCATAATAATGCAGAAAAAGTATTACAACATATATAAATTAATTTTTAAAGACACGTTAATTATTTGTTTGCTTTTACGTATCAACTTCGAGCCACTAAAGGATTTCTTTATAAAAGCATCATAAAAAACTACAATAAATTTTAAACAAAGAGCTCTATCTATCAAAATAATGTCACTAAACTTTTCACACAAATTATAAATTTTTCCCATTTTTTAAATAGAAGGTTTCGCTTTTTAGAGAGACAAACATCAAATAAAAAATTAGAGCACAAAAAGTCAAAAAAGAAAATAAAGAAAAACTTTCCAACTTGCAAATATGTAATATATAGATTCCTCATCAATCTTTGAATTTTGTTTCATTATGTTTTTCTTTTAGTTTTTTGGATCTTAAGGACAAGTTTTTCTTCTTTTTTTTTTATAAGTAGAGATGCTAAGCACAAGTTGAATTAAATGTTTTTGAAATTTATCAATATTCTAAGCATAAGTTAAATAATTCACCAATTTTACTTTTGACTTGCCATATATGTTTGAAATAAAATTTTAGAATTCTTTGAAACTTCTGTATCTTGTTAAAATTTGATGGAATTTCTAATAAACGTAATGCTGAGCGCTAAAAACAAATTATTAACTATAATATACACTAAAATGTAGAGAATTACAAATTGAACGGGTATATTAAATGGCAAAACTTTTAGAAAGAGTCATCTAATGAATAGTATATAGTATTAGATATAGATTCTTAGATTTGATTGTATTCATGCGTTAAGATAAAATTGCTATGTTGATTTTTTTTTCTATTTAAGTTTTTTATAACAATGAAATTATTCATTTGTGCTTTGTTTTCAGACTTCTTCTATTCAAATTTATGTTAACAGTGAAATTATCCATTTGCATTTTGTTTTTTATATAACTCATTCAAGTAGAATATTCTAACAAATTTTTATAGGTACAATTTTTTTTAATTAAATTTTATTTTCCCTGTAAAGCTTGGTGCTTACTAATTTTTGTTTTTGCTAATATGATTAATCTTCCTATGATTCTACTGCAAAATTAATCACTCAAATATTTACATATTTTATATTTTCATAACAGTAGAAGGGGGATTTGCTAAGTTTAGGGAATTGAGATTGCATGTTGTTTTTAGATTGCTTCTATTCAATATTTTTTTGACAAGGAAATTGTCCATTTACGTCTACTTTTTATATAACTAATTCATGTAGTGTTGATAGGTACAAAATGTTATAAATTAAATTATACTTTTTAACAAATGGGTGGCTCTTGCTAATTTTTCCCTTTCATTGATACGATTCTATGATATTGCCATCAAATGCAAATTCATACTATTTTATGTTTTCATAAAGATTAATAGGGGGATTTGAGAAATATGGGATTGCGAAGAGATATTAGAAATTGGCTTGAGTGATGCGTTTCATTTTTTCTTCTATTTTCTATATCTTCTTCCTTTTTTTTTTGGCAAAATCCCGTACACAGGAAGGGATGCCACCCCTACATTTTATTAATATTTAAAAATAAATACAAGAGGGGGACATAGACCTTACCTCAAGAATTACATGAAAGTTCCGATATTTGAAAAAGAAAAACAATTACTACAATTAATGAAACTATGATCTACAAAAAATAGGGACTTGACATCTATCTAAACTAACTAATCCTCGTATGTGAGCTGGAAGATCAGCAAACCTCAAGTAAGTCTTGAAACCAGGATGGTTGAGATCAACATTGGATAAGGCATCTGCTACTTGGTTAGCTTCTCGAAAATAGTGCTTCAACTCCGAGACATGATGATCCAAGCTAAATATTTTTCACACTTCTTTATATATGGACCATGGACAATGAAACTCCTTTTTAAGTACTTGAACCAGCACCTGTGAATCCGATTCAATCTCAAAAGAACAATACCCATGCTGCAAACAACACTGAATCCCAAATAAGAGAGCCCGAGCTTCAGCCAGTATACTATTTGCTTTCCCCAAGGTTAATGGAAAAAGCCAGCAATGGTTCCCCCTCACTACCTCGTAGGATCCCCCCTCCTCCAGAATGACCAGGGTTTCCTTTAGAACATCCATCTATGTTAAGCTTTAAGGCTCCATTCCTTGATAGCAACCACTTTATCAGTCGGACCCGACTAGTCATATGGATTCCTTCTAGCTCCCTATAGAAATTCCTCCAATTTGACCCTGCAATTTGAGCTTGGGAAAATACAAGTGAAATAGATCCTTAAGATCTCGAAAGACCTCCCTACATATTGATTCAGGCCCAATAGACACACCATCAAAAACAGCCTTATTCCTAGCATGCCAAATTCTTCAACAAATCAAAATTGGAATAAGTCCATAGGTAAATTCAATAAGCTTATTATCTTTCTTCATAAACCACCAAGCTACAAAAAATACCTTAATTGTGGAACCCCTATATGACAGACCAACCTACATTACCAAAATACGACCAAACCCAACGAGCAATGTCTCCACCACAAAAGATATGATCAGAAATTCTCCACCTTAGGGGACATACAACAAAAGCATTTAGAAGGCAAGTAGAACCCAACTTAAGTAAGTTAGCATCAATGAGGAAGCCTATTCCTCAAAACTCGAAGCACAAAGAAAGAAAGTATTAAGGGAATACCTTGATGCCAAATTCTGCTGAAGAAAAAAGGAAGAAGCTCTTGATCGTTGAACCAACTTAAAAGCATATTTTAAAGTAAACTCACCAGATTGGGAAGGCTGCCAAATCATCTTGTCAAGGTGCTGACCTAAGGGAGGATCCGTACTAATGATCTTTGGTAACAAATGAGTAGGAACCCGCTGCAAAATTTTATCTCCTATCCCAAGCTTCCCTTCCTTCCCAAAAGAATTAATCTGATGAATCTGAGACATTCAAGCAGACAAGTAGATAGAGCACCAGACCCCAACCAGTTATCAAACCAGAAGTTGGCATTCCCAGACTGGACTATCCAGCCAATACTGCTTTCTGCACTCTCCCTAACTTTCAACATCCTTCGCTAAGTAGTTGAGGCTGATTGCAAGACATTGACCAGACAAGAGTGGACATTTTTACAATACTTTGCTTCCATGAATCTTGCCTAGAGAAAATCATTTTGACAGAAACTCCACCATAAATTAATTGACAAGGTTGAAAAAACCTCCATTAAAGACCTAAAACTTGCACCTCCACTATCTTTCGCAACACACAAATCAACCCATTTAATCCAGTGATGTTTCAACCACCCCTCAGACTCCCCCCACAAAAAATTAGCCAAAATTTCTTCCAAATATTTTAACACTGATACCAGAAGAGAGGCTGCCATTAACAGGTAAACGAGCATAGAAGTTAGAACATGTTTAATAAGCACCAACTTACCACCCATGGAAAGCAACTTAGATTTTCAAGAGGCCACTTTGCTAGCAACTCCATTACAAATATCAACAAAATATTGCCTCTTTCGTCTCCCAAGAAATAATGGATATCCAAGGTATTTGATAGGGAAATCCATTAATGAAAAACCAGTAATTTGCTTGATCTTCATCTTTCGCACTCGCAATAGATTAGGGTGGACCATGAAGCAACTCTTTGCCACATTGACTTTCTGGCCAGATAGTGTTTGGTATCTCTTGATCACCTCCATTACAAGCTTCAAGGAACTGTCCCACTTGCAAAAACAATCACATCATCTGCATACCCCAAATGGTTGACTTGAGGGAAATTCCTTGGGACCTGAAAACCGTGAAAAATAAGGTTAGTAAAGAGCTGATTTAGAAGCCTAGAGAACACCTCTGCTCCAAGGATAAAAAGGGCAGGAGATAAGGGATCCCCCTGACGCAACCCTTTATACCCCTTAAAATACCCACAAGGGGAACCATTTATTATGATCGAGAACCAAGGATTGGAAATTAGCCTCCAAATCATATCTAGCCACCGTTCCCCAATTCCAAAGGACCTCAGCACTTTGATTAAGAAACGCCAATTAACCTTGTTATATGCCTTCATCATGTCAATCTTGATTGCCACGTTGCCACCCCTATTGGCTTTATGCAACCCTAATAAAATCTCTTGGGCTAGCAAGTAGTTATCTAAAATAAGCTTGCCCTTGACAAACCCACTTTGATTAGGTAAAATAAGTTTGGAAATGATAGGAGCCAACCTTTCAAACATCAATCTAGACATAATCTTATTAAAAAAATTACATAAACTAATAGGATGAAATTGTGAAAAATCCTTAGGATTAACAACCTTCAGAATTAACACAATAGATGTGGAGGTAACAAACCTCAGAAAATCAGCTCCACAGAAAAAGCTTACCACTACCGTATGAATGTCTTCACCAATAATGCCCCAAGCAGATGTAAAGAACCTCCCTGAAACCCATCCAACCCCGCTGCACTGTCACCATCCAAATTAAAAACCACCTTCCTGACCTGTTCCAATGAAGGGACCACTTCTAAAACATCATTATCCTATGCAGAAATCAACCTTGGAATTATCTCCTCAATACCGTCAATACTATTCATTTGGTCAGCCCCAAAAAGAGATGAAAAAAATATAATTGCTTCATCAGAAATATCCGACTCCTCTGTCAACCATACTCCTGAACCATTTTGGATTCTGTGGATGACGGACCTCACCCTTCTTTGTTTAACCACCGAGTGGAAAAATTTGTGTTTTTTCCCCAAGCTTTAACCACTTTACCCTTGCCTTTTGCTTTCAAAAACTCTCTTGAACCACGAAAGCTCTTCTCAAGACAGCATTTGCAGCATGGAGCTGTTGCTGATTTTCTGACACCACCTGTTGAAATTGAAATTCTGCTTGAGCTAGGTTTTCCTCAGCTAACTTAACATTCGAATGGATGTTCCCAAAACAATTCTTATTCCATTCTTAGTACTGTAGCTTCAATCTCTTCAGTTTCAAGTAGACTTTCCTCAATGGAAGGGCGCTACAAGACTGACTCCAAGAGTTTTGAACAACCTGTAAAAAACTTTGAGCATCGACCGATGCATTGATAAAGCGGAATGGACGTGGCTTGTTATCCAGTCTGGTTATCACAGACACCAAAAGCGGAGAGTGATCTGATGGATCCCTGGGCAAATGCACAACTGAGATATTAAGACCCATATCATCACACTCTATGTTTAGTAATATCCTGTCCAATCTCTTCCAAATCCTACCTCTCTCAAATCTGTTGTTGCACCAAGTGTACGAAGAACCTGTGAAGCCAGCATCGAACAACCTAGCAGTGGCTATGAAATTATTAAAATCCAATGATTCAGATAGGTTAAATGGACGACCCCCATTTTTTCTCAACTTAGTCCACAACAACGTTGAAATCCCCACAAACAAGCCATGGCCCCGTAGAAGGTTTATCAGACAGCAAATTGTCCCACAAGGCTCTTCTCTCCTCCGTAGTACATGCCGCATGAACAAATAGAAACCAATAGGAATTGATAAAGCTGGATGGCCAACCTCCAACGAAATATGTTGCCCACTAATCCCCACCTCAGAACACACAAAAGAAGAATTGTAAACACCCACATTGAAGCCTCATTATTGCAAATAATTGAATCAAAATGCAGTTATAATCTAAAAAAATCAGTGAGAGTTTTATCTGCTCAAACTTCGAAAAGACAAAGAATCTCAACATTATTTTCTTTAACTGTGTGTTTCAAACGTCTCAAATGTGAGGGCTTATTTATCCCTCTAATATTTCAAAAGACTACATTAATCATTGGATAATGGATGAAATGCATTACTTGAATTTTTTTTCGAAGAACGCAGCTAACTATCCGAAAGATTCACGAATCGAACACCTCTCTTTCTAGTTTTAACCTCCTGGAAGAAATCGTCTAGAGTAACCTTCACCTCAATTAAATTTTCCTGTACCTCCAATGCTAAGGGCCCTCCCAATGACAGGTTACCAGCTGAAGAAGAATCCTTTAGCTGGGGATGATTATCCTCCTCTTCAAGCGAAGGCAACTAGATTGTAAGCAGTTGACTTACGTTCTTTTGCATCTGTTCAATCTCTAGCTGTTGAAAAGTGCCCAATGGAAGATTTCCATGATGTTGAAGAGACCTCTGGGGAGCCCCAGTATCCTCCTGAAGCTGCAATACATGCGACACCAGGCGCTCATCTTGCTGCGTTTCGATAGGCTGCTGTTGATGATAAACAGCATGCTCCTCCACCATGGCGTCCAGCTACTCATTCTCCATTGCATGGAAATCATGTACTCGAGCAATCATTGAGGGAGTGCATTGTGTTTGCCTTTCTTTCGGAGTATCATCCGCATCATCATTATTGGGATGCTGCTTCGAGACCAACACCCATTGTTGCTTAACACCTGCGGAGTCCTTGTGCACATCATAAGTATTTTGTGAGTTGGTGGAAGTAGATTTCCCCTGAAGTTGTTTCTCCACATCTAGATTCTTCTAACATGAATCTCTTGCATGACCAAGATGCCAGCAAGCTGAACAATAATTTGGTAAATTCTCTGGTTCAATCACCTGCCAAAACCCCTCAGTTGAGTTCTCCAAGCCCAACCAAATTTTGGCTGGAAGCATTCTCATCAGATCAATCTCTACGCAAATACGAGCCACGCTTGGATGAGTGAGATTCAACGTTGGATTATCAAAATCAATAAAGACCTGCCAAACATGTTGACTATAGAAAACAAGGAGTGTTTATTGAAGAAGTGCACTAGAAGTCTAGGAAGTGAAATCCACACCGGAGCCAAGGAAGACTCCCGACTGACATGGAAGTTTGGTGTCCACTTAAACACCCTCATCTGAAACTATCCTACGGACCAAAGTCCTCTCACCCATAGCCTATGGAAATCAGATTCTGTAGCACATCGGATTAAGACATTCCTAACATCCATATGTCCAACTTGGCAGTTATCCTTTAAATCCAATAAAGAGATGAATTTTCTGATCTCTTCCAGTTTCGGAGGGCCGTGTGAGAACTTCCCAACCAGAGCAACTTTTAACAGTGAAGATAGCTGGTTAATGTCCTCCTTGGAGAAGAAGATAGCCGGTGCTCCTTTGTGCGAGGAAGGCTTTTTCACAAGGATGACCGACTGAGAGGAGTCGAAGAAGAGTTGAGCAAATGACCTTTGATCCACCTTCGCCTATTTTTGTTGGTCCATCACGTCAGGCAATGGAGCAGCCATGGCTGCTAAATGCTGGTGAATTGCAGCCGGCTAACAAAATTTTGAAATTGAAACACACAAACTTAGGATGTTGTTAGGAGAAGAGAGAGGGAAGAGAGTTTAATGCTATATCTTCTTCCTTAATGATTCCATTAAGTTATAATTTTATAATTACCCAATTACAAAATTTATTTATTCTTAATTTTTAGGAGCATGAAAGTTCATTACTAAGTGTTTGTGAGAAATGATGGCTCCACTTGTCAAGCCCATTTCTTAGAATTTATTCTCAAATAGTTTCCAAACATTTTTCAACTACATCTTTATATTCTCAACCATTTTTTTTTATTTTCCATACATCATAAAAAGTGTTATAACAATATTCTAAAATGTGCAATCCAAACAGAGCTGATGTTACTCTGGCACAAAGCTCTTGCACGAGACAAGGAATATATTCAACGTGTACAAATTAATAATCATATTTCATAAAAAAATACTAAGAGAATGACATGCTCAAAGAAATTTAATAAGAAAATAATATTGCATGATTAGAAATTTATGAAATTACCCAATCTGACCATCCATCCCCCCCCCCCCCAAGCTATGACTATCAGGCCACAAAATTGAGTTGAACTTAAGAAAAGAAAAGCATCTATTAATTGACCCAACCAATCTAATTTCAATAATTTAGCTTTTGTAATTTCATATATATTTGTAGTGCAATTGAATACTTATTAAGGAATTATTACAACTCTCAAAACAAAGTAGTGTTAACATTTGTTATCCTAGTCCATGAAATATGCCTTTGTTACATTGCTTATGGTTTATTGTACATTTCTCCCGAATTTACGTGAACGATCAAACGGATTGTCAAAGCATTACTTTAACTCAGATTTTGAGCAGTTTTAGTAGCAATTCGATACTTCACTTAATTTAATCATACAATGATTTCATGCATCCCCATAAGTCGGGGTTTTCAACTATGTTATCCGGGCTTTGATCGACAACATTTTCGGGGTAAACTCAGATAAAAAATTACCATTGCAAACAACTTTCCCAAGGTATAGTGCTGTTTGTTAGTACAAGTTTTAACTATTAAGAAGTCTAGATTTTGTAGGACTCATTAGTGACCTAAAACAACTAATCAATCAGGCGGTAGAAAAGACAAGTAATACTAGTAGTAAGCAATTAATCGAGCAATAAATGATTCAGCAATTTCCTACATCTCTCACAATTTACAAGAAAACAAAATGGAGTAATTACAACTTCTTTTTTGATTCACGCCTATAATTCACTAGACTCATTCATCTGATTCCCTCAAAAGCAAATCACAAAAGCAAAGGGTGAAACGTGCTTCGTCTGCGCCAGTTTGTTCTAGTTTCAAGGTACGTATGTCTCTGACTCCCCCTCACCCCTCCTCGATGCCATTCTTAGTCACTTTATTATTTATATTTCTTCTTCTTCTTCTTCTTGATGATGAATCCAAGATGGAATTTTTCTGGAGTGAACCAGGTATGTCCCACCCATAGACTCGGTCCACCTAAAAATGAGCCATCCAAGAAGAAAGATATATCGGGGGAATGGGGTAGCAATCAGCAAACCTCTTCTCTCTTGATGTTGAAATTAATCTCAGAAGTAAAATATTTATGGTTTGATTGTTACTTGGTTTGCGTGGGGCGTATTGTCGATTACAATTATTTTGAACTTCGACGTCAATTGTCTCATCATAAATCATCTTCAGAAATATAATTAGATTTACTGTTCCATCGAGATATGCAATACGCTGATGTTATAGTTATGGCCTTATGGGTAAAACTAATGAGGAGTGGAGGGAAGGTTAATTCTGTCAAAACATTTCGTCTTATTTGGAATTTGGAGTTTAGCGTGGAAAAAAGTGTGAAATTCGGAATATTTCTTTCACCCTTTTCGGTTGTTTTGAAGAAAGTACGGAAGATCAATCAGAAGAGTAGAAAATTGGATTATTTTCTGATAAAAGTATAGTCCCCTTTGGTTTTGATTATTTACTTGATTTAATAGGAAAATTGCTTAAATTAATTCTCCCAGAGTCATTTTGTGTTTAGTTAGATATTTTTTGATTACGAAATAATTGATTTTACACAAGAATCGTATTTGTCAACATAAGTTGGAAATTGACTATTTAAACTAGTGCTACAAAGCACACACTATGTGTATGTATTTTTTTTTATTTTTTTTAGAAATGTGAATTAAATTCATGCAAATTAACATTGACGCAAAATTATGTTATTTATTATATTTTTATTATAGAAAGGTTAGTTATTCTGTTAATTATTATTTTTGTGGGTGTTTAGTTGAATTAAACTTATTAAAAAAAGAAAAAAAAGGGGAGACATCCAGACCCATGGTGCTTCCCCTCTGTATATAACTATTGCTCATAGCACACACTATTATTTCTATGGATGATTTTGTTGAATTAAATGTTTTTAGAGAAGGAAGAGTGGAGAAACCGCCAAACCAATGGGTGATTTCCCTTTTATATATAACTAGTACTCATAGTACACTCTATAACTAGTCTCATAGTGCACTCTATGTGAGTGCAATTAGTAGATTTTTCTTTTTTTAATGTGAAAATTAATTAAGAAAAATTAGTGGTGTTTAAGAAGTTTGCCGTGTTATATATCTTTTGGTTCTTTTTTTATTTTTTTTAAAAAAAGTCAATGGATAACTGAGGTTAGTTACTAAACTTAGGAGTACCTAGAAACCTTAAACATAAGAAGTTTTTTTTTTAAATAAAATTCTTGTATTATGTACACACCCAATTATAAATTTAATCAGATAAGATAGCATTATGAGTTAGATTTTATTTAATAAATTTATGTATACTCTTTTGAAAAAATTTGTTGATAATCATTTTTTTAAATTTGTTGGTAGTTATCTAAAGGGGAAGAGCATCAAACGAATAGGTGCTCTCCCTTTATTAATTGTAAGACCAGTTTTATAGGGACACAAAATGTGTGTATAATTTTTTTTAAAATATGAATTAAATAATGAAAATTAACTTCACATATCAAACCAAAACTATAATTATTCATTGTAGTGTTAATATAAAAGGAGTAATTATTTTTTTACTTATCACATTTATGGGTAGTTTTATTAAAAATATGTATTTAGAAAGTAAAAAAAAAATAGATTTAAAAAAATAAAAATTGAGAGCACCATAGACCAAGAGGTATTAGTGATATACTCACTGTTTTTGCAATCAGCAAACTTTTGATTTTTTATACAAAAATTAATTCAAAGAAAAATGTTTTGAGTTGCTTATAGATTTTATATGTGTTTTTTGCTATGTTTTCTAACTCAGAAGATAATTGTAGTTATTAGATTCATGTGTTATTATTAAGTGAGATGAATAGTTAAATAGTTAGTGGTAATATTTTTCTTATTTTGAGTGAATATTTGTTTTTTTGGATAAAAATAGAGACCATCAAATAGAAAGCATGAGATGCCAACAATCAAAAGACCTCTTGCTTAATAAATATAAAGGTCTAGTGATAAAGGCGCTTAGACATTAATTTTCATGAAAATCCATTTTATATTTTAGTAATAAATATATAGGAATTGTGTGCGTAAAAGGTATGCCAATAGGATGTTATCTGTGGTTTATTATGATTATAGATATTTACTAATGTGTTAAATTTTTTAAAATTAAAAAATAAAAAGAAACAAAGAGGGAGATAGGCCAAGTGGTGCTCTCCTTTTATATATTATATGATAGTAAAATCAAAAAAAGATAAGGTGCTTAAGTTGGTTAACAGGCCCACAACATGCGGGGTTTCAAAATTCTGTTGTATCAGTTATTTTTAAAAAATTTGAGAGGAGCATCTCTTTATTTAATTACGAGAATAAAACGTGTTTTTCCTCAACAGCTTTTATATTATAAATGAATTTTTTCATATCTTTTCTCAATATAACATAACTAAAAGAAATAATTCGAAACAAATGAGATTAAATGTTTAAGTTTAAATATCAATCACTTTCCAATTATCAGTTCTTTCCAATGATTTTTCTTTTAAAAATTTTGAAAATTAGTGTCACACAAGGAATTGAGAGGCAAATTGTTTGCTTCACTTTTTTTTTTTCCTTGCTTTTCTGTATAAAATTCTTGGTTTTAAACATGCCTAATCACTTGCTCAAATCTCGTTTACTCTTTTTGTTCTAAGATCTTGTTGATCATAAAAAGACCGATTGGCAGGTTCATACCTAATTTTGTCTAAGTTCTTTTGAGACTAGAAAGATTTAAGAAATCTTCCCCTTATTTGGTACTTCAAACTGGAGTTAGTACTAAGAAGAAAAAGGTCAATAAATTTGTTTCGCTTTTCGTTCTTTAAGAAAACAGGCCTTTTGCTTGTGGAATTTTCCTCACTCCTGCAACTAAGAAAGTTTTAAAGAAAAATATCTCGATATTTGCTCATAAAAAGTCTTTACACGAGGATTTATGTACTTCCTTACCGATAACGGGTTATTCTTCTCAGATTCAAATATGTACAAGGTTAAGCCAATCATTAATGTGCCCAAATGCGACTTACTAACAATAGAAACAAGAAGTAACTGGTTCGGACCACTGCATTTATTTTGTGGTCAAGTCTGCACAACAATGTCAATTGTTTGCACAAGTTGTCTTAGGGTATCAGGACTGAGCTTGCACAACCGAAAATCTTTGTCTAATGAAGCAAGAATTTTACATCGCTTTAATGGAAGTAATGATTATCGCATATGCTAAAAAATGTTGGCAAGATAAAGCCATGAATATGTTTACTTGTTGGGAATCTAATTCTTCTTGTTGCATAAATTCTCGAGTATTATGACCTATGACTGGATTCCACGGTGAGGAATCGAGTTTAGATATAAATTCCCAAAAGGAATTGTTCATAGGTTGCGGGTTCGAAACGGACCAACGCTACCATCCCAGGTCCCGCGTAGGCTATCACGGTGCCTCCTTAAGCGGATTCCTGACCGTCCATCCATCAGCTTAAGCTTTTGGTAGAAGTAGCTAAATCGTGGATATGCAACTTGTAGCGCTGTGCTTAGTTCCTTGTCTGTAAATTTTATGTACCAAGAAAAAAGGGATTTTTACAAGTCTTGCACAACCCATAGTTTCTTGTTTCTCTTGAAGACTTTAAGGTACTCTTTGCATGACAAGAAACGGAAGGAAAACATGAAGAATCGGAAATCATGTTTTGTTTTGTGTGTTTTTGGTTTGTATACTTCCTCCTCATTGGTACTGACATACTTCAATATCTTTCGTATGACAGACTTTTCCGCATACAACATTCTACACTGGTTTCCACGTTAACTTGAAAATTTTGGTGACATAATAATTAAATTCTCCGAAAATTTGTTGATGTTATTTAGTTGCTGTTTTAGTTTGACAATTTTTCTGATTGAACAAAATATTAGGAGGAAAGTTTTTTTTTTTTTTTTTTCAGTTTCCTTTACCTTACATTTTTAAACTTGATTTCCCAATATGGCTTACCTGATTCTCAAAATCTGATGAATAATGAAGAGATCAGATGCCAAGAAATGAAGTATGTAAAATTTTACTCTAACCTGTAGTATGGAAAATACAAAATTCTGCTCTAAATGAAGCAAAGTTAATTATCTCATTAGTCTGTTATGCATATTGCATGATCAAACATTGCTTTAGTTAATTATTAACTTAGTAATACGGCCATCTAGATTAGAAGGTCATTCGGCACAAGTCATTCATACAGAGAAGTTCAACATTTATGTGAACTAACGTGTGCAATTAACATTTTTTCTTTTTTCAGAAAAAAAATGGTGGGGGCTAATGCAGCAGAGCAAGGCAACACAGTAAAGAAGAGATTCTGTGGATGCAGCAAAGATGATTTTTTTCCAGAGGAGTCATTCCAAAGCTGGGGAAACTATACCAAGGCATTACGTGAGACAAAAACGAGGCTGAAGGATCGTCTACTTGCACGATCATTTGACCAATTGGAGCTACAAGAAGTTAGAGCGCGTAGCCAGAATGAGATGAAAAGGACTTTAAATTGGTTTGATATAATCTGGTTTGGTGTTGGGGCTGTAATGGGAGCTGGAGTATTTGTCCTCACTGGACAAGCCACAAGGGAAGATGCTGGTCCTGCTGTGCTAATATCATTCCTCATATCAGGCATCTCTGCTCTGCTATCTGTCCTCTGCTACGCAGAGTTTTCTGTTGAACTCCCGGTAGCTGGAGGATCATTTGCCTACTTAAGAGTGGAACTTGGAGACTTCATAGCTTTTATTGCTGCAGGAAACATTCTTTTCGAGTATATTGTAGCCGGGGCTAGTGTGGCACGTTCTTGGACTTCGTATTTTGCCACATTATGCAATCATAATCCTAATGATTTCCGCATAAATGTCTCATCTCTTGGAGAGGGCTACAATCATTTAGATCCAGTGGCAGTTGCCATTTCTGCAATCATTTGTGTTGGAGCAGTTCTAAGCATTAAAGGATCCTCCCGGTTTAATTCATTTGCAACTATAGCCCATATACTGGTGATGATTTTCATTATTATTGCTGGGCTAACAAAGGCGAATCTTTCTAATTATAAAGTATTTGCCCCTTTTGGTGTTCGTGGAATTGTCACAGCATCAGCAACACTTTTCTTTGCCTTCGTTGGATTTGATGGAGTAGCAACTTTGGGGGAAGAAATTAAAAATCCAGGTAAAGATATCCCTCTTGGCTTGATTGGATCCATGCTGATTGTGATTACAACTTACTGCCTTCTAGCAGTAACGTTGTGCCTAATGCAGCCATATTCTCAAGTTGACGTTGATGCCCCTTTCACACTTGCATTCCAAGCTACAGGAATGAAGTGGGCTAAGTATATTGTTGCACTTGGTGCATTAAAGGGCATGACCACAGTTTTACTCGCAAATATAATTGGACAGGCAAGGTATTTCACTCATATTGCCCGAACCCACATGGCTCCTCCAATTCTTTCAATCATCAGCCCAAAAACTGGAACACCAATAATTGCCACAGTGGTCATGACCGTTGCAAACTGCATCATTGCATTCTTCACAAGCCTTGACATACTCGCGAACCTTCTTTCCATTTCTACCTTATTCTTGTTCACACTAGTTTCCATTGCGCTGATAGTTAGGCGATACTATGTCTCTGGGGAGACATCGAATTCTGATAGAGACAAGCTTACATTCCTTTTGGTGTCAATCATACTCTCCTCTATTGCCACATCTATATGCTGGGCAACAAGTGAACATGGCTGGTTGGCATACGTAATCACACTGGCGATATGGTTTTCAGCCACAATGGGACTAACTATGAAGCTTAAGCAGGCAAGAAAACCAAAGGTGTGGGGCGTGCCATTGGTTCCATGGTTGCCTTCAGCTAGCATTGCGATCAATATATTCATCATGAGCTCAATTGATGGTCCATCATTCGTAAGATTTTCTGTTTGGACATTGATTTTACTTGTCTATTATTTGCTTGTTGGATTGCATGCTTCATATGATGCGGCCAAGGAATTTGAAGGGAAAGATGAAGCATCAAATATTGAAGCCGGTGCAATAAGAAACAATGAGGTGGAAATCACCACATAGGATAAGCATGTGCCGTGGATGGAAGAAAAAGGGTACATTTGGTGTTCGTTTCTGGTTTTGGACTTCATTTTCCTTGTGCATAAAGCTTCACGCCTTGGTTATTATTTCTTCCTTTTTTAAGGCAATGTTTTAAATTAAAATTGTATCTCTGAAGGATTCTAGTATTTCTGTTATAATTAATGGGAATTTATGTTGCACAATTCTCTGCGCAGATAAAATGAGTTTTATTTTCTGACGGTGGCAAAGGTAAATAGTGGGTAATTTTTTTCATTTTGTTAATCATAGTTTGGAACAAATAAGAATAGAAACAATGACACAAAATAAAACAAAAGTAATAATAGAACAAATTGTATCAACCGAATAAAAACGAACAAACTCGATATAAAGATTCGATAATGTGTCAATCCTTTTCAATTTGAAACCATTCTTTGTGATTTTGTTTTGACTTGCACCAACAGTGTAATGTTCTTTTTACAGAATTAGGCACAATATAGTTTCTCTCTAACCGGCATCAGCATGTGGAGCTGATTTGGAGCTCTATATTTGCTACAGGCATTCAAAATTTTGCCTCTCATGAAAGAACCAAAAATGTCCTTGTTTAGGTCTATGTTCTCTTCCTTCCCTGATCTATTGTTGCCATCGCACCTAAAGTGTCAAGAATCCAATTCCCCCCCCCCCCCCCCCCCCAAATTACAGCCCTCTTATTGCTTTTGACGAGTAAAACAATAACGTCATATGTTTAAAAATCTATTAATTCAATGACGATATTCCTTTATCACACATTGGGTACACATGTATGACTTAAAATAAAAGACCTTTCAATTTATTTATTCTATTCCCAAGGAATGACTAAATATAAAGGTATTTCTAACTTATTTATTCTATTCTTATGTTTGATATGGACATCCTATGTTTGAAAGCCTTTTTTCAAGAATGCCTATTCTAGCTTTATCCTGAAAATCACATTCCTCAACAAAACCCAGAGAATGCCCTGTCCAATTTCAACCTGGAAAGAGGAAAATGATAAGGTTCAAGTTTATCCCCATACATCTTTTTACTCCATTATCATTCTTTTTAAAGGTTCAAGTTTATCCCCATACATCTTTCTACTCCATTATCATTCTTTTAATTCATACATCTACTAATACTTTTATTTTTATACTTTATAAAAATTTTATGTTATTTGTAACTTTAATTAGTAACTGAAAATGTTTTTTAAATAACAAACAAATCAACAAATATTTTGAATTTTTTTTGTTAAAAATATTTGAGATACTAGTTTTAAAATATGTAAGAACTTATTTCACATATAATTAAATCTAAGTGTAATAAATAAAAAATATGAATGCCTGATTTTATTGCCAATTATTTTCATGTTCTTAATTATATTGCTGATAATTACAAAAAAAATTAAATTAATTAAAGAATGCAATCAATTTATTTTTACAAGCAAATCAATAATTTTTAAATGAAAATTATTAAAGTTTCTTGTAGAGACATGAAGAATGCATAGCACAAACAAATAAAATAGTGAAAATGTTATGTTCTAATACAAAGAATTTAGGGCAATTAAGTCAAATCATTATAGATTTTATTCCATTATGACATCTAAATAAGATTATACCAAACATTGAAAAATGAATAAATATTCCACTATAACTTGTGTTACCAAACAATAGAATTTTTTTTTTTTGTGACAAAAATGGTTGTTTAGGATTTTAATAAGGAATTTTTGCTGACACCAATTCTATTTCTACCCCAACACTAAATACAAGGGAGGTTAATGTAACTTTTCAAATTTTAGGGGTGTTACGTGAAATTGTCAAAAGCTCAAGGGAGGTTTCAATAATTATCCCTTTTTCCTAAAATGATATTCTTTGTTTTTGTTTTTTTTGGGCTAAAGATATTCTTGGTAGTTGGTACTTGGCACATTCCACTGCATGACTGGAAATTTTAAGAAATATACTAAAATTTTAAGAAATATTGGTTCCCTCTAAAAAAAAAATTAGGAAGAAATATACAAAATTTTAGGAAATACTCGTCCCCTGTAAAAAAATGACTCTCAATATGTGAAACATGCTATAATTAACTTTTGTAAAAACATAAATTTATATAGGGCAAACTATTACTTTCGCGTTCCAATGAGTAAGATTTGGCAATAGCATAGCAGATTCCAGAGTCAAGCGCAGGGCATTTCGCGAATGGGATTAAATGTTGGGTTGCTGCTAAGTAGGTTAAAAAAGCTGTCCTGGGAATTGATTTTTGTCATCAATTTGCTTGAGTTTAAAATAAATACTACATATATTCTTTAATTCTATTGCGATTAATTATAAACTACATGTAGTCTCTAAATTAACTCCTTTGCGATTTATTGATAATTAAACTATATTAAGAATAGTTGACAAATTGCTGCCTACAGTCCTTAAAACTCTATTTCGATTAGTTGATAAATGTGAAAGGTCAATAAAGGTTTAACTACACTAAACCCCTTAAGGTTTGAGGTATTTTGCAAAATAGTCATGTTTTTGTACTATTTTAGTTCTTTGAATAACGATCAAAGTCGAATATACATTTAGTTTTGTTAAAGAGACTAATTTACATTTAAAGATTTGTTGCGTTATACTCCCTTAAAGTTTTAGTGTAATCTCACTTTAGTCCTTCATATAAATTTTGGATCCTCATATAATTGTATTTTATATAAAATATTTAAATATGTAGAGTATTTTTTAATCTAAATAATTATATTATTTTGGAAAAAATTACAAAGGTAACTAAGATATTTAATTTGGAGTGAATGAAGTATAATTTATATAAATTTTCATAGTCTAGATGCATTTTATTCCAAATATTATGCAAGAAAAGTTATGTAAACTTAGTTTGTTTTTTATGTTATTGGGTGGCCCTGGACAACTAAATAATCAGATGATCTAAGATGAAAGTGTTTACGCCTTTTTAAACTCTCTTTCCGTTAATTGAAAATATGAAAAGTAAGCAAAATAAGACGAAAAAAAAAACACGTATAATTAATCATCAAACTATCAGAGCGTGTATATATATACACATATATATATGTATATACATATATAAATATATATATGTATACGTATATCTATACATATATACGTATACATATATGTATACATATAGAGTCTAATATTCCAAGTAAAGAATTCTTAAAGCTTTTATGTCTAGCATCCCTTAGACAAAGTAAAAATTGGTATATTTAAACCTAGTCTTAACAAAGGTTTTACTACAATCTGCACTAATCCAATATGTAAATACCTATATCCATTCCTAACATGATTTTTAATAGCATTAAAAGCTAATAATTGAAATCTTTCTAAATCTTTATTTAAGCTTATAGTCTGTTCAGTAGTTCTTATTGAATAATCTGTTTTAAATTCAAAGCTCCCTTTAGAATATATTTCGGTAACTGGAATCTCAGGAATAGTTCAATTGAATAGATTATATTCATTAGAATTTATTATACTAGCATTATTACTTTCACTAGAATCACTTTCAAATCTTAAGTCAAAGCTTCTTCTAGCACCACTAGTTCTACCACTAAAACTTCTTAAAAAATTTGCCATTATATCATTATCCTAATCAAATTCTTTAATTATTTTATCCTTTAGATAAACGGGGACTACCCTCGGGACCACCCTCCGGGACCAACACTTTTTGGGCTAACGAACGGATCTTAAATGGGCTGACCAACGGTTAAACAGGCTGACCAATGTCTTTCTAAAAGACAATTAATCAAAGAAACTAAATAGAATAACACTAAATAATAGCAAATAATATCAAAGTCACGTGGCTCTGATACCAAAAGGGCAGGATTATAGTAGTCAACAGTTAACAATAAATGGAATTTAAAGAATAAATGGGATTATATAAACTCGAGGAGCAAAGACAAGATATATTTGAGTATTTGGAAGAAAAAGGATATAGGGATCAATAGAGCTCAGTGTAGTAGTAAAACATAAATTAACATTTAAATACTCATTCAAATAATAATATCTAATATATATTAAAACCTAAAATAGAAAGCTTACAAATATATAGTAGATGCCAAATTTCTGATCCAAGCTCTATACAAGCAAAGCCGGGATTCTTTATCTATTTTTACAAAGGAAACAAAGAAGGAAAAAAGTTAGTAAAATTGGTTGATCCCTGTTAGCATAGGAATGCTTCATTTATATAGGCATTTGAAGTACTGTTTATTTTTCCTTTTGAAATTCGATTCTGAAATCTGTCACGAGAGTAGCCACTTTAATCCTTCATGTTTGGCTTTTAGTCTTCTCATTGCTTATCAACTTTTTCTTTAGTCTTCTCATGTCTTCCGCATGCATTTCATTGCTTACAACTTTTTCTTTAGTCTTCTCACTTATTTAACACATGCCTTTAGTTTTGCTGTAAGTTGTCTTTAGTTTCAGGCTTTAGTCATTTCTCTGGAAATGATGTATATACACACAGATATATATATTATATATATACATATATATACACACACACACACATACATACATATATCTATACATATACATATATGTATAAATATATCTATATGTATACATATATGTATGTATACATAGAGATATATGTGTATATATATATGTGTATATATATATATATGTATATGTATACATATATATGTGTGTGTATATATACATATATATATATACGCATATATATAAATGTACATATAGATATATGTATACATGCATACATATTATAATATATATGTGTACACACACATACATACATACATACATAGATATATGTATATGTATATGTACTGTAAATGGGAATGGATGATTATACTGAGAACCTCTCCTGAATCCCTTAACAACAATAGTTCGCCATCAGATTTACAAAACCGCTATTGCCTTGTACATTACTAATAACCAATTGCAAAAATTTCATTTACTAAAGGCTTATAAGCATACAAATTACTTGAGCTACATTGGTGCAACACATCACAATAAACCAAGCATCATAATTCTGTTTCATCCTGAAAATGTTTAAATAACACAAAATATCATTGTACCAAAAAATGCGTTAATGTAAAGTACTTAAATCCAAATATTACTGAGCATAAGGGAATCAGGAGAAAATAAAGCAAGCAAAAGAAAGTGGTAGTTAATGGAAGAAGGTTTATTCGCGGCTAATAATCAAATCATTCTACAACCATTAGGATTTTCGTCGCTGAAAAAGGTTTCAGCCGGCTGATAGCCAGGCGGTGGCGGTGGCGGCGGCGGCCCATGATGAGGTCCCGGCATATGGCCGTAAGATGGCGGCGGTGGGGATCTTGGTAAGCTGTGGTGCGATTGTGGTGGTGGTGATCTAGGAGGGCTGTGGTCGTGGTAGTATCCTGGTGGTGGCCCCACGTGCCTATATGACGGCCCATGATGGTAAGAGTAGTTCTCCTCCATACTATTACCGCCAAAATTCCACCTGTAGGTCTTAGTACTGGAAACTTCGAAGTCTTTGAGCCCATGAATTCTTGACATTTCTTCCAACTCATGGATGTATCCACGCCTGGGAGGACGTCGAGGTGGCGGACGATGAGGATAACCAATTTCTTGATGAGATGGATGTATAGGTGGTGCAAGAGGACCTGGCGGTGGAGCTGCTGCTGGGGGACTTGGAGATCGTGGTGGAGAACCCGGCGGAGAACCTGGTGGAGATGGGGAATGATGACATGGAGAAGCTGGAATTGGTGGAGCTGGGGTTGGAGGACGGGATGAAGCTGGTGCCTTGGACTTCTTTTTCTTTGGAGCAGTATTTGTCACGAAGAAAGAATCATATCATTACACGCTACTTGAAAGAAAAATTTAAGACAAAAAAATTAAGTGGATCAAATGCCAAAAGATACAATAAGACTCTTTTTTCTTTTTTGAAAAAAAAAAGACTTTTTACAAACAAAAGAAATAGAATCACGTTAAGTTTTCGTATTCCATGGGATGATAAATAAACATGAAAGGGAAAAAAAATAAAAAATAATTTAGACTTTCCTTTTGATGACGTAAAATATGTAATAAGACATATGTTTTCTCATTGTCAAGTTTTGTATTCTTTGGTATATATGCTAAAATATACATGAAAGGGAAAAGATTAATAAAAGTAATTTTAACTCTCCTTTTGATGACGTAAAATAGGTGATAAGACATGTTTTCTCATTAAATCATTACTAAAATACATTTGTTTTCTCATTAACATCATCACTAAATACAAAAAAAAAAAAAAAAAAAAGATTAAGAAGAACATTATGCCAAGTAGATTAATGAATACATAGCAATAATTGATCAAGGAATAGCCTCAATCAACAATCTTGAAATCAACTTTTTTTTTTTTTCTTTTGTTTCATTCTTATCTTTTATGTACAAAGGCACCGCAGCCGTGACTTACCCAGGTCTAATGCAACCTTCTTAATCTACCAAATCCCCTCCATTTATCTAGTCACTAATTCTCCCTCCACATAAAACCCATAAAATTTTGCCTAATATCACTTAAAATTGCATTTTTTAGGAATCTTATTCAACTCTACTCAAATCATAACTAGATTCAACTGTCTAAATTCATCGTGTGCGAATCTTTGAATGTGTTCTGATGTGAATTTCAGTGTGTGCTTGAGTACTGTGTATGCTGGTGTGTGTTGAGTGATGGTGAATTTTGGTATGAAAAGTTCGAGTTTTATTGTCACCACTTGTATCTAAGGAGTGTGTAGGTCAAACTGCATCACTTTCATCCATTTACCATGTCAATTTAAAGCATTAAGGAATTTCTAGACATTTTAAACTATATATAAAGGTATAGCGTGAATTTCGCGAGGGTTTTCCAGATTTTACCCAAAAAAAATTTGTAATTTAAAGGTAACCCTCCAATAATCTAATGTACAAAAAAGACCATCGCTTGAACATTGCTTCGAAAACCACATACAAATTGAAAACAAATTTCCTTTTTCTTTGTTGTTTTAAAAAAGTAGAAGCTTAGAAATTCGGACGTAAGAAATAATCCACAAAAAGTTCAAATATTTTGAAATTTTACTGTAATAAGAAAATGTAAACTGCTTTCAAGAAAGAAAATCCATGCTTACGAACTTTTTTAAATTAGTTATGAAACATGTGAATATTTAGTAGTTCGTGTATAAACATACTATCATATATTTTAACTAAAATAGAACCAATAAGATATTTTTTAATCGAGCCTACTTTCATATATTTGATACTGGTATAATTATGTCATCTAAACTAAATTAATTATTTTTTCCATAAATTACTAAATTAATTAATGTTTATTGGAATAGGAATAAGAAGTCGGGCTACCTGGTCTTAGAAAAGTGGCAATATTTTCTGTTAGGCTGACAAACTTGGGCCAACACCTAAGTACTATATTTTTGCTGAGGCCTAAGGAAGGCTTCCATCCTTCCAAACCCTGATTCCTAGTACTACAAAGCTAGCAAACAATGCTCTCGTGACAAGGGAATTGGGTCTTCGACCAACCTTTGCCATATTGCACACTCATCATCCTGGTCATGGCGCAACTGTCTACACTAATATTTCAATTGCTATTTTCTTCTGTTTTGGTAATAAAGGAAGTACATTTACAACTAGACCAAAAAAAAAAAATTAACTCACTCTCTTCTACTTAATTTTTGATATGTCTGTATGTAAGAAAAGACCTAATTCAAATGCCTAATCCAAAAGTATGTAAAAATTAACTCGTTCTCTCCCAATTAATTTATAATATGTCCATATGTAACAAAAGACATAATCCAAACGCCTAATCAAAAAAGTATGTTTCAATTGCTATTTTCATTACCAGGAAAAGCAATTGAATAACAATTTCCATGCACGTTAAAATCAAATTATTTCGTGATGTACCTTAGATTATGTGATTTGATCCTATGTTTCACTTTAAAATAGATTAGAAAACGTACCTTAGATCTGAACATGGCTGACAAACTTCGAAATCCAATGGGGTATTTGATGTGCTTGCTGCTTTATGTTGTCAAAAGACAAGCCCCCAACAGCAAGCTCGGAAACCAAGGTGCACATATAAAATTTTCTACGGCATTGAAAATTCTTTTTATATATGCGTCAAGCCATTAATTTAGAAAGAAATAGTTACTAAACTTTTTTTAGAAACTCTTTCTTGCCTAAATAAGAATTTAATTGAAAATTTTAGTAATGTAAGGATTACCATAACATATATCGACGTCATACTAGGATCTAATCGTTCATATTCAACAAAAGATTCTGATTGATTTGATATATTTAGTTCGTAAGTCAATATATAAATTCTGTTTTCTGGGTTTAAATATCAGCAGATTTTATTATTACAAAAATTAATGAAAGCTAATTAAAATAACTACATCATATTTTCTTGATACATATGCAAAGAGTATTACTTATGAATATAGTTTTTCTGAAACTCTATTAAACCATAACTGATTAAATAAAATTTTGCTTTAAAAAATTCAAATAGAAAATAATATGTAAGCATTTGCATACAACATTCAAAATTTAAGAGTAGTATTTTTTACTTAAATTTTGGCTAAAAAGATGAATATCTAAACGCAAGTTGTTATCTAAAAGGTAACAAAATTTCTTTATTAATTATGTTCAATTGACTCTTTGAACGCCAAAAATTTAAATTTAATACCTTACTTTTGTAAACACCTAAATCCATATTTTATGCCTTACGGCACCAGATTGAAAATCTCTTTTTATATAAAGAAAAATTTTAAAAATCGAGATTAATAAAATTTCCTCATTTTGTGAGGTTGGATGGACATATTTTGTTATTTTGAGATTCCCATGGCAAACTAATTTAAGAATAAAGCATTATTTGCTATTAATTCTCTATACAGTTGGCAGAATGAAAGGAAGACAAATTCTTAACTTAATCTCAAACTTTCTTATACATTGTGAAGGCTCGTGCTCGTTACCAATTTATTAAATACTAGTGATTTTATTATTTAATTATTTAGTGAAGTTATTTATATAACTACTAAAGTTAGGAGACATTACTTAAACAAAAACCAAAAAAAAAAAAAGTTAGGAGACATTGTAATCTTAGTGCTAGATTACAAAAAATTAGTATTTAGATTTGTATACTTAAAGGGTTAGCACTCAACGGTAACCATAAAAGTAACTTACCGACGCCTTGGTTGACACAAGGATACTTAGGTTTGATTTGATCAATTGTTTATTCATTTATTTATTTACATGTTAATAATGTTGTTAAAGTTAATTTGAAAATCTGGCTGAAGCTTTAAAAGAAATGGAAGGAGTTAACTCAAGGTTGGAGCCGAAAAATGAGGTGGGAAATGCAAGCAAGAGCTGTCCAAATTCCAAAGGGTTGAAGGTGAAATAAATTGCAGACTCAAGCTACTACGTAGCTGCATTACTAAGCCAAGAAAACAAAATCAAAAGAAAGAAAGAACAAGAGGAAAACCAGCTGGAGCTTGGAGATTGAGAATGAAAAGTTGAAGCATGAGGTGGCGTAATTTTGGAAGAATGAGTGATGAAGCAAGCTGGTCGTGAAGTTCCTTGCAGATTATAGCTGTGGAAAAGTGAAGAAAAGCAACGAAAAAGCTAGAGAAACACCGGGAGTGAGGAAAAAAATAAATAAAAGAGAGGACAACCTAAAAACAAAGCTGGAAAACTTGAAGACAGCTTGGATTTTAGGTAAAAAAAAACTTGATGCTTTGGAAACCACTTCTTGGAAAGGATTGGGGCCTTGACTTGGCAAGCTAAACTAGCATCCCTATATGCAATAATATCACAAGAATTTCTGGGAACGGAGGGTTAAAGGATTAAGAAGAAACCAGGGAAAGAAAGGAAGTCTTGTGAGCAAGTTGAAGGTAAGTTAGGATGTAATGTCATTATTTATGGTTTCTTGTTTACTTGTATGTGTTATTTAGTTAAGAAAGGATCATAATAACCCATTGAAAGCCTCATATCTACTGATTTGAGAAGTAGAAATTCAAGTAGAACCAAGGAAAATTATAGCTAGGGAGATTACACCCAAGTAAACCAGTGTGTACAGGTAGCTTGGAGCAGTCTTGGAAAAATGGCCATAACTTGATGTAGAGAACCCGAAATTGATTACCGTTTGTCGTGTTAGAAACTAAACTCAACGAACTTTCCAATGGTATAAAAATCAGGTTCCAAATCTTCATGAATCGACACCAGAATTTCTTGGAAGTTGACTGAAAATCTGAGCCTGCACAAGCAGATTCGGCGAGATTCCAAATTTTAAGTCAATTTTGAACATGATCAAGTCCAGATATGAAGTTGAGTTCTGCATGAGAATTTTAATGCTTGGATTTTAGTTTTGTAGTTCTATAAATTTCAAGTTCATGTGAATTATATTCTGAGAGATATGCTGCGCAAAACTTCAACACTTGTATGGACTTGGAGAAGTTGTTGGTAGGTTCTTGATTTCTCGTGTGCGTGTAAATGTATATAAGTTGGTAAAGAACATGAATTAAATTATAAGATAATATACTTACTTATTTGGAATAGATAATAATAGACTAGACGCCAAGAGATTCGTAGTTGGAAAAGCTTGAACCTAAGAATACTTGAACAACAGTCATGCTGGACCAGTTTTAGTAAAACTTTCATAACTTGGTATAGATAACTTGGATTTGAATGATTCTTGTTGTTTAAGAAACTAGATTAATAGGTCTTTAAAACAATGTAAAGCATGCACTGTGGTTCATTGTGGATTAATCGCAGAAAGTTTGCAAACTGGGCTGAAAATTCGATTCTGCGTAAACAGTATTGATGATGAGCTAAATTGGAGACAGATTTTGAACTTGTTCTAGTTGGAATTTGAGTTGGCGATCTTCACTAAAGTTGTCGTCCTCAAAACTTACTTTCCACGTAACCCCAATTCCCTGGTTCTTGGTGGATTAACCCCAGCAATGGCATGCATTTGGCTGAAAACCAACCCTGCACAAACAGGGTTGGTGAAGCACTAGGCTATGGACCGATTTTGGAATGGTTTTTGCTAGAATTCGACATGGTACTCTTCATAAAAGTTTTATTCCTTAAAATATAGTTTCTATCCATATAATCACTTTTCTCATACAACATATCACTTGGAAGTTATGTCCTATTGAATACTTGTATTTGGTAAACCTGAAAACATGGGTTAACAAGGAAAGAATGGATTTGAGATGGCAATTTGATCGGGTTGCAATTGGAATCGAAATTCGGTGTCTGAATAGAAAATGTTCCAAATTAAGTTTAGTTTATAGTGATATTGAGCTTGTGAAATTTGGTTGAGTGAAAACGGAATTAGGCTCTTCCCTAGTAAGTATTAAGTTTTAATAATTTGTACACTTGCTTTAACGTAACAATTAAGCAACTTATTTCTCAATTATAGGTTCTTTGAAACCTCAAAGAATGGACATGTGAAGGACTTGGGGAAACCTCAAAAGTTACTGGTGAGTGTCCTAAAACTCACTTTTATTTATTAACCTTGGTTTTACGAAAATTACGTGATTTTCTTGCGACTTCAATGAATCTTTGTTTATACTAACGTTTGACACCTCGACAAACTTTATTTTATGTTATCTATTTGAAAAATATGATCGTCGAGGTGAGCCTTTTATACGGGTATTGACTAAGGTCAATGTTATCACTTGTTATCTCATGACTTGATATTATACTTGATATAAGTCTGGTGATGTACTTTATCACACCGGCAGTACTTGTACTTGTTAAATTCAAAGTGTGCCTGTGTATGTTATACTTGTGCATGATTTGGGGCCTCGGCCTTGGTAGTTGATCTTGGCTGAGCCGGCAGCGGGTTTGGTCACCAAGTTTTGGCTATCTTGGTCTCTCGACACCTTTCCGGCCAGCAAGGAGGTTTTGCGGTCAAGGGGGTGTATGGGAAAAGCTACTTGGGTAGAACTCGAGCTACCAAAATGGTAGAGAGCCAGAAGTGCGACATGTTTGGTGTAGTGCCGGAGGCAAACGTACTTGATTCGCCCTTGACATGTTCTTGGGACAGTACTTGTGTATCCTTTTCTATTTTACATGCTACTTGATTTAATTCTATTTTTATATACCTGTCAATTCGCTTGAATTTTGATTCAAACAAATATGTTTTGAGAGATATTTTCAACGTGATTTTAAAATGGACCTCACTGGGCTATAAGCTCACCCTTCGTTAAATTTGTTTTCCTTACAAGTGCTAACCCACAGGAAATAGGGCAAGAAGTGAAAAGAGAGGTTTTCCTTTGTTTAGGATTAGCCGTCAAATAAATGTAATTTAAGATTCAAGTAGCTCAATTGTTGTAATTATTTTTGAAGATATATGTAACTTTTAGCGTTTGCTTATATTTCTAGTGTATGACTGTTGGTAGTTGAGTCCTGATGCGAGCTAGGCAAGCGTCTCGATTAGGGTTCTGGAGTGGGACTGGTTGGGGGCGTCACATACATTACTTAAATTTTTGGCTTGGCCTGGGGCAATGCCTTTCACAACCCGAAACCTACACACACATATATGTATAGCCTACTAATTAGCTATGTAGAGAATTCTCTCTGTAGGTTGACTCTTAGAGGGAACTATGCCCTTTTAGGCCACGAAAGTTTGAGGCAATAATAGGTTGGTGATGCCATTAGATATTTTGGGCCGCATGTACACTATACTAATGTATTCAACGAGTCTATAGTCTTGGCTGATAGGCCCAGATAATCTTTAAAATTTCATCATGATGGGGATAGATCATTACAATTATTGGTCTGAAACGAAAATTCCTAATACGAACGAGTTGTCAGCTCACATTAACTTCATCCCTACCCTTTGTACATACCGCCGTCGCTCTTACCAATTGAATGATCCAGTGAAGTGCTCGGATCATGGTGACGCGAGTGGTTCATTGCACACGATGAGTGAGAAGTCCATTGATCATTATGATTTAAAGAAAGGAGAAGTTGTAATAAGGTTTCCATAGGTCAAGTTGCGGAAGGATCATTGTTGATATGTTGTACATGGAATTGTTTAAGTTAGTTTCTTAATACAGTCAAAGTGAGAAGTTAAAATAACTATTAAAAAATGCTCAAAAAATTATGTTTGTCTATATGCCATCACTTTCTCTTTTTTTTTTTTCCAAAAGAAAATCAATATGAAAAAAATTCTACACTCTATTGATTTTATTTTTAAGAATTTCTTAAAAATAAAACATTCATTAAAGTGATAGTAAAGTTTTCAATTGCTCGTCTTTACTATCATTATGTAACTTTTCTTTGTAATTTTGCTCATTGTTTCTAATTGTAAAATAATTTATTTTTATTCATATTTGAACTTTTATAATTCATATTATTTATATTTAACAATTCGTGTCCACTTTATTTTGAATAACTACAAAATCACTTTTAAAACTAGTTTTTCAACTTATCTTTCTTTCTATTTCTTAAATTCTTCAATATTTTAGGTTTGACCATAAATTTATCTATTTATGAAAGTTCATCAAATCAAGGATTGTTCCAAAAATACATTTTTTTTCATTACCCTGGATTTATATTTTGAGCAAATTAGTGCACAAGTTTATGTGGTTTCACAAGAAAATGATTATTAAATATAATTTAAATCAATTGGAGCATCACTTATCTCAATTTGAAGTTAATTCAAGATTGAACTAAAACATCACATACTTGGAGGTTACGTTCTCAAAATTTTGAGTGATTTTCTTCATCAATTCTACCAAGAAAATTATTGATTGACATTGCAAAAAAGTCCTAAGGGCATGAAGGAAAGAATCAAGATTCGAAAAGGGGCAAAATGATCATTCCAAGTAGATCCATGGGTTACTGTTCACTAGATTTTTACGTTCATTTGAGGATCCACTGTTTCGTATGGAAAACAACCTCTTCCACTTGCAACTATTTTCCAACCTGTTTTGCAAATATTTTTGAAGGATCTTTGCATCTGCACTACCCAAGGGAATATTGCAAATTTCCAAAAAAAAAAAAAAAAAAGCTTTTTGACATGGAGATTAGGGTTTTATTTCATTATAAATAGAGATCTTTGTAAAATATTTTAAATATGCTTGGATTGATAGAATCCTAAGTTTTATAGGAGGAGCACTCCTTATAAATATTTAGTGCGGGAATTTCTCTTATTTTTGTAGTTAAATTCACTTCTTGTAAATCAAACATTGAAAAAGTTCCTATTGTAGCTTACATGTTGATGAAATGAGGGGAGGAGTTTTAGAGCCATATTCTCCAAAACTACGAGCAATTCTAACCCTAGTTCTTTCAATTTCATTCTTGCATGTGTTGTTACTTTCATATTTGTGCTTAACTTTCTCTTTATGATGTTGGACTAAGTTAACATTATCTAGGTTTAAGATGAATCTATTGATATGATTTAATTAAGTTTATTGCCTTACTTATTCTTGTTTATTCATTTAATTGATCTTTAACACGTGATTTTGATTAGCTACTGCTGTCATTCTAATTGTTATTTGACAAGAGAACTTACACTTAACAAAGAAGTTAATGGAACTTATGTAAAATCTCACAAAAGTAGTGATTCTAATAGGTAGATTAAGGTATAAACTACAATTCATGAAACTAATGAAACTTGCTTTTGCATGTCTTTACCACGAAAGTAGGAAAGCACAAGAATTAGTAGTCTTCAATTCATAGAGGAATCAAATTTTGGGTACAAATAGAATTGAATCCTAAACAAGAGTGGAAATTAATAATGGGCATAAGCTTAACTGGCTCTCTACATATAGAGATTCTAGGGAAAGTTCCCACTTTCATATTTTGTGATCTTTAGTGGAAACTTAATCCTAGACAATTTTGTTTCAACCAGTTTCTTCATTATTTGTTTACTTGAAATTCAAATTTACTACTTGCTAAATTGTTTTTATTACCATTCCACAAACTTAAGGATTGAAAGTCTAGATAACAAAGTTAGTTAGTAGCTTTAGTAGTTGTGACAATATTATTTCCTCATCAGATCGACCCTAATACTCACCTAACTACAATTGACCAGTCCACTTGCAGGATAGGGGTATTAGGTTAATTTTATTACTTGTTTCTATGTGTTTTAGATTGATTTTATTGAATATTTTATAGTCCTAATACCACCATGTCACACGTGTGTGTGTGTGTGTATAATCATATATATGCAATAATATACATTAGAAAATAAAAATTTATCAAATTAAATTCAAATGTAGTAATACCAATTTGAAAATTCTTCTCTCCAAATACTAACCTAAATTTGATTTGTTTAAATTCATTATATACTGAAATATTGACCGATTTACTGAATTATCGATTTTGAATTTTTGAAATCAATTCAAAATCTGATACACCGCGTTACCAAAAGCATTGCGAGTTAAATTTAGAATTTAAGTTAGTATAACAGCAAAACATCTCTTAGATCGCAAGTAGTATAATAGAATATCTAGTGGGAATATTTGTACAAAAAGCAAAGGTGTTTTCATGTTGGATAGACTGACAAAATCACCTGCTGATTACAGGTGGCATCTAAAAGTATTATATCCTTACCATAGCAAGGACCATATGCTACTGTTATGCATGCTTAAGGGAGAACGATTATACAAAATATGAACTCTCTGAGAACGGGGTTAGCTGGGGAAAAAGAAGTGTTTTAACCTTTTTTTTTTCAAAAACCAACTATCTAAATGGTGTTTGAGCTTTTACATTTACATACTTTTGGCCCTTCAATTATTAAAAGTATTATATTGCCTTCTGAATTTTTAAAAATGTATATTTTTAAATCTTCCGTCTATTTTAGTCATTAACCTAATATCCAATCTTAAATGGAGCTCTTTCAACCCTATAATTATTGGTGAACCTTGACCCGTGGTTGACTGCTACCTTCTTGGAGTAAAATTGTAACTAAGTTACATCTCTAGACTCTATTTTCATCTGGATTCCAAATACATATTAAGTTTCTTTCTGAATCTCACAAAGGCTAGATTAAGAATGATGATTTCACCACCATTTTAGAAACCATCTACTAAAACTTTAAAATCTCCTGTACCGAAGTATTTCTTGAAACGAGAAGATTTTAAAACTCGATTGGCCGATCCCATTTGTTGGGGATGGCAATAAAAACTTATATTTGATAAATTTAAAAAATAATGGTAGAATCGCCATCTTTAAATTCAAATATTGTTGTATCTAATGAGATTTAGAAGAAACTGAATCCATATTTAGAATTTATACAAAAATGGAGTTTATAGATGTAATTATGTCAAAATTTAACACTTTGAGAATGGAATTCAACCGCTAGTCTGCGATGATCAACGGCCATTGACTGGCGATCAGCAGTTGTAGTGCCTAGAGTGATGTCATTTTCAACTCGATATTCAAGGTTAGCTGCTAAAATATGTGGAAGTATTAAAATTAAACATTTTTTAAAAGTTTAGGAAGGCAATATGATACTTTTAACAGTTGAAGGACCAAAAATATGTAATTGTAAAAATTCACGGGCCATATATGTAGTTTCTCCTTTTTCCAATATCAATAAATGTTTAACAGTGTCACCCAATTTCACCGAAAAAAGAGAAAAAAGGCGGCAAAAAAATTGATAAGATTTCTAGTAAATATTATAAGAATTATATTAATTTCATAAAAGAACTCACCTCACACGCCATCATCAACATCTTTTAAACGTTCAAAAGTTCAGAAGTGTATAAAGATGAGTGGAAAAGAAGCGCTAACAACAATTGGAACAGCAAGAAGCAAATTCTTACTCCAAGACAATATCAAATTAACACAAAAAAAAAAAGGAAAAAAACTGTAACTAACATATATTCGACCATCAATTATAAAATAATGAATAGGCACCCAATGGTTGTTAACATGTGCAGTTGAATAGAATTGAACTAAATTCTGGTAACTAAAGCAAGAAACATAGGAATGATAGCTAAAAGATCACATAACAATGCAAGCATTTGCATTTTCATCACTAAAAAGCGTTTCGCATCGACATGGGTTGCTGGGCAGAGGTGGGCCACGTGGTGCCAAGGGAGCTTCAAATTCCTGCGCAGATGACGGTTGTCCCGGAGAACCTGACGGGGGAGCTGCTGCTTCGATCGCCTGTGGTGCTGGGGGTGGTGGGTTTGCTGGTGGTGCTGGAGGTGCAGGGGTTGCTGGTGGTGCTGGAGTTGCAGGGGTTGCTGGTGGTGCTGGAGTACTGGATGGGGATTTCTTTTTACCCTTTGATGCAATTTTTGATGGAGATTTCTTTTTATCCTTTGATGCAGTTTTTATTAGACAAGTATCAGAAGCATTGATATTTTCCCATTTAAAAGATTCAACGATGATTTGAGATGAAGGAAATAAGCGGAATGAATGGGTAAAAAACAGAAATATAGACGACAAGACAGCTATTTGGATTGTGTGTTTTTTCTTTTCGAAATATAATTGGAAAAATTAACCGTACCACTTTTTTTTTTATGTAATGTATGTGAAATAAAAAGGTAATTGTATAGATAAAATGACGATTGAAAAAGAAATATTAGAAAATATTTTTAAACAATTTCTAAAAAATGGACTTGTCAAAACTGATTCTAAACCAAATTTTTTTGTTTTAATTTAATTAGGCTCAAGAAAATTGTTCAAGATATATTCTTTTTGAAATTTAGAATTAGAAATAAGTTGAGTTCAATTTTTAACCTGAAGCAATGATTATAACATTTAGCTGGACATAAATAACAAATCAGAAAGAATGATTAATTCCAAATTGTAGACAATCTCCTTGAGCTGAATCCCAACAGGTATTCCAAAACAAAATGATGAGGAAAAAAATTAGAAAATAAAAAGAACTGAATTTCCAAATCCCAATTCTCATATTACTCCTTTTAATTGATGCGGAAATTAGTAAATAATAGCATACGTATTATTCTGATTCTCAACCGTACTATTTTGACTCTCAACTCATACTCTCATATACTATAATTATTACTGTTTATAAATATTTTAAGACTACTATTAAAGTGTATGAATTATTATAATTTTAATACTATCATTGCTGATAGTATACAGATTATACAGTATTATTAAGAAATAATTTCACATACCTCCCCTAAGGTCTGTTATAATTACACTAACCTCCCCTCAAGTTTTGAAAATTGCACTTATACCCCCTGTGTTTATATTTTTCATAACAAAATAAGTCCATTTTTGATAATGCAACTTAAAAACACCAGCCAAACACTTTAAAATATGCTCAGTTGCTTTTAAAAAAGATAAATAAATCTTAAAAAATTACTTAATTAGTCATAAAAATGTCAAAAGTACTTATATTCTCACGTTAAATTTTTAATCTCCACCAAATATTACTTCTTCAAAACTCAATTATTTGATTAATATAAATGAATTTACTTTATATATTAAAATTTTACAAACAAATATATTAATAAGAAAGAGATGACCAATTTAAAAGCAATTAAGCATATTTTAAGATGTTTGGTTAGTGTTTTTGGGTTACATTATCAAAATGGACTTGTTTTGTTATGAAAAAATATAAATTCCAGGGGGTGTAAGTGTAATTTTCAAAACTTGAGGGGAGGTCATTGTAATTATGACAAATCTCAAGGAGGTATGTGGAATTATCCCTATTATTAATTCACATATACAATATTGCTCAATTGGTGCACACAATTATACATGCAAACATCTACAACACTACGACTACTATCTCTATTTACATATAAATCCTATCCGAATCTACAAAGGGGAGTTGCAAACTTTCATTCGTAACAACACATGGTAAATTGTTCAATAGCATTTTAGATTAATCAATATTGATAGTCATTAAATTTTTCTTTTTTATTTCCCTCTTAATTTTCTCTCAACAATGCACAATCCAAGATTGTAATTTCTTCCTTTTACAGAAAAGACGAATACCATAAAAACTATCACAGACACACTTATATATATTGAATACTAGATGGTCACCAAGATAGTCTACAATTTTATTAATTGTTTTTTTTTTCCTTTGTGCGTTAACCAATGTACAAATTCATACCAAAAATGCAGAATTGTAGGAATAAATTCCAAAAATTATTCTCACTCTTTAAGCCATAAAAATTTTGTTATGACTAATCAAATGACGTAAAAAGACATACCTTACAACCAAAACAACCCATGCTGCAAGAACGTCAAAAAACTACAGGATGCTTTTTTGGCCGGCGAAATATTTGATAGGTTGATAAACAGACCCCCTTTCACAAATTTAAAAGGCCTATGAGTCACAGAAAGCTGAAATTAGTACGTAAATGGTCTATAGATGCTTTATTCGTGATTATATTATTCTATAAAATTGTTCTAAATAACTATATTCGTAATTATATTATGTTCGAAAAAGTTTTTGTATTATGCACACAAAAATAGCTTGACGGAAAGCCCGAAGTGATAGATAATTAAAAAAGTCGTATTTATTAAAAAATTAAATAAATGCCAAGCCTTATTTTGGTCAAGTAAAAAGTTCTTGAATTTTTGTTCCATAAAAATCCTTCGTTTGACTTCAAAAGTCAAACCAAACCAATTTTAGAATAAAAGAAAGTGTTGTTGGTGATACATATAATAACAAACAAGCGTTATCTGCGAAAAAATAAACAGTCATGCATTAGTATTTTAATGTTTTTATGCAAACTCTTTTATTCGAGGGTTTTATATGTGCAAACTTTGTACAATAGTTTTCTAATGATTGTATGATATTATGCAACAACACAACAATTCCACTATATTTATGCGCCAATACAACGGTAAAGGTTTATTTTAACAGAAATGGCTCAAATAGAAACAGTAAAGGGGGAATATATACACATAGTTTGATAAGTTTTTTTATGACTACCTAAATAATCTAACTTTAGTTACACATTGCGTTTTATTGTCTTATAAAAACGAAGTTATATCAGGTAACTCATTGAAAGTTAGCTCACTGAATAATTAGATTTTTTTGAATTCGTAATCTAGCACAAATATACATCATAACATAACTTGTGAGCCAACTACAGACAAATCAAACTCCAAAAAAGTACTTTTTTTTTAACACATGTGAACTAAAACTATTGGACCCAAATTCTAATGTATTAAATATCTAATATAAGTTGGCTAATTTTTTAACAACCATACTCGATTCTCATCCAATCCCAATTTGTCAACTTTCCCAAATGTGGAAAAGAAATGGAAATTGTGGATGATGCATGATCTGTTAGTAATAGAGGCTATCTCCAAAGCATGAGAAGCAGTTGTTTCCAAGAAAGAAATATAGTGCTTAATACTTTTCTCACTTTCAATTTGAAGAAAATACATGATATATTTGGTGGTTGGTCCTTGCTTCTTTATGATGCAAGACTGGATACACACACACACACACATACATACATACATACATACATATACATATACATATATGTATATATGTATATGTATATATATGTATGTAGGTAGGTATGTCTATGTTTGAGCACAAAGTTAGAAAGAAATTAGAAAGAAATATATGCTTAATTTTAGGAAATATTGGTTCCCTATGAAAAATTAGGCTCTTAATCTGTCAAACATTTTAAAATTAATTTTTTACAATAAATATTTATATAGAGTAAATTATTTCTTACACTTTTTAATTCGGACTTCAAACATTACGCAACACTAAGCTCATTATATACCAATAATTCTTGTACGCATATTTGGTTTAATATTTTTGTTTAATTTGAGGAAAACAAATTCAAACTTTTTTATGTCTATTGACAAAATTAGCACTGCAAGAAAAATACTTCTTTTATTGTCATGTTTAAAAAATGTTCATGCAATAAAAAAGGATCAATGTTTTAAACATCAAATTGGATCGACAGATTTGACCGATTGAAAACCGGTCATGATTCTTGTCCGATTCATACACTTGATTGACTAGACTCGAGAACCTTGAAACCCATCAAAACTATATGAACCATTGAACTTGTTTGAACCGTGAACTAGTGGTTTTGTAATTTTGTCAACTAATCGAAAAAAAAAAGAAAAAGAATAATTTTTCAAAAACCCTAATATTACTAATTATTAAAAGTAAACGTACTGCTGCACACACTCTGTTCCTCTCATTTTTTATCGATTTCTCATTTTCCTAATAAAAAATTTTTTCAAATTTTACAAATTTACAATTGAGATGAATTTATTGATTTGAATTTACAATTTAAAAATTTATTTGTGAGTCTAACTTTTTTTAGAAATATTTAACTTTTCATCAAGTGATGTCTTATATTAGCTCATAAAATGTCTAAATATTTATATATTATATATATTTTTTAAAAATATTGAACCGGTTCGACCAATTGAACTGCTACCTGATTACCTCACCAGTTCAATTAACGGTCTGGATTTCTAAACATTGATAAGAGCAGTAAAAACTTTAGTTTACTTAGACTAATTAATTGCAATCAGTAATTTTGAGTTTTATTCTCTATGTAGAGATCATCTTCTATCAAAATTGACATAGATCAGTCATTAAAATCAGAAAAGGCAAGCAAAAATGTGACACTGTGTTGCTTCCTGTGTACGCCTTGGAACTACTAGGAGACACTTTTGACACCTTTCTTTTCATTAAAACAAGGAGATTTTGAGTTCCATATTATTTGCATTTCATTAATAGGTGTCCAGTTGGTACTGGTTTAGGATACATAATTTACCATATAAATGTACACAGTCATATTTATAATCCCCTTACATTTCGACACTATTTCTAGGTCCCTCCTAATTAGTGCCAATTGTAACACCACAAGACAAACCTATTCAAACATACCATAACTTTAAGACCTCGTTTACGAGAGACCAATATTCCTAGAACAACATGAAATGGACATTATGAGGTAATTTAAATGCTATATATAGAACTCTAATGTATATAAAATAAGGGCAAGGAAAATCTAATTCACTGTCTAATAAAAAGCAGTCCATCAAACTCAACCAAAATGATTTAATCAACAAAAGATGAAAGAAGATGAGATTGCAATATACCAACATCCAAAACCAAGAAAAAGCTCGAGTATAATGCTGAACTCATATTCTACAAAGGCAAACAATTTTGACTGTAAAAATTAAAATTGACTACCTAAATGGTCGTCCCTAAGGTGACATTGTAGCCAGCCACGGCGTTACCGATGTCCCGTGGCCAGATCAAATGAGTAAGATTTGGCAATAGCATAGCATATTCCAAAACTAAACGAAGGACAATTTCAGGAACCGGGTTTTAAGTTGAGTTGCTGCTAAATAGGCTAAATAAGCTGCCCTTGTGAATTGATTTACCTCGTATATTTACTTGTAGTTTAACATTAATACTGCATGTAGTCTTTAAACTCCATTGGGATTAATTATAAACTACTTATGGTCTTTAAACTTAACGATCAAAGGTGACTATACATTTAGCTTTGTCAAAAAGACTAAGAGCCTGTACTCAATAGTTTCTTTTTTTACTTGATTTTAGTTTCTCATTTTTTAAAAATCTATTTGGTGATGATCTCAACTATTTTTTTACTATAGTTTTTAGATTTTTTAAGCTAAAATCAGGAGCAACTGAATTTTCAGCTTTTCTAAACATTAATTTTTATAAAAATCAGAAGCTATTAAAAACAAGTCATTAATTCACCTTAGAAGTTTGGTTGCATTAAGCTCTCTTAAGGATTTAGTGTAATCTCTCACTTTAGTTTTTCGCTTAAGTTTTGTGCCATTTAATACATGTGGACTCTTTTATAATTGTATTATATAAAATTTTTGAAGAGGAAAAGTATTTTATAACCCTAACTTTCTATGTAAGGAAATGGACGTTATTTTGGAATGAATTAAAAAGATAAGTAAAATATTTAATTTGGAACGCATGGAATATTATTTATACATATTAAGTCTTTTGCATTTGAGATGCAATTTTTTGCTTACGAATATAACGCAAGAAATGTAAATATTGAAGTCAATTTGTTTCTTATGTCATTGGGAATTTTTGGGCAATTAAACTGTCAGATAATCTAAGTTAGAGATCTCTGAGTCATTTTATTCGATTAAAACTAAGAGTAAAGTGCATGATGCCAAATCCATCAACATAAAGCTACAATATGGTTTTTGTACTCAGAAGATAAATGTGAAAATTAAGTCAAATAAGCCAAAAAAAAATTCAAATAATCACCAACCTATCACAATGTATATCTTTGGCAACTCAACTTTTACAATCTCATATTATCCATCAAACTGTTAAAAGCTAAACCTCCAGCAATCTAATATACAAATTTTTTCCAGAAAAGTTCATGTCCTGTTCTATCGATTGAACTTACAACCGTAGTAGTCTGTAATATCTTTATTTGTGTAAATTCAATATAAAAAATTTAAGTTATGAAATTCTATTTGGTGAGAATAGATTCTGTATTATCAACTGGATTTTATGTTAATTCAAGTTAAACAATCTTCGAATTTCAGTGGAGAATGTTTGCGTGGGGAATCTGAGGCTTTGTTTGTTTGCTAACGTTTTTTAAAAATATATTTTTAGAAAACTCCAAATATGTTTCCCAATTACATTTTTACCTCATATAAACATCTATTAAGAAGAATCTCCCAAACTGTTATAGTAATATTTTGGAAAAAATACCTCAAAAAAATAACTATTCAAACAAACGCTAAAGGATTTAGTTTGCTAGTTTCGCAGCTATGTTTATTATGCATAACTTTGAAGAGCCAAATCATGAAAAGCTGAGGATGCATAATTTGCTATAAAATAGAGTTGGATAACAGATTACATAAGTCCTAATCAGTTGTTAATCCTAATCAGCCCCACAATGAATAATAGGACAAGTAGGCACGATGATGATCCAAACCCGTCACTTGCTAATCCTAATCAGTTGAATAAATAAGTTTATACGCTCTATGTGCCATGTATTAGATTGCATAAAATTATGTTACTCGATGAACTGTCTGCACTGATATTTTCAATTGCTCTTTTCATTACCAGGAAAAGTAACTAGATAACAATTTCCATTCACACTAAAATCGAAGTCTTTTCTGGAGTGCCTTAAGACTATGTGATTTAATCACAATTTTCGCTTTAGAATAGATTAAAAAAAAAACGTACCTTAAATTAGGAGTAGGCCGGCAAATTTCGAAATCCAATGATGTATATGATATCCGCTTTTTAAGGGAGACTGAAGAAATCCTTGGTGGGACGTCAAAAGAGAAGCCCTCAACCGCAAGCTTATGAGCTAAGGCATATTTGTAGACTTTTCACTGGCGTTGCAAACTTTTTCCATAAATGTGTGTTATAGCATTTAATTAGAAAGAAATAGTTACTCAGATTGTTAGAAACTCTTGCTTGCCAAATAAGAACTGAATGAGAAAGTTTAATAATGCAAGCATTAATATAAAGTATATCTAAATGTCATAATAAGATCTAATCATTCATATTTAACACAAGATTCTTATTGATTTGATATCTTCAATATTTAAATTCATATTTATTGCTAAATTTAACAAGATTTTCCCAAATTAATGGAAGTTAACTAATAAATTTTTATTATGTTTTTCACATAAGGAAGATAAAAGTCACTGTATAAAATTAAAATTTTCAACACCCATTATGTGATAATTTATTTGTTCCAATAAATATACTCAACAAAAGATATTGATGTAATTTAAAATTATTCTCATGATATAGATGCAAAATATCATCACTGCTTTTTGCTAAGACATATTACATGTTCATAACCCAAGCAAGTAAGTTTTATTAAAATTAATAACTGATCACAAAGAATTTTGTTTTAAAAAATTCAAGTGGAAAATTATATATTAAACATTTTTTTAACAAAATTCAATATAGTGCCTAAAATTTTGGCTAAAGAGACGAAAATTGAAATCTATTTATTACTTGAAAGATGATCAAATTTCTTCATAAATTTTGTTTTATTGACTCTTTGACACCAAAATATTTAAATGTGATACTAACTCCCCTCATTCAGTTCATATTTTGTGCCTAGGCACCAAATAGAAAATTACTTTTACATATAAATATGTGGGATGCATTAACCTGTATTCTCATTTTCTAAAATATAATTTTTTTTTTTTTTGCATTAATAAGTATGTTGTATGGCTGTTAATTTAATTTTAATATATGTATGTATGTATGTATGTATGTAGAGACACACACATACACATGTACATGTACATGTACATATACACATAACATACACACACACATGTTAAATTAATTATGTGTGTGTGTGTGTGCGCGCATGTATGGGTGTGTGCATACATAATTAACTTAACATGTGTGTGTGTTTGTATAGAGACACACACATATATACACATATGTGCGTATACGTATACATGTATGTATGTATACATCTGGATATGTATTCTTTTTCCTTCTTTCTGAAGGAAAATCAAGATAAAAAATTGCAATTAATTTGTTTATTCTTTAGAAATTTTTTAAGTTTATTGCATTCTTTAAAATGAGAATAACATTTTCAATTACTCCAATCTTTACTATCATTATGTAATTTTGCTTATTTTTGGCTTCTAACATATTTGATTTTTATTCACACTTTTTTCTTTTTTAATTTTTATTTTCTATATTTAGTTATTTGAGTGTAATCCATTTTGAATAACTTTTAAATTAGATTTATAACTTGCCTTTTGACTTTCTTTATTTTTTGTTTCCTAAATTCTTTGACATTTTAAGGTTGACAGTAAATTTTGCAAAAATATAATTGGTGCATAATAACTAGTTGAACAGTTTAGTACTATATAAAAAAATTAATTCAAAGGTCCAGTTGTATTAATTCATATTGTTTGATGGAACATGTATTACAAGTTGAATGTTTTCTTTTGAACAAGAATTCTATGATACAATTAGCCATAGCAACTGGCAAAATTTTGACCCTATCCACTACAATATAAACCATAACTTAATTGATTTCGACCCCAACTCATACTTAAGCCCTACCAGGTCAAAAGGAAAAGATCAAACCCACACCTACACATGTAAATTTGGTACCATGGGTATTAATGATTGTTTAATAATTGAAAGCAAGATAAATTGTACATCACATGACAATGTGCATTTGAGTGTCTTAATATATGAGCATATATTCTTTTAACACCCAAACTCATAAACACTAAAATAGCGAATGCCCGAAAATCAAGATAGTTTAATATTGTATTTTCTTTTTTATTCGTGCCGTTAATAAACGTGACTTTTTTTTTATTATAAATCGAGACATCTAAAGAGATCTGTTACTGCAAGATGTCAAATGGTTTTCCAATTAGTGCTTATGTGCTAAAGATAATTAGACTAATTAAAAAATTAGTTCAATCAGGTTATGTGCAAGATAATAAATAATTATTAATTTAATTATGGAGCCCCTCCTAATAGCTATTCACAAATTAGGTATTAAATTAGTTTTGTAATCCCTTTGTGATAGCTATTGTCACGACTCAAATTCACAAGGATCATGCATTTATCGGTAGCTATATACACAGCTTAGTGTTTAGCTCCCCACCAGAGAGGGGTCTAATGGATTTAGCCCAGTGTTTAACTCTCACTAGACAAAGGTTTAATGAATACCACCTAGTGTTTAACCCCCACTAGACAAGGGCATAACGGATATGGGTGTTGTCCTGTCAAGTTTAATTATGATAATACTAGAGTGACTTGGTTATATAACATAGTACATAACATTTGTACTTTCAAAATTCTTGAACATATTACATGTAATTTGTATTTTATATATAAAAAAATAATATTTAACTTCAAGTAAATTACATTTTATTAAAACACAAGAATAAGAAGCATTACTCACCTCAAACTTCACAAACAATCTCTTCTTGAGTTATTTAAATTTCAACTGAGCAATTACACATTAAACACACTCACATCATTTGCAAATTCTACTAATACAACACAGCCTACCCTTGTATCCTAATGATCGTGTACTTGGTTTTTCTATGAACTTTTAACTTTAAAATTACTTTACAGCACGACATTGTTTTAGAAAAATACACTTGTCTCATCAAAGGAATTTTGGATTAAAAACAAAGAAACTGTTAGAAACTAGATTCAAAATCCAAAAACTTTCATGCAAACAAGATTTCAAAAATCAATAAGCTTTATCCTCAAAATATTACTTGAACCTCAGACAACAATCTGTCTCGGCTAATTTACAATCCAAAATTGAAAAATCATACTTATTGCCACAAAACTTGAATGCCTTCAAAAAATTTTGCTACATAAATTAATTGGTTTGCAAATAATTCTAGTTGTAAGCTTTACTGATGGGTGACCGTGCAAGACCAGACATTAATCTCCTAATGCGAACCTTCACAAAGTTCACAACTGCAGGATTTCCCTACCCAAGGATCGCTTTGTGGTGTCAAATTAACTCCAATTCTACCTGAGAATTAAAACTAATTTCACAAGCTAGAATCCAAGCCCTAACCAAACTCGTTGATTAAACTAGAGGTATATGATAGAATTTACCAAATCACTCGATGAATACACAAGTTCTTCTAAGAACCAAGAGAAAATTCTCTCTAATATTAATGATCATCAAAAACATTCTGAAAAATATCATAAAAGAGAACCTTATATAGGCAAGACTACTCTAGAAAGCAAATATAAAAAGTTTGTAACATATTACAATTCAAAAATTAAGTTAAAATGGAAAAAACAATAAAAAATCATCATCCTGTAACATAGTAGCAGTACAACTTGTGGCATTGCTTGACTTGTAGCCTCGCTGACACAGTCAGGCTCGTTGTTGCAACATTATGACGGAAGTTGTGGCACAGCTATTTTGCGACTTGAGCCGCGAGTTAATCTCTGCTCAACTGTTCACCATAGTTTTGCTTTTGATGGAATATGTTGCATTACCCGCGGCATGGCTATAGTTGAGGGTATCCTTCTGCAACCTTTTTCCAATGCTTTTTGAGGCCTCCAATTTATCCTCCAAGCTTGACAACTTGCTCTTGACTTGCTTTTAGCTACATCATGAATACCTTTTTTAGCTCGATCATTCGTCCTTGGATTCACATCATTCCCCTTCTCTTCAAGAAGATTCATCCTCGAATCTTGCTTCATCTTGACTCCATTAAGGGAACTTTAAAAATCCAAAAAGAAGAATTATTTGGAACACAAAAATAGGGGTTAGTAAAATAAAACTCCTTGCACCCCGAATATACCATCATCACTCCCTTACGATCATCCACCTCTTCATCTCTGATCAACACAATTCTCTTCTCCTTCCTTGCTTTACACTCTCTTAGTTAGCTGCACTTAATCGTTGTGAGTTTCCGTCGGTGACAAAGGTAATAGGATGATGTCCTTTCCATGCCAAGGAAAAGAGTACCTATTTTCAGAACCATCATACACTACCTTACGATTGTATTGCCATGGACACCATAATAACAAGTGACAAGATCCCATTGGTGCTGGATCATATAACACCCTATCCTTATAATGTCCAATGAAAAATAAAATTTTCGCTTGCTTGGCTATCTTTAGTTTACCACTATCACTCACTCATTGCAAATGATCTGGTTTAGGATGCTTCAAAGTCCTCAAGCCAAGCTTATCTACCAACAATGAACTAACAAGGTTAGTGTAACTACCAAATCAATCGCAATATTATGTACCTTGTCATTCAAAAAGCATCTAGTACGGAATATGTATTCCCTTTGCAAATCACCTCCATCCTGCTTAGGTAGATCATCTTTTGCCCTCCTCGTGATCATTACTTCTCCTCTAGCCGGTTGACACTCTCCATCATCATCACTTCCTCCCTCTAGAGGTGGCATTTCATCATCACTAGATGCTACACTCCTAACTCTCCACCATCAAAGACGATTATTGCTCTTTGATTAGGACATGAGAAGCCGCATGACCATGTCCTTAGCAACTAAAGTACTTGATGTCATGAGTTCTCATAGGCACCTTCAATTACACCTTACCTTCGGGTACATCCTCCTTTGGCTTCACAACATCCTTAAGTTTCATGCTAGCTCATTTCTCTCCCCAATGGATAATCTATCAAGCCTTTCATCACGGTCCCTATTCTCACACCAGCTAGATCTCCCGTAGAAAGAGCTCAAACCATTCATTCTCTTAACATTGAGTTGCTTCTCTACCTTTTTGGTCTCTTGAACCAAGTCTTTAATTTCTACATATGATTACAATTCAATTACCTCACGAATTTCATGATTCAACGCAGCTAGGAATCTTTTCATTGTAGCCTCACGATCCTCCTCCTTATTAGCCCTAATCATCGCCATCTCCATACCCTTGTAATACTTATCCCCATTTATACTTCCTTGTGATAATGACTGTAGCCTCTGGTGTAATTCCTAGTAATAATGGCTACGAATAAACCTCTTTCGCATGACCATCCTTATCTCCTCCCAAATGCGGTTAGGTCTCACTCTACATCTCCTCCAAGTGGTTACTAGTTGATTCAACCACATAGCCGGTAAATTTCACTACAGCTAACTTCAAAATTTTCTCCTCCGAATAGGTATGACAATCAAACATGTGTTCCACCTTGCGCACACATCCAATTATAGCTTAGGATTGCTCTTGCCTTGGAATGTTAGAATCTTCATATTAATGCTTTCAAGGTTGCTATCTCGATTGGGAACATCCCTATCATAGGCACAATCTCCCCTCCATTGCTTCCTACCAAAAACCTCCTCTTCGTTAGAATCCTCTGACTCCTCTATTGGTGACCTCTTACCGCTGCTCCTCAACCTAGAAAGTGAGTGACCTTACCGTTCCATCCGCTCACACATGGCCTTAACCGTTTGCCTTATCCCTTATTGAATGCTAGCATTGACAGTATTAGCCAAATCCTTAACTTCAAAAGCTTTAGATTCTCCTTTGTTAGACATATTAAGTTCAAGTGCAATGAGTATATCAAAAGAAATTGAGAGAGTATAGACTCAATTAAGATAGGAATACTATGAATGGACAAGACTCTAACATTACCCAATTGATGATTTTTAGACAAGGATTAATTTAAAAATCAACGGAACTCAAACAGCCCAAACAATAATAAGGTGAAAGATGCAAACTTTTTTGAAGTTCTAGATTATTTGAAGAGAAGACAGCAACAAGGACACAAGATTACAGATGAAAAATTGTAGAAAATTATGAAAAAGATGGAAAAAAATTGCACAAAATAACCAGGATAGCAAGATATACACACAAAGCAATAACTCAAACGTAATAGATAGCAAAAGCACAAAAGACTGCACCTATTCGAAACCCTAGAAGCAAGAATTATTCAAGAATAAGAGACAAAGCACAAAGATGTCTGCATAAATTAGACAAAATAAAATAAAATAAAAAGGAATATCTCCAATGCCCAAGAAAACAAGTTTTTTCCTAGAATATGGATTGATGAACCTGAGAATAAGAATCCGAAACCTCTGATACCAATTGATGCATGACCGTGCAAGACCCGATGTTAATCTCCTAACACGAACCTGCACAAAGTTCACAACCACAAGATTACCCCACCCAAAGATCGTCCCATGGTATCAGGAAGTATACTAACCCCAATTTCACCCAAGAATTGAAAGTAATTTAACAAGTTAGAAGCCAAAACCTAACCTAAGCCATTGATTAGAACTTGAGGTATATGATAGAATTCATTAAATTACTCGATGAACGCACAAGTTCTTCAAAGAACCAAGATAAAATTCTCTCTAATATTTATGATCATCAAAAACATTATGAAAAATATCATAAAAGGTAACCTTATATAGGCAAAACTATCCTAGAAAGCAATTCAAAACTAAGTTAAAATGTGAAAAACATTAAAAAAGAAGGTCATCCTATAACATAGCCGTAGCGCAGTCTATGACACGACTTAGCTTGTGGTCTCACTGACACAATCTGGCTTGCTGTTGCAACATTTTGATGGAAGTCGTGGCACAGCCCATGATACGACTTGAGCCACGGGTTGACCTCTGTTCCACTTTTTATCGCAGTTTTGCTTCTGATGGAAGTCGCGACATTACCCACGACACAGCTACAACCATGGGTAGAATTCTACAATCTTTTTCCAACACTTTTTGAGGCCTCCAAATCAACCTCCAAACTTGGCAACTTGCTTCACTTTGACTTGCTTTTAGCAACATTACAAATAACTCCTTTAACTTCATCATTCGCTCTTGGATTCATATCATTTAGCCTCAAGTTAGATATATACAACCAACATCATAATTCTTAGACTATCCCTATAAAGTACAGGATTCTGACCTCCTATCCCCACAAGGTATAGGTTTCTGACTTACTCCTTATCAACATATACTTTAATGATAAACATAGTTCCTGACTTCCCTCATATCAACAGATTATATAATGACAAACGTATATCACAAAACTTGTCTATAGGCATAGAAATCATCTAGAATATTCTATTATTGAGCCTTATCAAAAGAAACATTAAAATCTTAAAATAATTAATTTCACAGCTAGTGTTGCAAATAAAGAATAGTTTAAGAATCTCTTTATACACTAAAATATACATATTACGAATAAATAAATTAATAAGTTAAAATAAAAATTCCACAATCATCGTAAGAAAAATATGAGGTATTATATATCCGTTCCCCTTATAAAAAGTTTCGTCCTTGAAACTTACATAGCTTTAGTTAAAGAATTGTAGATAATTCTTCTTTATTTCCTCTTCAAACTCCTATATCGCTTCCCTTTCATCATGGTTAGACTATTGCACCTTCACAGGAAAAAAAAAACATTGTTTCTCAAAATTTGCAGTTTACAACCTGTAATTCTTATTGGGTATTCCCTATATATCAAGTTCGAATCTACATCTTTCAAAGGTTGATCTTTCAGCACATGTTGTGGGTCATATATATATATGTGTGTGTGTGTGTGTGTTTGTGTGTGTGTGTATATACATATTATAGATACTAAATTTTTACACACCATTTATTTTTCTAACACTAGGGGATATTTTTTCTATTTTTGGTGTCAAATTCTGATTTTTTAGCAAAAAGGGGCAAAATCAACAATCTCGGGGGAGGGGGCAAAACAGTAATTTTTAGCTGTAAATATTTTTCCATTATCTTTGGGGATTTTAAATTCATATTTTGTACTTTCATACGTATTTTTTAAATTTCTATAATTTTTTCGGGTTTAACTGATATTTTTCTATATTTCGTCAGCATAGGAGCAAAATGGTAATTTCATCCCGCGAATACTATTTTCGCTCATTTTAAGTACAAAATTTATTTTTCAAGTTTTTAAGCATGTTTCTAAATTTTCTTAATTTTTTCAGAGACGATTGCTATTTTTTCTGTAAATACTGCGTTCAGGGGCAATCATTTCACAATCCAAACGCATTTTTTACCAATTTTTTAGTCCTAAATTCATTTCCTAGGGTTTTGAGCTTATTTTTAATTTTTGGTAATTTTTCCAGACCAATAGCTATTTATCTGTTTATTTTGCCATTATAAGGCCAAAATAGTCATTTCACACTCCGAACGCGTTTTTAGCCTGTCACGTCCTAAAAATCGTGGTGTGGTGGGTCATTGACTGTCAGACCCCGAAACGGCGGTCTAGTCCAGTGGCTCTTTTTGAAAAGAAAGTTTTGGAAAATTTGTGCGTGTAAAAAAAAATAGAGTTTTTATTGAAAAAGTGTTTTTTAGAAAAAATGATATTTTAATAGAAAGTAAGGTCGAGACTAAAAGTGCGACAGTTTTGGTCAACTAATTTTGAAAAAGGGTTTTTATTTTAAAATGGAGACACCACTTGATATTGAATTAGGGTGTACCAAGTCACCCGAAAAATCATTTGACAAAAAAAAATTTTTAAAAATGTTTAAAACCCTTTTTTCAACTCTGGACTACGAAAAAACGAGAGAAGAAGGTCTGGAAGTCACATTTGAAGAAAGGGAAGGCAAAGGCCCTTCCTACCTAACTGAGGCTAGTTGCGAGGTTTAACCAAATTTTCCTAAATTAAGCCTAAATTCTATCCCGTCTTGGATGTGTCTAAATGAATGCAAATCCTAAAATCTAAATGTGGGTATCGAGAGTGTCAAAATGTCCTGTCAAGGCTTGGTCGAGATTATCATATTAATTGCAAAACTCAAGTCGCAACCTCGAGGGAGTGACAAGTGCAGATGCAAAAGTGGAAATGCAAAAAGAAAAGAAAAATAGTAAGTAGATAATAAGTGGTCGAAGTGTCGCACCCCAAACTGACACACGGTGGGGTCGTTGACTATCGCGTCCCGGAGAGACGGTCCGATCCGAGACCCTTTTTGAAAAGATAGAGTTTGGAAAAGAAGTGCGTGTGTGATGCAAATCGGGTTTTAGTGAAAAAAAGTGTATTTTAAGGAAAAATGGTATTTTTAAAAGAAAAATAAGGTCGAGACTAAAAGTGGGACAGTTTTAGCCAACTAATTTTTGAAAAAGGGTTTTATTTTTAAAATGGAGTCACCACTTGGTATTGAGTTAGGGTGTACCAAGTCACCCAAAAAATCATTTAACAAAATAAAAGTAAAAATTTTAGAAAAAATATTTAAAACCCTTTTCGACTCCGATCTACGAAAAACGAGAGAAAAAGGTCCGGGAGTCACATTTGAAGAAAGAGAAGGCAAAGGCTCACGCCTAAGGTACCCTTTCAACCTAGCCGAGGCTAGTTGCGAGATTTAATCAAAATTTTCTAAATTAACCCTAAATTTTATCACGTTCGGATGTGTCTATATGAATGTAAATCTTAAGTCTAAATGTGAGTATCAAGAGGGTCGAAATGTCCCTTCGAGGCTTGGTCGAAATTATCGTATTAATTGCAAAACCTAAGTCGAGATCTCGAGAGAGTCACGAGTGTCTGTGCAAAATGCGATGCAAAAAGAAAAGAAAATAATAATATATAGTAAGTGAAGAAAGAAAGTAGGTATGCAACATGACGGGTATGGGGGACTAATATCTTGTGACTGAATGTTTCTACTCACGGAGGGGGGAACGGCATGTACGCCACCGCTTCCCACGTGAGTAGGCGACTATTTTTAGTTGGATCACACAAAATGACCTAAATTCTAAGTGAGATGCAACCTAGATGTCATGCATTTGAAGATGTGTCAAAAATAAGTAAATAATAGTAATAATAATAATAAAAATCATGCAAAATGGAAGGAAAACTAAAAAATGTGTGAAGTGGGATGTAAAATGCACACGAGTGTACCTAACACTAAAATTTCCTAAGGGTCTAGTGTTGGACTAGCCCTTTCTAGGGATTCCCACTAGCGTTGGACTAGCGGGGAAACAATGAAGCCACAGCTAGCGTTGGACTATTGTGGTGACGGAATAACATAAAATGTGAATTAAATAGTAAAGCGTGAATTAAAAGCAAATTAAAACATATAAAGTCAGGTAGAAGCACATAACACATAGGCATAATGTCTAGATGCAAAATCCTAAGTAAAGCGATAGAATATATAAGCACGTAAGTACGCAAAAGGCACACAAGCCCTAACTATTACACTGGGGAAATAACTGCAATTTTTAGGAGAAAAAAAGTAAAAACGGTCTATCTATTACAATTGCTATCTAAATACAAAATTTTGTTAAAAATATAAGAAATGTAAACTAACTATTACATCAACTAGCTAAATACAAAAATATTACATTTTTGTCAAAATAATAAAATTCAAATTTAAATAATATAAAGTAAATAAATATGCAAAAAGCATATAAAATATGAAACATGTGAAGAAAATGTATAAAAAATCACATAAGGGCACATTGGAGCACATAAGAAAAAAATTAACGAAGGATAGAGATACCTCTTTGAAGACCCGATACAAATGCTTAAAAATATGAACACACACGTCAATGTATCACGATATAAATAAATAAAGCCTAAATATGTAAGTATTGACAAATTATGGTAAAATGTAAAGTCTAGCAACTAAGGGGACAAATTAAATTTCTATAAATCTTAAGGGGTACAAATGAAAATTCACGCAAATATAAGGGGACAAAAAGATAATTTTAGCAAGTCTGGGGGTAAATTTGCAAATTATGAAACCTAATTGAAAGAATGTAAAATCTGGGGGTCAATCTAAAGTTATGGAGGGCTTAATTACATAGATCAAAAAAGTAACATGGGCATAATGACGCTATTAAAGAAAAGCAAGGAATAAAGCCTGAATATACATTTCATGATAAAAATAACCAAAACCCAAAATACTAAATCAGAAAAAGAAAAAGAAAGAAGAAAAAAGAAAGAAAAAAGATTGTTTAACTAAATTAACCAAACCAATTATTCAAGCCAAATCAGATTAGATTATGTGAGAGACAATTAAAACATGACCAAAAAAATAAACTAAGTTCAATTATAAAACCCAATAAAGCACTAAAAGAGACACAATGCATAGTTAATTGACTAAATTAGAAAAAAAAAAAAGAAAATCAAGCACTAAACCAATTACAATGGAAAGTTAAAATCCCATCCTCCAATGCCCAATTTGGTCTTTTCTTCTTCATTTTCTCTTTTTCCTTTTGTTTTTCATTTTCCCTCTTTTCTGTTTTCTTCCCTATTTCTCTCTTTCATTTTTCTTCTTTTCCTTCTTTTTTTCTTCTTCTCTAGCCCTCTCTGCATCTCACTCCCTCGCTTCTCCTCTCTGTTATCTCCCTCTTCCTTCAGATTCTCTCCCTCTCTCTCTGAATCTCTTCTTCTTCTCTCAATCCTTTCTTCCTCTCTTTCTGCCCGTTTTCTCTGTCTCTGGCTTTCTCCTGAAACTCTTTCTTTCTTCTCTCCAGTTTCTTCTTTCTACTTCGCAAGTTCTTTCTATTCTCTCTTTTCTTTTTTCTTTTCCAGTTTCTCTTCTCTTCCTCCCTCCTCTCTTGTTTCTCTATTCTCTTCTATCTCTCTTGCTCTGAAATTCCCTTAATCCTTATACCTTAAATACTAAATTGAGTTCTTTATTAAAAAATTATCACACACAGAGGGAAATCAAATTGTAGAGGAAGCTCCAAACCTAAAGGAATAGCTAAATCCCCCATCCTCTGACTTCACCTTCTTCTTCTCCACAGCATCAGTAATAGCAACGGTGAGCAGGGCGCTATCAGTGAGGATTTGGGTAGTTGAATTTGGTTGACTGAAATAGGGAAGGGTCACTGATGGTAGGAGGGTGGAATTTGGCAATTTTGGGACTGAGTTGGAAGGGCTTGGTGGTTGTTTCAAGTGGCTTTGGGGCTGTGATTAGTGATAGGCGAAGAAGGAGGGGAGTTTGACTGTGGATTTTGATAGGTTATTTTTGCGCAGCTTGGTGGCGATGGGGTGGTTCCGGTTGTATTTTTGGTGATGATGGCATTAGCCGATTGTGTTCTGGATTTCACTACAGTTCATGGGTTCTGAGTTGGGCCCTTTGAGGGGCTATTTTGAAAGCTTGTTGTGGTTGGTTTTGAGCATTAGCAAGTGACGGTTGTGGACTGGTTTTCTTGCAGGTAATGGTATATATAGTGGTAATTTGTATTACAGTGTTACTGCAGGTGGGGCGATTATGGTTTAATGGCTATTGGAGTAGTGATGATACTATGCTCATTGCTTGTACCATTTGGGATTTTTCCAGCTGAGGGAGGGGATTGCTGGTGGATTGGGGATGTCGATTGTGGGGGATTGAACTGGCAAAGGGGCTTGGGGTTGAAGATGGTTGAATAAGGGTTGAGATAGCTTGTTTTCTGGGGTTGTTTTGCAGGTTTGAGGTGATGGGAGTTAAGCTCGGTAGTGGTGATTGATGGTTACAGGGAGGTGAATTGGAGCTTGTGAGGGATTGTCATGAGTAGCTCTCAAGTGATGGTTCAATTAGTGGGTATTGGCATTGAATTGGCAATAGTTTGCCAGATTGAAGGGAGGCTTGAGTCTGAGGGCAGTTAGAGCATGAAGAATGTGTGTTTGAGCAGATTGTGAGACTGTGTTGCTGGAATGGTGTGATTATGTGTGTATGTGTGTGTGAATATGTGTGTTTTGTCCATGTGTGTATGAGTGTGTGAGTCTGTGGACTATGCGAATGTGCGTGTGAAATTGTGCTTGTATCTATGAATCTGAATATGTTAAGTGTGTGAACGTGTGTATGTGCTGAAGTGTGTGTGAATCTGTTTGTGCACTATTGTGTGTATTGTGGGACTGTGTGTATTGTGTGTGTAAAATTGTGCTTGTATTTGTGAATCTGGATGTGTTAAGTATGTGAACGTGTGTATGTGCTGAAGTGTGTGTGAATCTGTTTGTGTGCTATTGTGTGCATTGTGGGACTATGTGTATTGTGTGTGTAAAATTGTGGGTGAATGTGTGTCGTGTGTGAAATTTTGTGTGTGTTTATGTGCCTGGCTGTGTGTGTAAATGTGTGTGTGTGAGAGTGCGTGGTGTAGTGTATGAGAGAGAGTATGAGTGTGTGTAGTGTGTGTGAGAGAAAGTGAGTAGTGTGTGTAGTGTGTGAGAGAGAGTGTGAGTGTGTGTAGTGTGTGTGAGAGAGAGTGAGTGTGTGTAGTGTGTGATTTGGGAAAGTGTGTGTTCTTGGTGTTCTAGGTGTAGGTTGAAGATGTACTAGTGTGTGTTCTAGGTGTTCTAGGTGTAGGTGTAACAGCCCCCACCTTACCCAGAGGCGCACCAAAGAGCTTAACGAACTACCTGCCTAGCTCTCGCCAGGACTCGAATCACGCACTCACTCAAAACATCCAAACATACTTAACCCAAAAATAAAATACATTCATATAATTCACTTGAAAGTACAAATATCACTAATATGTTTTACACACCAAAAGTTACATAGTATTTACAACAATAGCCTAAACAATTGGGCTATAAAAATACATAAAACAAAACATTTACTTCGTCCAAAATTAGCTTTTCCAGCTTTAATATTTTGAAAAACCTGGTTAAAGAAAACAAATAAACGAGATGAGCTATAATAGCCCAGTGAGTGCTCAAGTCATGCAACCATACCAGTAACTCATGATTTTATTCAATAAAAATATTTAACGAGTTAAATGAACAATGTATGAACAATTTAATTAACAAGTAGTCAATGGTAGATACGGGACTCAACTACGGGAGCAAGCTCAACCGCAGAAGTAGCAAGCACTGAACATGTAACCATGACATTGGGACCGAGATGATAGCTCAGGTCCTCGCCAAGGATCATACCAGTATAAACAAGCAAGTACCCTAACCACCATTCACCTTGTAACCTCCGTACAAGATACTACATCCAGGGAGTAATCTCAACCTTGGAAGGGCAACAAGCAAGAAAGTTCAATCCAGAGTTGGCCTCTTTGAGGAATTCAACTCAATTGGGAAAGAACAACAAGCCCTAAAACACCCAGCACCTTATGACCTCCCAATCACGACCAAGTTGACTAACCGTGAAGTAACGGTGAAGTTAGTCACAGAAGCCTCAAGCACAATTAACACATTGAATAGTGAAAGCATGTAACACATTGCGGAATAGATGCAATAAAGTACACATCTTTCCTCAAGTAACACATTTCATTAAATAATAATCACAAATATAACATAGCATTTCATGTATCATGCACACATAGAAACACTCACCTAAAGTGCCTAAGAAAAGATTTCGTAAAGTGGTCGGGTATCACTTCCGGATCTTGAAATTCAAGAGAAAATAGTCATATAAAAACTTGACTAAAATTCAAGTAATTTAATAAGAAAATTCAAGAAATACCCCAAGTCTTTCTAGGGTTTTGGAGTTTAGGGCTTTACTCTAGTGTTTAGGGTTTTCTAAATTTTTAGGGTTTTGCTCGGAAAGATTCGATTCACTAATAGTTCATCTTCGGAAATTTCTGCACGTTCAAATCACTAAATTACAACTTATATAACTTTAAATCATAGCCTAGTCACTTTTACTTCTTAGGTTTTATCGAAATTTCGGCAGCATTTCCCCTATAATCGGACTAACCCAAAATTTTAACCTGCAAAGAAAACAACCAACCAACCCAATTTCAAGTAGTTCTACAATTTACATATCAAAATTAATCCAATATCACTCCAAATTTCCATCAAAACACATGAAATACTCCAAGGTTCTTCAACCAAACCATACTTAAATTCTTGTCATCTCAAGATTCAATCACTATCTACAAGTCATACAAGCCTATAAATATCATAATCATGGAATAAAACTTCATTTTCATGGCTTAAATCAATCATGCTTATCATTAAGGACATAGGTATAAAGCTACAAAACTACAACTCATACTTGAAAGAATAAGAAAAGTTCATGGTGAATACCTTTAATAAGTCAAGATCTTTGCTTAGGAGGAAGATTAACTCGCTTTCAATGGAAGAAAAGTGATCAAATTGGAGAGAAAAGCTCTAAGAAAATGAAAGCAAATTAGAAGAAAAGAGAGAGTAGAGAGCCTGCCAAAGTGAAGAAAAAAGAGAGAAAAATGAGCCAAGTAAAATGGAAAAGAATTGAAGAAAGAGTTGGGAAAAGTAATGACCAATCAAAGCAAGACAAACTTAAACATAGGGTTTTGACTTCTTGCACCTTAGACTCCACTTGGCTAGGTATAATTAGAAGTAGGATTTAATATTTATCTTCCTATTAATCTTGCAAGAATTCTAGGGTACAACTTCTAAAGGAAGAAGGTACAACATGCTACTTAAAATAGAAATCGTTCTATTATTTGATTCCTACTAATTTCGGCCCTCTTTTTTTTTTTTTTTTCTTACTAATGGACATAATGCGAATTAAATGGTTTTGCATGAATTTTTAGGGTGTTATGGTAGGCTTGAAGATGTACTAGTGTTTGTTCTAGGTGTTCTAGGTGTAGACTTGAAGATACACTAGTATGTGTTTTAGGTGTTCTAGGTGTAGGTTAAAGATGTACTAAAAGTTAGTAGGTGTTCTTGGTGTTCTTGGTGAAAAATTGAAGAAAAATGTAGGAAAAAGTGTGTGTTTTTTATGTTCTTGATGTAATAGAAAAACTAAAAACTAAAAATTAAAAACTCTCTCTAGACTTTTTATTTTCTCCCCCTTTTTTAAATCCCCAAGTCGAGGTATTTGTAGTGTTCAAAAGACTTATCTTCCAAGAAATGACTAAAAGACCAAAACGCCCTTGACTACTAAAATTACAACTTTATCCTTCTTAAAAATCTATTTTCTCTCACAAAAATAAAAAAATTAAGAAAAATATAAATAACAAATTTATTAATAGCAATTCATCTCGAAAAAAGTTAGAAAAATTTAGAAACATGCTTAAGAACCTAAAAGTGAATTTGGGACTCAAAAAAATGGTGAAAACGAGTTTGGAATGTAAAATGACAATTTTGCCCTTGGATAACAAAAATATACAGAAAATAGCTATTGGCCTCGAAAAATTATAGAAAATTAAAAATAAGCTTAGAACTCTAAGAAATGCATTTATGACTCAAAAATTGACGAAAAATGAATTTAAACTATAAAATGACGATTTTGCCCTTATATGTAATATTTACAAAAAAAAAAATAGTAATCGTCTCCGAATAAATCAAGAAAATTTAGAAACATGCTTAAAGAATCAGAAAAATCAATTTGGTACTAAAAAATGGGCGAAAATGGTATTCGCGATGCGAAATTACTATTTTGTCTCTGTGCTGGCGAAATACAGAAAAATACCAGTTAAATCCAAAAAAATTACAGAAATGTAAAAAATACGTGTGAAAGTACAAACTGTGAACTTAAAACCCCAAAACTAATAAAAAATATTTACAGCTGAAAATTATTGTTTTGCCACCCGAAAATACTGTTTTCGTTCCCATTTTATTGAAAAATTTAGAATTTGACCCCAAAAAATATAAAAGTGCCTCCAATGTTGGAAAAATGAGCGGTGTGTCAAAATTTAGTGTCTACACGAAGAACGTGGGAATGCAACATAACGGGTACGGGGGATTAAGAAACTCATGACTGATATTTTTCTACTCACGGAGGGGGGAACGGCATGTACGCCGCCGTTTCCCAGGTGAGTAGGCAACTATTTCCAGTCATGTCATACAAATGACCTAATTTCTAAGTGAAATGCAACCTAGATGTCATGCACCGTCAAATGTTAAAATAGAAAATAATAATAATAAAAATATATACAAAAAACCATGCATAAATGAAAATTTTCTAAAAAATAGTGCGTGAAATGATATGAAATACACACGAGGCGTGAAACTAGGACTAGAATGACCTAAGGGTCTAGCATTGGACCAGCCCTTTCTAAAAATTTTCCACTAGCATTGAATTAGCGGGAAAACGATAAAGCCACAACTAGCATTAGACTAGTGTGGTAACGGAATAATAATAAAAAAATTAATAAAGCATGAATTAGAATAATAAAATATGAATCGAAAGCAAATTAACATATAAAAACGTATAAGAGCACATAGGAGCACATAAGACATAAGCATATTATTCTAGCTACAAAAATCCTAATTGAAAGCGGTAAAACAAGCAAGCACATAAGCACACAATAGCACGTAAACCCTAACTATTACATCGGGGGAATTTGCTACAATTTTTCAGGATGGGGGAGAAAAAGTAAAAATGACATATCTATTACACTTGCTATCTAAATACAAAATTTTACTAAAATACAATAAGTGTAATCTAACAACTACATTGGCTAGCTAAATACAAAAATATTACATTTTGTCAAAAATAATAATAATAATAAAATTCAAAATTAAATAACATAAAGTAAATAAATATGCAAAAAGTGCATAAAATAAGAAACATGTGAAGAAAATGCATAATAAATTACATAAGGGCACATTGGAGCACATAAGATGAAATTAAAGAGAAACAGGGATACCCCTTTAGAGACCTAGTAGTAAAATTCTATTAAAATGAACAAACAAATCAATGTACCATTATTTTAACGTAATAAAGCATAAGACATAGAATTCTAACAAATTAAGATAGAAATGCAAATTCCATTAAACTAAAGGGCTAAAACAAATTTCTATAAAACTACGGGGGTGAAATTGAAAATTCTCATTAGTCTGAGGGGGCAAAATACAAATTAAAGTGAATTGGGGGGGGGAGTATAATTCCAGCAAATGTGGGGCCAAATGTAAACTAAAGCTAAGTGAAGGGGGGCAAAAATAAAATTCTAGCAAATAAATGGACTAAATTATAAATTTCAGCAAAACATGGGTAAAAACTAAAAATTTCAACAAAATGAGGGGTTAAGTTGCAAGGATAGAGGACTTAATTGAAGGAAATTAAAATCTAGGAGGGTCAACTTATAAATAATAGGAACTAAAATGCAAATATGAAAATTCTTGGGGAAAAAATGACATGGACCGAAATTATATGGACTGCAACTCAAGAAGTCACAAATTGAAAGACCCAAACAGACCAAACAGCCTTAATTAATTACAATCAATTAAACAACTAAACTAATTAAATAGAAATCAAAACTAAATTAGGGAAAATTAAAGAAAATAACTAACTGAACATCCAAGAGAAACAAAACCACAATACTAACTTTTTAAATTTTTCTCTCTTCTTCCTCCTTTTAATAATCGAAATTCTAAAAAAATTAATCCACAATTTTCCAAATATCCAACTTCTTGATCATTCTATTAATTACATAAATCAATTCAGAAATACAAAATCTAGGAAAGTAAAAATGACATAACAAAATAACCAAACTCATTTCATTGACCCAATCAGTTAACTAATTTGAAAACAAAACAAAACGCAAATTACCAAAACTAAATAAAACAAACGGAACAAAATACTACTCCCTTTTCTCAATCCCTAAATTTTTTATTTTCTATCTTCTGCAATCTAACTCTTTCTTCTACCTATCCATTGTCTCTCTACTCTCTGTTTCTCACCTCTTTATCTGATTTCTCTGTTTCTCTCTTTACTCCCCAAAGTCTTCTTCTTCTCTCTCGATCTAACTTTCTTTTCGCTTTCTCTCATCTTCTCCAGTTTTCTCACATTCTTCTTTTTGCTTCTTTTCTCATTCCCTTTCTCAGCAAATTTTCTTTCTCTCTCTCTCTAATCTTCTCCATTTCTGTTTTAATCTTCTCACTCATTTTTCTTCTATTCTCTCTTTCTTTCCAGTTCTCTCTTATTTTACCCGATTTCCTCTTTCTTTCTCTGGTTCCTTTCTCTTTCCCTTTCTTAGAAAATTTTCTTTCTCTCTCGCTCTGGTCTTCTCCCTCTCTGTTTTAATCTTTTCTGTTGCTCGCTCACTCTTGGCGATTATCACCATCAAGCCCTTCCTTATTGCCTCCAACAATTCTTTCAAGTGAGACAATAGGAGCTGGTGCAATGGAGGTTTTGGTGGCGGGTATGAGCTGGGCGGCGATTTGTATAGTGAAATTGGCCTTGGTGATGATTGGGGCATTTTGATGGTTCCCTCTGCTGAGTGTTTTGTTCATTTGGGGCTGTGTTTTCCACAGGTGAGAGAGGGTAGTGGCTATGAAGATGCATGGTTGTGTTTTGATTGTTTGGTGGGTGAAATTGATGTTCCTGGTGGTCTTTGGGTATGGAGAAAAAGACAATGTGGTGAAATTCAACTGCCAATGGTGGTCAGTGATGTGATTGGGGATGGAATTCTAGTCAGCTATGGGATGAAATTGGCTTGGCAGGGGGTGAACCCATGCGGCGTGATTGTGAGTGGCAGTTGGACTGTATAGTAGCTTAGGAATTGTAGTGGGTGGAATATTGGGCCTTTTGCAGGGAAAGTTATGGTGAAGGTTCTGGGCTTGACGTGGTGGTCTGTGGGTGGTCGAATTGAGTTTGAAAATGGTGGGAATTGCAGGGGATGACATTTGATTTGATTGTTTTGTACTGGTGTGAATGGATGTGAAATGGAGGATGGTGGTGCCGGCTGTAATGGTGACTAGTGGAGCCTTAAGGCAGTGAATTGGAGAGGGTAGAGCTTTGTCTGTGATGTATGGTAACAGGGTGACGTGGTTTTGGTGAGCAAAGGGAGGGATGGAAGAACTGATTTGGGTTGGTTGTGGTGTTTAGGCAGTGAGGATTTTGGAATTGGGTTGATTTTTTGGGACGATTTTATTGATGATAATGGCTTGGTGAATTGGCTTGTTGTTCTTGAATTGTCTATGTAACTATTGGGCCCTTTTTGCTATGAATTGCAGGTGATTGGAGGAGGGGTTGAGTCTGGTGGTTTGGGGTTGTCGACTAGTGGAGTTTCAAGTGATTTTGGGTAATTTGCTGGAGATGGGGTCTGTTGGACTCACCTGATGACTGATGATGGTTGAAGGTGGTGGTTTAATGGTGGAAAAAAATAGAGACGATGGGGAAAGAAAAACCTAGGAGAAGAAAGAAACAAACCCAGAAAAAATAAACCCAGAAGCAAGAACAAACACAGGAACGACATTGAAGAAACATCCAAAACAATAACTCAACCAAAATTCTAAATAATAAAAAAACGTAATCAGCTCCATATAATAAAAGGAAAATGGATCAAAATAAATAGGAAAGAAATAAGAAATTACCTTTTCTTTGAGGCTGGAAATTAATCTGATGATGAAGATGAATCTAATGATGAAGATGAACAGTAAATCCACTTCTTGAGAGAAACAGCAGACGTGTGTGTGTTTTTTTTTAGGCTTTTTCTTTTTTTTTTCTCCCCTTTTTTTAACCCTCAAGTAGAGGTATTTATAGTACAACAAAAGACTTATCTTCCAAGAAATGAATAAAAGATCAAAACACCCCGACAACTAAGATTACAACTTTACCCCTACTGAAAAATTAAAATCTATGTTCTTTCCCAAAAACACAAAAATGAAAAAAAAAAAAAGAAAAACATAAATAATAAATTTATTAATAGCAATTTACCCCAAAAAAATTTAGAACAATTTAAAAACATGCTTAAAAAACCTAAAATGAATTTGGGACCTAAAAGTGGCGAAAAATGTTTAGGAGGCCAAATGACTATTTTGCCCTTATACTATCAAAATATATGAAAAATATCAGTTGACCTCAAAAAATTACTAAAAATTAAAAATGAGCTTAAAATCCTAGAAAATGAATTTAACACTAAAAAATTAGTGAAAAATGCGTTTGGAATATAAAATGATAATTTTGCCCCTAAACGCGGTATTTACAGAAAAAATAGCGATCATTCCCGAAAAATCAAGAAAATTTAAAAACATGCTTAAAAACTTGAAAAATAAATTTGGTACTTAAAAATTGGTGAAAATAGTATTCGTGAGGCTAAATTACTATTTTGCTCCTGTGTTGACGAAATACAAAAAAATACCAGTTAAACTCAAAAAATCACAAAAATTAAAAAATACTTATAAAAGTAAAAAATATGAATTTAAAACTCTCAAAGCTAATGGAAAAATATTTATAGGTAGAAATTACTATTTTGCCACCCGAGATTCTTGATTTTGTTTCCCCTTTTTATTAAAAAATTAGAAATTGACCCCAAAAATATAAACAAATCCCCAATGTTTGAAAAATAAATGGTGTGTCAAAATTTGTTGTCCACATAACCAAATTTTAATCTCTAAACTTTATTTTTTAGATTTTTAAATCTATTTTGAATTTTTCTGGCAAAATTTGGAGTTCATTGTCATTTTTTGTATTAATTTTGATTTTGTGTCAAAAATAATTTTTTTAGAATAGAATTAGAATTTTTATTACCAGTGACATTTTAGTTATTTTGTAGTATTCTTGGAGGCCAAAACTGCTAACTCTATAAATACCCCCCATAAAAATCAGAAAAAAAAACCTACAAACACATGTTCTTTTCAACTATTATGATCAAAACACACATTTTGACACCATAAAACACACCATAAAACACACCACACCAGCCGTCAGGGGCGGAGGCAGGGTGGGGGCCCTGGGGGCACGGGCCCCCACTGCCTCCCATCAAATTACTTTGATAAATCATAGTTTTAAAAATAATTTTAAGTGTGCCCCCACTTTCTTAAATTTCTTTTATGTTTACGGTTGCCTCTTTCATTTTCTTTTTGGTCCGTATGAGTTTTCTCAATTAGATATTCTTGTGCTTAACACTAAATTTGATACTTATATTGTCGACTTGAGATCAGCTAAGGAATTTTTAAATTTAAGGAAAATCAATGATTTAGCTCAAAAGTTCGTGAAGACTAAAAGAGATATTGTGTATCCATTGGTATATATGCTTATAAAGTTATATATGAATATAGTGAAGAATCGATTGTGAAATAGAATGGGAGACACTTGAATGAATGATTGTTTAGTTACTTACATTGAAAAAAATATACTTCGTGAAGTTGAAAATGAGAAGGTGGAAAACCGTTATCAAAAGATGAAAACTCGTCGTAAGCAATTGTAAATGGTTTGGTTTACTTTTTGAAATAAAATTATTGTTATATTAGTATTTTTGAGTATGAATTCAATTATGTTTTATGTGGAATATATGCATTATTTCTACTTGTTATGTGAATATTGATTTTTTTTATTTAAAAAAAAATAAAATAGTAAGTAAAAAAAATTTAAATGTTATTTTTGCCCTCACTAACATTTTTTTCTGGCTCCGCCACTATTGCAGGCTCGAAAATCTCTCTATCGCCTCTCCTCCCTGCCTCAATTCTGATTGATTAGCTTCTTCCTTCACACGCTTGGTTCGCCACTTGTTGTGTTGCATTTTGTGATCCTCCGCTTCAGTCTGCGTTTTTGGGATACCCAGGACCCGACTTTGATTTTCGATTTAAATGTCAGCTCCAGGTTTTGGGCGACCCATCTGGTTAGTTCAACTATCACTGCTGGAAGCAGGGGCGGAGGCAGGGTGGGGGCACTGGGGGCACGGGCCCCCACTGCCTCCCATCAAATTATTTTGATAAACTATAGTTTTTAAAAATAATTTCAAGTGTGCCCTCATTCCTTTAAATTTCTTTAATGCTTACGGTTGTCTTCTTTATTTTCCTTTTGGTCTATATGAGTTTTCTCAATTGGATATTCTTGCACCTAATACTGAATTTGATACTTATATTACCGACTTGAGATTAGCTAAGGAATTTTTAAATTTAAGAAAAATCAATGATTTAGCTCAAAAGTTGGTGAAGACTAAAAGAGATATTGTGTATCTATTGGTATATATGCTTCTAAAGTTAGCTATGAATATAGTGAAGAATCGATTATGAAATAGAATGGGAGACACTTTGATAAATGATTGTTTAGTTACTTACGTTGAAAAAATATACTTCGTGAAGTTGAAAATGAGAAAGTTGTAAACCGTTATCAAAAGATAAAAACTCATCGTGAGCAATTGTAAATGGTTTGGTTTACTTTCTGAAATAAAATTATTGTTATATTAGTATTTTTTAGTATGAATTCAATTATGTTTTATGTGGAATATATGCATTATTTTTACTTATTATGTGAATATTGATTTTTTTATTTAAAAAAATAAAATAGTAAATAAAAAAATTTAAATGGTACTTTTGCCCCCACTAACATTTTTTTCTGGCTCCACCACTGCCAGCCGTCACTCACATTTTTGCCTTCACTGTTCATCTTTATTAACGACTAGATTCTACTGTTCATCTGGTTCCTCTACTAAACAGGTAATCTCATGACTTTTATTCATTGGTTTTCTTTATATGCTTTTTAAGTTTGATTAATTGATGGTTTGATTAATTATTTTAATTTATGAAAAAGTCTGTCTGAAAATTTATAATTTTTGTTTTGTGGATTGAATTTTTTGGGGTTGGATTTTTTTGGGTTTCATCTCCTCCTCCATCTCCTTTCTTCCACCAAAGTCACCTTCCCTGTTCTATGCTCATTCATCAATCCCCACAGCCATCATAAACCCACAAGAACAACCACCTTCCACCACTTCGCCACCGTCTCCACCACTAGAGGCCATCACCACAAAACCCATAACACTGCTAGCCCCAGTCTATCAAATACCCTCCATCTACAACCACCAAAACAACAACCACCATAACCAAGTCTCAGTCATAGCCATGGTCCCAAAATCAATCCCAATCCTTAACTTCAATAACCCATAGCTCTTCCACCACCCCAATTACCACCCGTAAACACCAAATTCCCACAATCCTTCAGGCAAAAATGCCTGAAACCACCTGCACAGAAGCCACCTTCCATCCCCTTCCCTGCCCTTAGAACCACCAAACAACAACTTCACAAACACAGCAAGCAATCATAAAAATCAATTCCACCATTCAATCCTCAATCCCCTCTGCCTCACCATAACAACCCAACATTAACTACATCACAAATCCAAAAACCACAAAGAGTCAATCACCAGCAAATTTGAAGTCTCCATTAACAACAAACCACGACATCTCCTCAACCAGTAAACCACTGTAAACAATCAAACACAATTGAACCAAAACCCTCAAACACCATCAGAGCAACCCAAATCCCACCATCTCATTCATATACACACTCACACAACAAAAACCTGCAAAGAAAAGAATAACAACAAAACAACACTAGCAACCCACACTACCCCCCCTGGTTTTCTCTTGCCAATGTCACCACAATTTAGCTCCAATCAATGCCTACCAGTCCAAGAGCAGCCCCTCAATGCCATTAACAAGCCCCAAACCACTTCAACACTACCAAAATTCCCCTGCAACTGCCAAGAATAGAATCCACCAGGCCACCACCCAAAACCAACCCATACCACCAAATCCCCACCATTAACAACGTGTAAAAAATAAAATAAAACCAACAAATACACCCAATATAAAAATCATAATAATAATAATAATAATAATAATAATAAATTTCAATCCCATCAAAAGCACCATTCCGCCACAACCAATAGCCCCAGTCGACTTTCACAGCACCACCCACAGACCATCGCACCACCACTAGTAGCTCAACCAAGCCCAAATCGCCACCCAATCTCCCCCCAGTTGCACTGTCATCTCCATTTTCCCATTCCTCCCTCTCTTTCTTTGCCGTTCCACCTCTATTTGACAAATCACCACCAATTACCACTGTAAATCCCTCCTCTACCTCCGCTGATTTCATCACCACCATGGAAACCGCCATCAATCCCCGTCTCCCTCTTCCATATCCTATTCGTTGAAGCCCCCTGTAGAGGGAACAATTTGGAAGAGAAAAAAATAAAAAAGAGAAGATAGGAGAGAATGAGGGAGAGAATAGAGAGAACGGAGAAGAAAGAGAGTGAAAATAGTGAGAAGATAAAGAGAGAATTAGAGAGAAAGAAAGAAGAAAAATGAGAGGGAGAGAGAGAGAGAGTGACGAACGGGAGTGAATGAGGGAGAAATAGAAATTGGGTTTAGAGGTTGAAGAAGAAGGAATCTAATTAAGGGGCTGAAGACTTCAATAATCTTTCTTTTATTTTGATCGTTTTAAGTTTTATTTTAGGCACTTTCACTGTTGATTTTTCTTGGGTGTATGATATTTTTTTTGGGGTGTAATTTAACTTTAATTTAGGTAGCTAATTTAGTCAATTAGATTAATGCAAGTAATTAATTTAATTTCAGTTTGAGTTTAGTGTTTTCATTTGGGTTTTCTCCATTGTATTAGTAAAGAAACGTTTATGTTTAAAACTGATTAGTTTGGGTGAGGTAATTTGAGCATTTATTATTATTATTATTGCTTTATTCTATTTTTGCATATTGGTCCATACAATTTTGACCAGTGTCACTAATTCTCCTAAGCATTTTTGTCTTTTTGCAATTTAAGTCCCTCCCAATTTTAGATTGACCCACCAGATTTTGTTTTCTTCCAATAAATACCATAATTTGTAAATTTACTCCATACTTGCTAAATTTACTATTTTGCTCTCCCAACTTGTTGCAATTTTCATTTTTGCCCTCCTACTTAGCATTAACTAACAATTATGCCCCCATGTTTACTTAAATTTATTATTTGCTCCCCTAGATTTGTTTGAAGTTGTTTTCTATGCCCTTAGTTTCATAGAATTTACATTTTTACTTTTATTTGTATTTCATATTTTAGCTTTTATTTGTTTATACCAAGGTACCTTGACATGTTTTTTCATGTTCTTAAACATTTGTACTGAGTCTTCAACAGAGGAACCCTTATTTCTCGTTAATTTTGCCATATACGCTCCAATGTGAAAGCTAAACCATGTGATGCTCCTATTATACCTAATTAAGAGCTGATGATGATGAAGATGTATTGTATGATCCAGAGAATTATAGAAGGTTAGTTGGAAAGCTAAACTATCTTACAGTAACTCGTCCAGACATTGCACTTGCAGTAAGCGTGACTAGTCAATGTATGTTATCATCCAAGAGTGCTCATTGGAATGTTGTTTCTCATATTTTAAAATATCTTAAAGGAACTCCAGGACATGGAATTCTTTATAAGAATCATCATCATTGCTAGGTTGAAAGGTTTTCAGATGCTAATTGGGCAGGGTCTCAAGTTGATAGGAGATCTACGACAGGCTATTATGTATTTATTAGAGGAAGTTTAGTATCATGGAAAAGTAAAAAGCAAAATATTGTAGCTCGGTCAAGTGTAGAATTTGAGTACAAAGCTATGGCACAGGTTACATGTGAACTTATGCGGATCTATCATCTCCTCAGTGAGATTGGGGTTGGTAGTCCACATACCATGCAATTATGATGCGACGACCAAGCAGCTCTTCATATTGCCAATAACTCAGTGTTCTAGGAAAGAACAAAACACATACATGTGGATAGCCATTTCGTTCGAGAGAAGCTTGAATAGGGTTAGTTTCCAATAACATGTTAGGACGAGAGATTAATTAGCAGATTTGTTAACTAAGGCTTTTGTTGGGAATCGGACTACTCTTATTTGTAACAAGTTGGGCATGACAAATATCTATGCTCCAACTTGAGGGGGAGTGTTATGAGTCAATATTTTATGTGTAAGGGTATTTTAGTAATTTTGTATATTATGTAAACCCTAAACACACATATATAATAGATGTGCCTTACACAGTATTATGTACGATTTTACCAAATATCATTATCTGTTTCTCTCTCTGTCAAGACACCTGTTAAATTTCAGATGAGAATCTAAAACTATCATTAGGTGTGGATACATAGTAAGGGCTATCTAATCTTTCAACCACCATCTTAAGAAAGTCTACATATTTTTTAATACAAAGGAATGGGATGCATCACGATCAAACAACACATAAACAAGTAGGGAATTTACACAAAGCGCAACTGTCACCACATCTTCAATGCCTTCATTGTCCACATCTATCACAGCATGTACTCTTGCATTAGTCATAGGTTAACTTTACTTGCCTTAGTATATTTAGTCGCATCCTTTTAAATTTTTGGACAATTCTGAATTCAATGACCAACTTGCTCACCAGGATGGTGATGATGACTCACTGAACATTCCAAAATTATAGGAGCATCCACTCTACCAGCTCTCCTTATGAACTTTCTGGGTCCCACATTGCCTGTAGCATTCATTTTGGTCCTCTTAACCAATTTGAAAATGCCCTTGACCTTGGGTTACTCAAATTTTTACTAGATTCAAGACCTTGGGCATTTAGCTCTCTCAATCTCTTTGACTCTAACTATTTTAGCTTGAGCATTCAAATTGGCTTCATACATAGCACTATAATTGAGTATGACTGTGTTCACCCTTTCAGCTTGCACTTCACTTAGTAAGTCGTTCATATACCTTAGCATCTTAAGTGACTCATCCACAAGGATAGTTGGGGAAAACCTACCCAATGTAGTGAACTTATGAGCATATTCCACCACCGACATTCCAAGAGTCTGCCTAAAATTCTCAAATTATTGCATATGTTGCATTCTAATGGTTGGCAGAAAAAAAGTGTGCAATAAATGCTCCCTAGAATGTGTCCAAGTAACTGGTGGAGTAATAGCCGGTTCTACTGCACTCTACTACTTACTAGCATCACCCATAAAATTGGCTTGATGATCAAATGCTTAGTCCCCTTTGCAATATTTAGCAAAGTAAAATTGCTCTTTATCTTTTCATTCCACTTTTTAGCTTTGTCCATATCAGAATGCTCCATAAAAAATCGGCACATAAACCTTCTTCATGCGCTCATAGTAAATGTGGGTTTCAAAAGGACCTTGAGCATTTGGGTTTCCTTGTTGAGTCAAGTTTCCTTGAACATTGACATTCATATTGGCCTAGTTTAGAACTATAGTTGCCAAAGTAACTATAGGTTGCACTAGTTCAGGCGGTATACTCAATTGGACATTCGTGGTGGTATCCCTGATAATGTTGGATCCTTGACCTTGGATAAGGATCTGTTGGTTATTATTAGTCAATTTTCAAGATCTTCCTCTAGGCAGCATTCTCCTGCAAAATTAAATCATTTTATGCCATCATTCTATTTTAATTATTGTTGAATTTAAAACATCCTAGACAGGTCTTATTTATAGTTATTATCATTTTTTATTTTATTTTAAAACATAGTAATATAGAAAATTTAAATTATTGGCATCCAAATAACAAAAAGGAACTAGGCTTTGTTGAATTGCCAAAGATAGAACTTTGGAAAGATGCCGCGAATGTCAAGTTGGTAAGTTTTTGATTGACTAAGAACTTGTGAGGTGAGGTTTTGTTAGTAGAATGTTGTGTTCGTAATAGGATTCCTTCTTTGAAAACTTAAGTCTCTCCATATAAATTATGGAAAGGTAGAAAACCAAACCTAATTTATCTTAGAGTTTGGGGGTACATTATTTACTATAGACTCCTAGATAATAAGAGAACAAAATTAGGGCCAAGGGCACTAAAAATTGTATTTGTAGCCTATGCAAAAAATTTCAAAGCCTATAGGCTGCTTGATCTTGATTCGAATGTCATTATTGAATCAAGGATGTGCAATTCTTTGAGAACAATTTTCTTAAAGTTACAGTGCCTACTTTAGATCCTTCAATTGGTTTGGAACCGCTCCAAAATATTGGTTCTTCTTCTAATAATAGGAGGAAGGAACGTGACACTCCTATTGAACCAAGAAAAGTCAAAGACCAAGGCAAGAAAGGCATCTTTCTTCAGATTATATGTCTTTACAAGCTGTTGTCTTCTTGGTTGAAGGCAATAGGGAATCTTTACAAAATAAGATACCAATCTTATTAATGTAGAAGATGATAGAAAGACATTTGGTGAAACTATGTCATCTATAGATGATGCATTTGGAGTGAAGCGGTAAATGATGATATGGATTTAATATTATCAAATCATACTTGTGTTCTAGTTGATTTACCTCATAGTTGTAAACCAATTAGTTATAAATGGGTGTCTAAAAGAAAATATACCACAAATGGATCCTTATTAACCTTTAAAGAAAGGTTAGTGGCTAAGGTATTTAGACAAAAGGAAGAAATATATTATTTTGACACATATGCTCGTGTTGCTACACTAAATTCAATTAGAGTGCTAATGTCTCTAGCATCGATGTAAAATTTATTTGTACATTAAATGGATGTTAAGACAGCTTTTTCAAATGGTGACTTGGATGAAGAGTTGTATATATTTGGAACACCATGAAGGGTTTGTTTTGCCTAGAAATAAAAAGAAAGTATCCAAACTAGTCAAGTTTTTGTATGGCTTGAAACATGCACCTAATCAATGGTATGAGAAATTAGAATCAATGTTAGTCTCAAGTGATGTAGGTATAATAATGTTGATAAGTGCATTTAATCTAAATCTACTCAAGAGTATAATGTGATCATTTGTCTTTATGTAGACGACACACTAATTGTTAGTGACACTATAATAAATGTGGAGGACACTAAAAGTAATATTTATTCAAGATTTAAGATGAAAGATCTTGGAAAAGTGGATAATATTTTTAAGTACCAAAGTTAGGAAACATATTGGGGGTTATGCTTTGTGTCAATCTCACTATATTGACAAGATATTGAAGGTTACTCGGATGCTTAGGACTTTTTCATAATAAATTTCTAGCAATGCTTGAAAGTTACTCGGATGCTAGTTGGTTCACTAGTGTGAGTGATAAAAACTCTACATCTGAATGGATTTTTACATTAGATGTTGGTGCAACTTTTTGAACTTCCAAGAAGCAAACTATTATTGTTCATTCCACCATGGAGGCTGAATTTATAGCCTTGGATACTGCATGTAAAGAAGTGAAATGGCTTTGGAATATGCTCTTTGATATTAAGTTGTGGCCACAACCTATGCTTCCGATTTCTTTATATTGTGATAGTGAAGCTACAATATTTGATGTCTTGAGTAAGATGTATAATAGTAAATCTAGGCATATTAGTTTAAGACATGAGTTTCTTAGATAAATGTTAAAAGATGGCATTGTGAATATTGTGTTTGTGAGAACATACAATAAGTTAGCTGATCAGTTGACTAAGCCTTTGCCAAGAAACTTAGATTTGACAACGTCATTGGGGATGGGGTTAAAGCCATTTGCCAAGGAATCCTACCATGATTCTAGCACTACAAGTTGTATAGTGATTGTGAGTAATAGTATTTATAAAATCACTCCAATAGTGTATTAAATGGAAGGTTGAGTGCATGTTGAGTTATACTCTTAATGAAGTGTATTTGCTCTCAAAGCTTCTTGTTGAATTGAGTTTGAGAGTGTCTTCACCTCTATGATCACATGATTGGTGCCACTTCTGAGCAAAGTTTGGTTTACTTTTGTGACATGATCATGAAACAAGATTAGAGCAATTGCTGGTAATATTGCTAAATTCTTTGTGACTTGATCAATAGCATTAATACTGCGTGTGTGATGTTTCTTGACTAACTTGTAAATCTTGGTTTAATGCTATAGGCCACTAAATTTGGTTAGTTATGGTGAAATATAAACACTCAAAGAAAAATTTAAATCGAACAATACTTTCCTTTATGCATATATTGTGTAAGAGTTAGTTTACTATTTCATTATACAAACTAAGTGAGTGATTGTTAGAATAGTTTATTAATGAAATAATATTTTAAAACTTGTTGAAAATTTAAAGATGTATTTTTACTCGAGAGTGGCGATGGGGGCGAAATTGCGAATCCAATCTACATTTTCAGTTTGCAGTTACTCACTAGTTACTTTCTATCTATGGAGAGAAATCATAAACCTTTTTTGCGATTTCAGGTTGCAACTTCTCCTAACGGCATATTTTTTTGAATATTTTGGCACCTTTTCAATCAAATTTTGCCACCTTTAGGTGCCAAAAGACATGGTGAATGTCTCTGTTGTTGGTAATAGTTAATGATGAAAGAATTTATAAATTAAAGATGAAGAATTTTATCTTTAAATGTTGGAAATTGGACATAAGTGAGCCATGAGTCAAACCACGGCTAGTTTGGTCACTGATCAAGGCCACGGCAGGTTTAAAATGATTAGCCGCTGCATGAGCCGCGGGTAAGAAGACCGCAGCTCATTGATCAATTGAACAGAATGTTTCTTTTTTTAGCAGCGGCCGCTGCATGGCTCACGCCGTGGCCACGAACAGAAAGTTTTTGTTTGCTCACGGACAGAAGAAAAGTGTTAGCTGCGGACAAAAAGGCCCCGGTGCAAGCCACGGCTGACTCTAGTAAAAGTACGTTAAAATTTTTTGTTTGCAGTTTTGAAGAGTTTTCTTCAAGAGTTTTTTCTAACAGACACAATGCATTGCTTAGGAAGAAGCTTTAATGTCCAGAAGACATGATTTTATTCATTTTCAATTGAAAAGGTGCCATTTCATTTGAATGTCATCAAATGAAAAGGTATCCATTCATGGATTATTGTCTTCAAAAGACATGAACATTCAAATGGATGTCTGAGAAAACTCTATAAATATTAGGGCTTTAGACATTCTGACCATTAGAAGCATTATTCTTCCTTAGATTGCAAAAACTACTAAACTCATTAGACATATTATTCTCTTACTTATTCTTTGGGAGTATTTCTCTTTTGCTAGAGGGAAATACTAGTTTTGACTTTATTATTCTTAGAGGAAATTGCTATTAAAACTCAAGTAGCATTATAGTTGAGGCAAATTTTCTCAAGGAAAGTGATATACACGTCAAAGCCTATCATTTGTACTACGGCCTTTCATAGTCTTTCCAACTATTTGTACACAAAAGTCTCCAACATCTGTATGAAAATGGGTGTGTAAACCACCATCATTACTATAAATAAACAAGGCTCAAATAAATAAAACTAACTTTTTGCCATCTTTGATCATTTCTTCTTTGAGAGTATTTTGAATTTGCTGTCAAAGTTTCGAAGTTCTTATTATATCTTAGAGGTATATTGCCATTATCCAAAAGCAAATTATTAAGTGTAATGGGGGACAACAAACACCTTAATATTCATTTTGTTATCTTTTGATTCTTTGAATCAATTTCTTTGCAACCACTCCCTTTGATCATCATCACTGCTAAGAATGTTGTTCTGTATGCACATGCCCCTGAAAAGAAACCACCTCTTCCAAATTTTGTAGAAGCAAGTCCATCCAAGACGTTGCAATGTAATTGTAGTTCTTTAGTTTTGAGATGCCTCTTGCTGAATTGCTTTAACTAATTTTTTTTTTATTATCAAATTTGTATTACAACATATTTTACCTCACACAATTGAAGTGAGACTCTCAGTAATGTATTAGAATATGATTACAGAATTTTTACCACACACATTAAGAGTGTGACTTCTCGTATACCTATCTACCTCGGGATTTGAACTCCCGACCTCAGCAGGGGACTATTTTTTTTTTGAAATGATATTTATGATCCATTAGGTTTGCATAGTTTTGAATAGTTGTTTTGTGACGTGATTGTGGGATGATAAGCTACTTACAAGTGAGCAATCAGCATGTTATTCGTGTCACAATGTAGGACAGAACAGCTATGCAAAGTTTATGCTCGTACATTAACCTGTTCGACATTTATGAATGAAAGACAGCTATGCTATTAGTTAACTGCCTTTGCTTTCATATACTAATGAGCAATTGCGGGCATAATATGATTTGTTCCGCAAGTTGGATTGTCCTTAAGAGCTACTGCTGCATTTTAAATTGTGAATGGCCTATACAATTGTTTAATTCTTGGAAAAGAATTTGCAGGTCCTTGCAACGGTACATTATTGAATTGAAGGAGTTCAAATGATTGCATTTCCAATATGAAGTTTAGATGACTACGGGTCTTTCCAATTGGCTGAATGTTTTATTCTCTGAAATAGTTGCTCTTACGGATTGCTCATGTTCGGGCCTCAATTTCAACCTTAAAATTATGTCAAACAAGTCATCTTGCAAATTAATGAATGGTATTAAACATTTGTTCCATTTAAATGTTGAAAACTCAATTTTTAAATTTTCAGCTTCTTTCATTTTTTTTTTCAGGTGAGCCTGCAAGGAGCTGCCCAGTTCACTCTAGCAGCTCTGTATGTTGATAACTACCTTTCTTTTTAAACAAGAGAGAATATTTTGAAAACAAAGTATTACTTAAAACTAGCAGGTTTTTGAAGAAGAATGATGAATTTTATGTACTACTAAAAACTAGCAAGTTTTTGAAGAAAAATGATAAATTTTTATTAAAATTTACTACTTTTTGCCGAAACAAGAGTTATTAAGATATATACTATGTAAATACTTCCCATTAAATGAGAAATTTTATACCAGCTATTATTATGACATCTCTTGACTTCTGAGTACAACAAAAAATCATTTGAAAATATATATAACTTCTTAATGACCACATGATAGTTCTGTTCCATAACCTGCTTATAAAATTACACAAGATAATCCCAATACTCGGTCAACATTGTAAAATCCAACACACATAACACTGACAAAGTGTAAAACTTTTACAAGATAATATTGGGTACACAAGTCTTGGCACCTTATAGCCAATAAAACACAACCATGGTGTTCCATCGTATCTACCACCATTATTTTGTGGTATTTCTATTGGTTTTGTAATACAATGTGAAACTAATACATGGTACCTCTTATACATGTAATATTTTCTCCAACTATAATTATTTTTACACCCAAATGTTATTCAACCTATTCTCTTTGAAATCATTTGCACATTAAAAGCGATTCAACCTAACATTCCTTCACAGGTATAGGTTTTCAATGAAGAGTCTGTAAGCATATGAAAATTGAATTAAGTCACCAAAATCATGATAAAGTCTGTAAACACCAAACAATGCAGTTTAACAAAAGAGTATATCATACATACAAATGTACAAGGTATATCAAAGTTTGTAATCAATGCTGTGTTTCTACCACCAACCATTCCTCAAATGTAATAATAAGCATGCAGCAAAATAGACCCTTATACGACATGTTCAACTGATTTACATTTATCTAGTTTAGGTCTCTATTTTGAGCAGAGAATTAAGAGACGTGCTATTAAATCGCTGGGCTAGGCCTCTGATCACAAGTGCAATTACATCTCGCAAATGCCGAGTCTGCACCATCAAATCCACTTCATTCTCACTATCTACAACAATTCTGAGTCTATGTTGATCATTTCTGAAAAGCTCCACCTGCATGACACAAGAAATATGAGTTTGACGTCAAATTTTTTGCACTCTTTCTTTTCCTTTTTTTCTTTAGCATGAACTAAGGATAACGGTATGTCTAGTCTTGCCAAAACTACAACCTGTAGAGACTCGCAAGCGTTGTGACTGTCCATACAGCTTATATTTTGCATACATAGAAGACTTTTCACGTCATACGTTAAATACTTTGAACAATATTTATGCAAGAAACAAATAATTTACTAATCAGAGAAACCATTTATTGAGCAATCCATAAGAAGGAATACAACCACTATATGTTGCCTTTATTTGTCAATGTGCAAGTAAAGCACATGACAATTTTGATATAAAGGTTACAAAAGTAAAAAATATCTTTCAAATTCTATGAAGTTCAAATCTTTTGCTCAGTCTTTAAAGTAACTAGGTTTCATACTATTACACTAATGGAAGTGATATGTAGTTCATCATAAAAAAATAAAAGATACTATACATGAGAAAAAACAATCTCTAATTCCTAAAACTATCGAAGGCTTTTCCCAAAAAATTGTTTTGCTTTGAGCAAAAGCATTACTCTAGGAAATAGAACAGAGTTGGTTCTCTAAAATTTTATTTATAAGGGATGATTAGCTTATTATGATTTAATATAGCGTCAACTGCGCTTTGAAAATTCCTATCACACTGCCATGCAAGATACACTTTCGGTCACATTCCTTAGCTACAGATTTTTCGCTCAAGTTTTGTTTTCAGAGCGTGCTTCGGGAACCATTAAAGAACCTGGTATCCAACTCAAAACTAATTGGCAATTAATGGAGCGGCTGAAGGTCTTATTACTAGTTTACAAACACACAGGAAACTGATGTAGGATATGTATATGTTAAAAGGTACGAATATTTAAAGTTATACAGTCAATCCTTTTTAAATCTAAAACGGAACTCACTAGTTAGATATAGGTAGCAAATTTTTGTTTCCTCGCATTACCAAGAGTATCTGTCACTCTTAACTACTTAATCTTCCAGACATAGTATGGAGAATTTTGTTTTCTGTAAAGACCACATCAGAAAAAATGAAACAAATTCTTACATTTGTACAGATAACTCCTAATCAAACTAAAGTTTAGTTTTATGGATTGTCTGGAGTTCAAACACCAGAATTTTGCTTGGTCATCTTATAGAGTTAAGATTATAGAGAACTGATCACCCTGAATTTCTAACATTATTAAGCTAATCTTTGGGTGGATAATTTGGCCCCAAGTTTCTTGGTAGAAGAACAAAGATGAATCAACCGGAACAATGGACATAACAAAATATGAAAGTCAGCAGGAAAAAATATACAGAACCACAAACTACAGAGATTCATTTGCAGAAACCACTAACTAGGAAAATATGGAACCTCCAACATCATCAAACAAAACTTACATGGAAAGGTGGGGCATAACTTCCCCGAATTTCGGTTGTTGGAAATGAAGTTTTAGAGCCTGGCTTCACGACCTTGACTCTCTTCCTATTAACTTCCAAAATTCTTTTTTCTAGATTTCCAAGTCCAGGAACCTGCAATACAGGAAATTCAACACGACTCCATGTTTTTTAGCATGATCAGATAGACCAAGTTAGACAGAATACAGAACAGAAGATATCCACCTTCTTAGAAGAACGATCCTTGTCGCACAATACCTGCTTACAAGGTGCAAAACAATGAGCAATTTGTTGGTGAACCAATTTATGATCTCAATCTAGACAACATAAAACAGAAACCAAGGAGTCCATCTCCCAACCCCCAACATGAAAAATAAACAAAAAAGAAAAAAATAAACATATATGCGTATCAACGATACTCAAAAGTATATCATGAAAACCATAGAACAGACGAATTTATGTTTTATTAGAGAAGGACATCAAACAATAAAATACTAGAATGTATAGAAATTCAAAAGGGTCATTGCAAAGTATGTAAAACAGGCAGGATGTAAAATATTAAGTAAATGCTCAAAAGGCAAAATAGCAGGCATTATTTTCTTTAAAGAGCTAAGGTTAAAGGCAGTAAACTATCATCTCTATTGCTTGTAAATGACAAACTAAAAGAGATGACTGATTTGAAAACATGATTTTGTAGATTCAAATGTACAAGAAAATAAATGCTGAGCAAATCAAATATCTGCATAACAAGTGAACCAAGAACCATAATATAAAATAATATAAAGAACATAAATAACCTCAAACTTGACGGATCCAAGATCGAGCTTCATCTTCACTTCCTTAAGAACGTCAGGTTCTGCAATTAGATCAAACATGAATAGCAGCATGAACCATCAAAGCTTCTTTCCAAACATTTCAAAATAAAGTTGAGCCAAAAAATGGGGCTTTTAGGAACTCCATCAAGTAAAAGAAATTCAAAATTGTGGAGGAAAGGACCATGCAACAATAAGTAAAAAATGGAAACAAGAGATTTGAAAACATTCCAGTGGTCTAGGGTTTTTGTTCCTCATCTTAGAATGAGAATTTAATTTGGCTTCTTCCTTCTACCTCCTCTCCGAATAAGTTTTGAAAAGAAAGGGTAAAAATAAAGGTGAGATGATCTTCTTTCAATATGCCTCCCTTTCCCAATCACATTTTCGCAAAGCACTTAAATGCTTGTTTTTTAGACATTCACCCAGGTCAACCCCAGCAAACACAGGATTTTATACGTGTGAAAATTTCTTTTTAGTTTTCAAATAGCAGCCCCAGCATCCGATTGGGTCGCGACTTGCAAGTAAAGATAAATTTTCTGGACAAACCAATTGTTCAACTCTTTGTCTATATAACTGGATTAACTCCTACATAAATCAGGAAAACACAGTCTTACAACAACAAAGGAAAAAGAATAACGACCCAAATTTCCTTTACAGGAACAAGGACAAAGGAAAAGTTATACAACAGAAAAATGAAATCGAAAGCAAAAACAAGAACACTACATAGATTTAGCACCCCAAGCACAAGGAAAAGGAGCAAGATTGAAGAATCTGACTTTCTGAAGCTTGAAAGATATATATAGGCGAATTATCAATTCAGAAAAGATCCATCTAAACATGAACCAAACGCTCCATCGATGCTCAATTTAATAACATCAAAAAGATATAATGGTATACAAACCAAGAAAAAGAAAAGCATGATGATTTGTGCAACAAAGGTGACAAAAAAGACGCATCAACACTGCAACCTATTATTACAATTCAAAAAAAGACCTCAGACAATCAACAATAAAAATGGTTATGAGGATTTCATAAGGAAATTAACAACAAACTATTAAAATTACCAACTCCAATGGGCTCTGTTGACACTGAAGAAGGATGCCCCTCTACTCCATCTTCTCGAACTGGAGTATAAATTGCCACCAGCCTGTAGCCCACATCATCAACATTGGCTTCATACATTCTTCCAGTCTCCCCTGCAATAGTACACAGCCCCCATATGATTAACATGACAACAGGGGATGAAGTGATACCATTTCAATTTTTGCGCTCGATCTTTATGTCATGCAAATGCAATTAGTACTTCCTCCATCCCATTTTATGTGTCGTGCTTCCCATTTTTGTTTATCCCAAGATGAGTGTAATGATTTGAAAAGTCAAATAAATAAGCAACACCTAAATAATTACATCCCTCTTTTAAAATTTTCAAGAAAAGAATACTAGTGTAATGAATACCCACTTAAATTTAAAATGAACGGCATATGGGGAACCTGTTTTTAATCTGTTGATGCGTCAAAGTTCACACGACACATAAAATGGGACGGAGGAGTAATATATTTGGTGTCCTACTCGCTTCATAAATTATATCACTCACTTACATGCACAACAATAAGATTTTTAGCTTCGATCAAGGAACATGAGGCATACTGATATGCTTATGGCTACCATAATGAGCTTATGCAGAACAAAATGGCACTTGTGATGTACTGATAGAGTTTCAACGGGTAATTCAAATTAGCACTCTAAACAGGGATAATATTGTAAGTCTAGTACTGTTGCTCAGTCCTAATACATAAAATTGAGGCAGGATAGTGAAAAGACAACAGCCGTTCTCTTTCTCTCTCTCTCTCTCTGAACTTGATCTGGGGTTTCATCTGAAATTCCATGGTAATCAGGCAATAACATGGGCCCCAAAGTTACTGCATATAACTATTTCTTCTAGTCTCTTATTATATTGAATATAAACTTTTCCTTTTCTGCATATAATTCACAGCTAGCTAGATGTTTACGTTACCATGGTTTTTAACACCAAGGAAGCATAAAGCGAAGGCATTTTACACAGAATTACGGGCTCTATTAACCATTAGAGTCTAGACAAGAAATTGAATAGATCTGAGAACTCAGATTTCGATTTGGTGAAGCCTAAGAAAGGAGGGAAACAACCTGATAGTTATGATCCAATAGTATTGGTTTTCATTTGTGTTTCATTCCTTTGTTTGGACCCTTTCTAGAACCGAAAAGAGACTAGAATGTTGACAATCAATAGCAAAGAAGCAACTTCAGCAAACAAGTGAATTATGTATGTGACAGGTGCAGCGGATAATCTTGGACCCCAGATTACTCCAATGAAGCTTGATGAAAATAACTATCCTGAATGGAATCTTGCTGCTTGAGTTTAACTAGTGCCACTGAGCGTACAGTAGACAAGGACAATTTAGATGTTCTCATTTATTCCAACCCACAATTCTCCATTTGTTCCAACATGCTTGAATCCTACGCGTAACATCTTTATCTATTCCCCCATTTTCTTCAAGGATAGATCCTAAACATTTAAACTTTTAGATGCCTTTAGATCATGCCCACCAATTTCCACATTTACCCTATTTCTACCTCTATGGGGTGACACCCCATATATTCTGTTTTGACCCTACTCATGGTAAAATAGTAAAACCTTTCGATTCTAATGTCTTTCTCCAAGCTTCTAGTTTAGCATTTACTCCCTCCTCCATCTCATTGATTAAAACGATATCGTCTGAAAACTACATTCAGGAATTGCTTTCTGCAAATGTATAGTAATCTCGTCAATTATTAAGGGAAAGATGCATGGTCTCAAAGCTGATCCCTAGTGGAGTCCTATAGTATTTGGAATTTCACCTAATATTCCTACTAGTGTCTTAACAAAAGTCATTATATCTCGATACATATCTTTTATAACTCCTATATAAGCTACCCTCACCCCTCTCCTTTTCAATACTCGCCACATTATATCTCTATAAACTCTATCGTATGTCTTTTCAAGATCAATAAATACCATATGTATATCTTGTTTTATCTCCTTATAATGCTCACATAGGCTTCTTATTAAATGTATAGCTTCACATAGGCTTCACATTGTAGACCTCCCTAGCATTAAACCAAATTGATTTTCTACCAAATTGATTATCTAATATCTTAGTCTCTTTTCACAACCTTGTTTCTGTTACTCTTTTCCATGGTTGCATAGAGTGACTCATTGATTTAATACCCCTATAATTTGCTCAGTTTTGTATATTTCCTTTATTCTTATATAAAGGTACAAACACACTTTTTCTCCCTTGATTAGGCATTTTCTTAGAAGTGATATAGACAAAAATTTTGCTGAAGAAATTAGAAGTGAATTTTTTAACAACTATTGAAGCTTTATTCTGACAACAAAGCTGCCATTAACATTGTGAACAATCTAGTACAACATGACGGGACCAAACACAATGAGCTAGACAGACATTTGTTCATGAAAGGTTTGTACCTGGAGAGTTGTGATTGCAGTATGTTCTGTCAAGCAAACAACTTGCTGATATATTCACTAAAGAGCTGTATAAGACAAAGTTTCAAGAATTGTTAAGCAAGCTAAGCATGATTGACATCTTTGCTTAGCTTGAGGGGGAGTTTAGTGATAGAGTTGTGATTAGTAATTCTAATTGGATTATTATTAATACTTGTATTGCTGATCAGCCTTAACAATAAAAGAGAGGTAGGATAACAAAAAGAGAACAACCGTTCTCTTATTCTCCTCCACCATCTCCCCCCCCCCCCCTCCCGGGGGGGAGGGGCAATCTTGACATTGGTTTCGTCTGAAATCTCAATATTATTAAGCACCAATTTCTCCAATGCTTTGCATTTCAGTTCATTATGCTCAGCCCTAACTGTAAAAGACCAAGTGTCTGACATAAAATTTGAAATTTAAAGTTACAGTGGTATATAAGGCATTAAGTGAGTACAATTACCAACTTGACCAATGATTTCAAGAGTCACAAGGCTAAAGCTTAATAGGTTGTTAAAGCTCTTAATAGAGCAGTTTGCCTACATGACCTATTCATAAGTGTCATGCAAGGCTACGAAGTGCTTAGAATGAGCCACTTCAAGAACCTTTGAACCACCTTTAGATTCCTACACATCCAGCACACAGGTGTGACTCTGGCTTTCAACAGATTGCACTGGATCTTAGCAAGGTTGCTAGGCTTCTACGGGCTTGATTATGGTGCCCAGTGTCCCACATCAGATACAAAACGATTGTTTGAATCCCATACAAGGCCTTAGTAGGAGGACTATTAATGAATTCACTTATGGCCAATGATTAAGGACGAAAAGCTGTTGGGCTAGTGCTCAATTCTAGGCCATTACACTGATTTTCCAGCTTTCCCTACAGTAAAGGAATAACAACTGTCCTATTTTAAGAACCAAAAAGTTTCTGTTTTTAGGAGGGGTTCTTGTTTTATGATCCCAAAATATCAATATAAGAAATTTGGAGGCGGCAGAACAAATATATGAATAACACGATCCTAAGCAAAATACTAATCAGGCTAAGCTAAGCCTGCACGTAACTAGATACTCCGGGCAAGCAAGCATAAGTGCTAAGAATAATTTTCATAAGACAAAATAATCAGAAATACTTTGACCTTCTAACCGGAGTGACTGACAATTTTTTCAAATCATGCAAATTGGAACAGGACAAGTGTCTCCAGCTTGTGACATCTGCTTTCTTGTATGCCCTGACTGCTTCAAGTCAAATCCAATACTTTCAAAATCCAAGAAAGAGAAAGAATGGCTTCCAATGCTGATATTTGTTTTATTGACGAGAGCCATCCTTATGTACCATGAGGAAGATTGGAATGAAAGTGTACAGGTATATTTTAAATATTGAAAATTGCTCTCATTTCTCTCTCTATTAGTCTTTGCACAAATTTATGAATGAAAAAAAACATTTATCCTGCCAACTACAGTTGGCATGACCTCCACAGCACTATTATATTCTTCAATCAACTGAACCATTTCTTTATTTTGTATATGAACTTTGAACTCTGAAAATTTTACCTTGGTATAATCAAAAGAAAATTCACACAAGCAAGTTAAGACACATCTGCACCAGCTCAAAAAAAACCTATAGATAACTTCATACTTGCCATTCACTTTTACGCAGTTCTCACTAACCACACACAATCACATGATAAACAAGGAAAGAAAGAAAAAGAGACTCAAGGGATTCAGTTCAGCATTTCTTTACCAGGAATAGAAATGAGGTCAGGACTTCCAACCATCGACCTAAGCCACTGGATTTTACTTTTGCCTTCTTTTCCTCCACTATAAATCCCGCGTACAGCATATAAATTGGTATGAAAACCTCTACCCTCAATCTCCAGCTTATCCACCCTGGGAATCCCTGAAAAAATAATCAAATGTAATAACCATTATATGGAGCTCTTCACAAAGCTGAAGATATTGACACTAACATGAGAGAGAGAGAGAGAGAGAGATTTATCACTAGAGAACAAGTACAAGCATGAAAAAAACCTAAAAACTAATATAGCTCTTAGCTTATAGTTGATAGCTATGATTACTTATTACTACCTTAAAACAGTATACGCTTGTTCTAAACAGCTTCTGCTTTTATTAAACTGATTATGAAAAAACTGATCATTGAAAATTAGGATAATTTCACAAACCTCCCCTGAAGTTTATGACAATTTCACATACCCCCCTCTGGTTTCAAAATCACACTTATCCTTAGTATTAATTACCAAAGCATATGGTGAGTTTTACTTCCAAATTTACCCCTGTCATGCTCTAAAGAATTTAAACCCCTTCTTTGTATCCTCTTGAAATTCCCTTTTCCTAAGCAGATAATTGGAAAAGTTTTACTAAAAGCTAAGCTAGAAGGTGAACTATAAAAAGATTTACAAACGTCTTGTTCTCTCAGTTTTGCATGTGTTATACTTTTAAACTTACAGAAAAGTGTATATTTTGTTCAGAAGCATGTACAAATGGCCTTTATATGAAATATCAAAGATTATGCTATCTTAATGAGTTAGGGATTCAAGCATGCCGTTTTTTCACAAATCTTCCCTACATAATTTTATCCCTTTTTTAAAAGATTGTCAAGGGCATATCTGGCAGTAAATTCAGTGTGACCCTGGAAATCAATATCTAATTGACATGGGTTGAATATGTTAAGGAAGACTCAAAACAAGGAAGGCAAGTTTAATTTTGAAAACATTAGGGGAGATGAAAATTGTCACAAACCTCGGGAGGTTTGTGAATTTACCCCCTTGTGAATATTCATTTTTTCAGTTTAAATGTTTTGAAAACCTAAAAGCTGTTCTTAAAGGCACATAAAGAGCACCCTCTCTGAATCTGCTTTTTCTAACTTAAAATAAACTAAAAATAGAAGCCAAAAACAATTGAGAAAACCCAAAAAAAAAAAAAAAAAAACCTTTTAGCTTCAGAAAGAAGGCACAATCAGCTGAATTTAAGCTCTTCACAGTAAGCCCTAATATAATTTTCATGTAGAGTATCAAGACAAAATTCATTATTTAAATGATTCCTCTAGTTGTCATCTAACTACTTTATATTCAAAAAATCCATGATTACTCAATGAAAAATTATTTGGTTATTTACATTCCAAAACTATTATCCTTAACAAAAAATGACAAGTATATTTTTCAGTATTTGCAATATACGAACCAGCTACTTTTGTTTCTTCAAAATTTTTTAATTTGAATCATGATTGTATATCCAATAAATTGCGATATTCCTATGGAATGTGTTTCTATTTGATGCTGCATTTAGGTGCCGCTGGTTCCGGTTCCTTGAAATGGTGGAACTAGGCATGGCCATGGTTCCATTTGGAACCGGGAACCGGACCGGACCTAACAGTATTGGAACCAGAACCGCCATGGAACTATAGGTTGGTTCTCAAAAAAGTAGAACCGGAACAGAAACCGCCAGTGCTGGAACTGTAAATTTAAAAAAAAGAAATGGGTTAACTGTTTCTTTCTTCTATAAAGAAAGAAAACCGTTGCTTCTAGCTGTTTTTTTTTTTTCAACAGCTATTTATTCAACGGTTCTTTTATTTTTTTTCTTATTTACAATATTACCACAAATGTTTTCTATAAAGACTTCTTAACTCGTATTTTTTCTTCCACACCAAAATTCATCTTCTCTATCTCTAATACACTTAATTCTTCATTTACTCCTAATCTCTCTATTTTTTTTTCTAATTTGCTCACTCTCAATTTATTTATATTTTAGTATTTATTCAATTCATCTAGTATTTATATGTATAAGTATTAAATTATTATTTATAAATTTTTTATTTTAACCTATCTACGGTCAAATTGCAAGTTTTGGTTGTGGGAGCTCATCAACAAGCAAGGGCAAAAATATTTTGTGCAACATCAACCCAATTGAAGTCTATGACGTTGATATTCCAACTCAAGAAAGTCAAAACATGGAGACCATTCTCGAATAACAAACAATTGAAACCGAAGGAGAAAAAAGTCAAGCTCCTAAGTCCGATATCTTCACGAAATACTTCACCAAATTTGATAATGTAGTGTATTTATTCATAAAATCTGTATCGCACATTCATTCTTCATAAAATAATAATAACATAAAAAATATGATATTTTTTTTAAGGTGCGGTTCTGGTTCCTTGAAAAAGTGGAACTAGAACTGCCGATTCCGAAACCGTCCCCAGAATCGCCCTATATGGTGCAGTTCTGGTTCCACCATTTCAAGGAATCAGAACTAGCAATTCTGGAACTGTGGCCATACCCAGAATCGCCCTATATGGTGCAGTTCTGGTTCCACCATTTCAAGGAATCGGAACTGGCAGTTCTAGAACTGTGTCCATGCCTAGGAGGAACCAGATCCGGAATCGGCGGTTCTAGTTCCACTTTTTCAAGGAACCAGAACCGCTTCTTATAAGACGATTCCGGAACCAGAACCGCACCTTAAAAAAAATATCATATTTTTTATGTTATTATTATTTTATGAAGAATGAATGTGCGATACAGATTTTATGAATAAATACACTACATTATCAAATTTGGTGAAGTATTTCGTGAAGATATCGGACTTAGGAGCTCGACTTTTTTCTCCCTTGGTTTCAATTGTTTGCTCTTCAAGAATGGTCTCCATGTTTTGACTTTCTTGAGTTGGAATATCAACGTCATAGACTTCAATCAGGTTGATGTTGCACAAAATATTTTTGCCCTTGCTTGTTGATTTTGAGGATGAGCTCTCACGACCAAAACTTGCCATTTGACAATAGATAGGTAAAAATAAAAAATTTATAAATAATAATTTAATACTTATACGTATAGATACTAGATGAATTGAATAAATACTAGAATATGGACAAATTGAGAGTGAGCAAATTAAAAAAGAAATCGAGAAATTAGGAGTAAATGAAGAATTAAGTGTATTAGAGATAGAGGAGAGAAGATAAATTTTGGTGTGGAAGAAAAATAAGAGTTAAGAAGTACTTATAGAAAACATTTGCAGTAATATTGTAAATAAGAAAAAAATAAATAAAAGAGCTGTTGAAAAAAAAACGGCTAGAAGCAACGGCTTTAAATCCGTTGCTTAATAGTTAAAAAGAAATAGTTGTTTTGTTTCTTTCTAGAAGAAAGAAACAAAAGAAACAGTTTTTTTGTTTCTTTCTAGAAGCAAGAAAGCAATGGCTTTCTTTCTTTCTTTCTTTTTAGAAGAAAGAAACAGCTAACCCATTTCTTTTTTTTTATTTTTTCTTTTTTAATTTTTTTATTTTATGGTTCCAGAACCAGTGGTCCGGTTCCAGTTCTATTTTTTTGAGAACCAGAACTGGAACCGTGACTACAGTTCTGCGGTGGTTCTGGTTCCAGTTCCAATACAATCCGGTCCGGTTCCTAGCTCCAAATGGAACAATGGCCATGCCTAGCTACATTCATGGAGACAAAAAAAAAAAGGGGGGGCAAGTACCCTTATGTCCCATATAGGCATTGAGGACATGACAATCAACTTACCTAGCACAAGTTAATAAACATCAGAAACAAGCTGTTGAAGACATGAGAAAATTCAGGTATAAGTTTACTTGTTTTATCAGTGCCTTCCACAAGGCACAGGAATTATAAAGTTGAAAACTGATTGAAGTACAGAGAAAAGAAAAGTATCAGAAACACCAACATTTGTCTTCATATGGATAAAAGGGTAAGAATTTATGGGATTGTGACGGAAAAATGAATAAGATAGTGACAAATTTTTATTCTTTTCATTTAGCAACCTATTATCTGGTAGTTGCTAAGGATAAAATTTGTACATTTTCATATGATCCACCAGAAATTTTTCATATCCGTAATACCTAAGGGACATAATGTAATGATATGAACTCCAAAACCCAAAAATTTTTATCCTTTATGTGCAAAATGTTTAAGTATAATATGGATTCCTCGTCCACCTTGTATACCTAATGAAAAAAGAATGTACAGGACACTAGTTCCACTTTCCATTTTTCAGCTTTTAAAAAAGGAATTTTGGAGCCAAGGGGAGAAGGATGAAGTGGAGAATGGGGCAAGAATGGCCACGAACACTTAGGACATACTCATTTTTGTGTACTGCATGCATGTAGCACTTGTGGTGCAAGTAAAACAGTAGAAGTTGTGAGGCTAAGTAAAAAAAAATATTTCAAGATTCTTTAAGTCCCTCTTTTATTTTTTCCTCTCCGTATTTGTTAAGAAAAACTAATTGTTTAAGTCATTTCTAACAACAATCAAAGGGCATGAAACTTCCCATTGCAGCGTTACACTACCGTCTCATAAGATTTTCCATGAATATAATAATAAAGTTGCCTACTGTGTTGATTAACACAAAGTTACTTTCCACAAAATTTCTGTGAAATTTCAGTCTCCACCTTCTCCAATATAATCAATTAAAATCACTTTGGAACTACAAACAGAACTTGTGGTATTACTAAAAAATTTAAAAATGTAACTGAGACTAGAATATTACTAAATTTGAGATTTTAGTAGTCCACTAAAAGCATTATTCATAGCTGTTAAGAAGTAAAAAGTCCCACATTGGAATTCCAAAGCATTCTAAACTAGTTAATGAGGTCCATAGGCCACTCCACTCATTGCAATTGGTTTTGAGATTGAAGCCCATGATCTTTAACATGGTATCAGAGCTAGGCTTTGGGTTTTTTTCTTACTTTCACACGCAACTCGGTTCCTTCTTAGCCCGTTTCAGCTCTTGGGCTCTTGTCATCTATACCTTTCAGTTCTTGAGCTCTCTTCAACCCGAGTCACATGTGAGGGGGAGTGTTAAGAAGTAAAAAGCCCCACATTGGAATTCGAAAGCATTCTAAACTAGTTAATGAGGTTCATGGGCCACTCCACTCATTGCCAATTGGTTTTGAGATGGAAGCCCATGATCTTTAACAATAGCCAGTAATCAATTCTATAGGGAAGCAAATCTCTATTGAAATGTTCTGCTTGAAATGAATATTCTTTACAGATGCACTAGAGTAGTATTAGTTATTGGAAGTTAAAATTTTGATTTTGAGACATGAAATGAAGTCGGTCATTAGAAATCCATTAATGACTCTGATTATATGAAGTCAAAGAGTACCACCAAATGCAACATATACTCATTAATCTAGCAGGGCTTAGATTTGTTTTCTTTATTGTCCACATAGAAGACCACATAAAGACTCCTGAGAAACGATCATGTGTCAGATAAACTGGAAAGAAGGGCATTCAGTAGAACATCAAATTATTTTTAATATATCATTATGAGAGCAACATGAAAAGGTTATCTTATTAGAGATTCAATACCTGGCACCACAAAATCAGTTTCAGCATAAGCTGATTCGCTAGATCTTCCAAACACGTCGGTCACAATGCATTCACACCTCAGGCAGCGACCGATGTCTTCAAACCGCACCTTATAGGAGCAAGATCGCTGTGATGGAAGTGGTTCAAATGACCGACTATTCATCATTTCTGATGAACAAAACCTGCAGGACACCTCTTTAACACGGATAGCTATACAAATAAAACCATAAATTTATCCTGCACGAATGTCCAACAAATGAAATGCATGTACTTGGTTAAAAATATATATATTTCATTACATATAGAAACATATCAAGAGCATAGAAAATCTGAATGAATGTGTAGTGTATCTGACAATTCGGCCAAACCATGTTAATATCAAACCACCAGTCAAATACACATTATTATATTTTAGAAAGGTAAATGTTGGCCAAAAGCATAATGATGCAAAATGTCACAAGAAGCTGAGAAAAGTGCATTACCACTGGTATCTGACATCTTTCTTGTACTTTGCCCACACCTGCTGTTGACTTTCACTCTTTGGCATTACTTCAATAGCAGTTAGTAAATCCCCTTCAACTGCCTTCCCAGTCAGAACAAGCCTCTCGATCATTGGAAGCTCTGAAATGTCGTGCAATTTTATGTGCATACAGAAGGGGAATCATTTCAACACTAATGGCCTTATATCATGCACAGAAAAAGAAAACTATCTTGAAGAGAATTATCTGATTATTAGGGAAAGAAAACAGTCGTCTTTTAGAATAGGATTAGGCACCAATATAACCATTTTTTAAACCACATTAACCTCACGCACAAAGTATGGCCTACATTTGACGCTTTGCAATTTTCTGGAGTCCATATACATTCTTTACTTCATAATTACCAGAAAAGCTCTCAAATTTGATTTTTATTTACCAGGTTTGTAATGCATCAAGTACTTTGTTTTATTTATCAAGTAGTTAAATTAGTATTATACCATTAGGGTTTGAAGCCTAATATTTGAGCAGATAACAAATGTATATCCTAAGTATTTCACAAAAATTCATGCACAACTGCAAATCTAGTGATCCACAGGATAAAATAAGAATGTATCTATTGGAGATCAGTATCAAATGAAATGGTGCAACAGATTAAAAGTTAAACTCAACTGTATTTTTAGCCTGAAAAGAAAAGAATGCAGAAAAATTATATAACAGGAATAGCGAATACAGTACCAGGTAGAATCACATCTGTTGCCTCAGATAATCTAAGTTCTCCAACCACTGAATCTGAGCGGATAGGAGTATACCTGAAACATACACAAATACAATATAAGCTGCTTTCCTTGAAACCAAGTTAATAAGCATACTGAGCAGTATCATGGGTAGAAAACAGAACTCATCAAGATATTTAGTTGACAATGTTTAGGGTGGTAACAATTTTAGCATTCATGATCAGTTTACATATTAGCCCGTAAAAAACCAAAATCCTTAACAAATTAGAATCATCTCTATACTCGAACGTTGCTAAGGGTTGCAAAAAATTGATAAGCTTTACATAATGGACATTGTTCAACTACAACCCTTTCCAAAAAGCAATGATTAAGTCACTGCAAATGACAACAAACTAAGGCAGATCGTGCATAAACATCACCTAATCAACTGAATACAGTTTTGATGCCTAACCACACAGATTCTATTACAGTAAAGTGACACTGACTGTAACAATTATATAGTGCGTGAAATCTCTGCAGTTCTCCAATCTATAACCCATCTTTTCACTTCTTTTCCCACCTTTTAAACAAAGCAGATACCATTAATTGTGACTACATTTTTCTATAGTCACAGCTCACATAGCTTTCTAAGAAAATATTTTGCAATTAGTACACCAATAATCTTGATCAAGGTCCAGGATTTTAAGCCAAGCAAGTATTAGCATGCCATTACCTCCTTTTGGATTAGCTTTTTTCTTCCATGAATTGTGCTTTTTCCTCATTATAATACTTAAAATCCTTATCAAAAATCACTAAAGCAGACAAAGAACCATACAGAACCTCCTTTCATGTCTCAGAAAAGCACAAGATTGCCTCAAGGAGAATTGAGCCAAGAAAATTTGAACAGCAGTTAAGCTAGAGTCAAAATTTCCATTATTTTGTCAAATTTAGCTTATTATTCCCATCTTTTGGGTCCTGATTATGGAGCGTCTAAGCTCCTGAAATCAATTTCAGACCCAACATTTCTCCTTTTATTCCTTTCCAATTTGTTTGTTGCTGGTACTGTTCCACCTTTCCCCCAGGCTTGTCAATATTGTACAAATTTCATCATCATTTAAGAAGGGGGCTCCATTATATGATGTTCCGATGCAATTGACTTTTCCAGCAATTTTGTAATAACCTCTGATTTAATGTAATTCCTTTTACAAGTCTACTGACAGCTCATATGATTTTTCCTAGCAATCATATGGTATTTGTCACATTTGCAATTACCATTTTACTTTTTGCTACAAATAAGTTGATAGGAACTGTACAGTTGCCAAAAAGGTGTGACACTCATTTCTATCAACATGTAGCGTTGCCCTGAAATTGCTGGGCAATCTGAAAATCTGATTTCTCATTTGAGTTTTAGTAGAAGGCTAGATGTGGCATATACCACCTTTGTGGTTTTGTAGTCTTATAGAAAAAAAAAAAAATTGTAGAATCTCCAATGGAGCAACAAAATCTCAAACTCTGAAGGCAGATTTCTGAAACACCCTTACGCCTGCCTGTGGCCAACAAATCTAATACTGCTGACAGGCAATCTATTGTTGACATGAAATTCTATGTGTCTTTATACATGGATTCACACCCTTGGTGCACAGAACAAGTTCCTATACCTTCTCAAATTAAATAGTTCTTTAATTGAACTTGAAAATTAGGAAGTTCTGCAATAGCTAAGACAATTTCACGCTTCAAACAAGAAAAGCTGTCACTTAGATCTCATTTCATTGTGTTCTTCTTTTCTTATTGAAAAGATCCATTTTTGGCTTTTAAGAAATAAAATATTCACTCAACTTGTTTGCACTACAACATGCAAGTTCTTTGTGGAAGTGCATCAACCATTATGATTATTAGGCTTCAACTGTCAATCAACACCAAGCAAAAACTGCTGCTTGACTGCCTCAACCGGTCATTCGTGATTTTGCAAGTTACTTGAGATGAGCAATTCATAAAAGCTCTCCAAATGCTAAGAAAGAGGTCCAGAATGCTTACCCAAACAGCAAACAGCAATTGTAGTCTTCATCTGTGACTTCATAAGTTTTAGAATTTGCCCCATTAATCGAAGTAGTTGTTCCGTCATCTGTTTCTCTATACCAGCTAAATAAACTCAATCCTTCATATCCACCAAAATATTCTCCTTCACCAAGATAGATTCCAGAAGACAGCTCTTTCACACGAACATTGGAAACTACTGGGAGAGCTGTTACATGTTTCAACTTGACATATTAAGAACGAACCAAAATAAACAAAGCAAAAAACAAAGGACAATTTTTAAGAATACTTTTATCCAAGGAAAAGATACAACTATAATGCTTTAGAGTACAGACCACACAGCTTCCTGAAGTCAGCTGTTAAACAGCTCCTTTAAATAAGAAACAACCAGAACTACAATTCCTATAATATTCACTTTATCCATGCTATTTTAGATAAGCATTTCAATAGTCTTGGTTGCCTATTTAAAGAGGAAGCGCTTAAAGGAAATATGTATTTTAACCTGGAGAGACTGGAGCATCACAAATTGATACCAGTGGTTTTCCAACTTTGCCGTCTGCCCTAGTTGGCAGCCAATAAAAGGCCAAATAAGCTCCTACATCTTCAATTGATGGGGTATATGATCTGCCAAGAGATTGTTACTGAGTATATACTGACTTCATAATATACAGAAAGTACATAGACGGTGCAGAGTACTTACAATGTCTTGCCACATATACAAACATCTTCACTAGGATCAGATGTGTCCATCAGTTCAGATATATGAAGCTTATTCTTCATTCTGTACCAAATATACTCCCCACCACCTTCTTCACCTCCAAAGTATCTCTTCTGAGGGACAACCGTCTCAGCCTCGCAGCAATCAGGAATTACCAAATCCAAGCCAATGGGATCCCCTTTTTATGAGAAGGTTGTAAAAATTTTCCACAAAAATGATTATAGAACACCAAAACTGACAGAAGAAACTAAATTGTAGTCCAAATACTGTGAATCTAATCCACATAACAACAACTACAACTCCTACAAGTTACAGAAATTGATTAACACTTTGCATCAAGAGACTTAATTTTAATCTAAAGATGCTTAACATACTCTGATATTGTACATAAACCCAGCAAAAATTGATGGCAGGATTATGATTCAAGAACTGCAATTGTTGCTTTCATATTTTCAAACTTGACAAACTGTCCTCTGATATTTAACTTTCAGTTGTTCATCTGGACTAAGTCATATAACAGCATCCTATTATAAACCCGGAAAATGTATTCAATAGCAGAATTCCTTAGGCAAATAGTTGGTAAGGTCCTTTTTCTGAACAATTTTGTGCAATTAGCTGGATTTTAATACGTTCACTAACAGTTTGCGAGCTTAAATCTTTTAAGCCTGGAACAACATGCTTTCTATCTATGGAGCCAAATGTTATTTCCCTTTCTAATTTCTTAAGACCAACTTTTATCAGCCTAATAGAAAGGACCCTACATTTGACTTCATATCAAGATTCTGTACTTCATTTTTCGTTTCACATTTTGGGCCAATTCTTAGCTGCTTTTTGGGACCTGCTTTTGAGCTTCTGATTATGAAAAATCTGTTTTGCGATATTCTCAGGAGCTGTTTTTCCTTGATTATGGTTTATTTAAAGCTAAAATCAAAAGCAAGTACAGACCTGCTTTTCAGATTTTTCTAAAAGCAGCTTCGACAAAAAGCTCAGAGATTCTGACTTTCACAAATCCTTCACTCTTTTATAACAAATTGAGGTTGAATTATTATCAAGCAGGTAGATTCAACAGAAAAGAAGCCCGATAAAACATATTTTAAATGTGTACCGTAGATTAGGCAATTTAACATGACAGCAAAGTATTCTGTCAGATAGTCTAGACAAAATGAAACAAAAAAGATTTTTAGGTGACATAATTTGAGATACAACAATGTGTTGTGGAAAAATGTCTACAGTGACTTTCCTTGATTTGATTCGATGCATAACAATAGGCTGAAAAGTGGTAGTTACTCATCATAACAATTTAGTTAAATGCAAGGACAGTAATAAGAAAATTGTCTCCTACATGGAAAGGTTTAAATTTAGTTATTTGTAACTGGTAATGATACAATAATAAAATTTCACAAATATACTTACCAGGAGCAATTGGATCAGACACCAAACTCATACAGGTACCTTTGATCCCATCATTTCGCACAGGGGTGTAAACAAGTTCAATACATTCTCCAACGTCATTAAATGTTAAATCAAGAAACTCTGGAGGAAAAAGAGGTTGCATATCAAGCATCATCCAATAATCAGGGGAAGGAGAATAAACGAACGCAGATGAAAGCATACCCCCAGATGTTAGTTTTTCTCTGCCACCATTGCTCTTGACTCTAAACCACTCAAACAAGCAATCTCCCTTCTCCCTGAAGGAAAAAACTTCTGACAATTTAAATCAATGGTTCAGGAAAAAGCAATTGGAGATATCCTTAAACTAATAGCGGCACTTCTCACCCTCCACTATAAGAAGCAATGCAGCTCAAACGCTCCCCTTCAATCAGTGATCCAAGAAATTCAAGTGAGTGACAGGTCGGTGGCCCTGCAACAAAATATTACTTTTAAATGTCTAATATTTGAATTATAAGATGAGACATAGTGAAAATCAGAGATTACACTTCAACACATGAATTAAATGAGACATAGTTTATGGTTGCTGTACAACAAGAGAAGAATAGAATCCACACAATTGAACCAAAAAGTTTAGAATTAATGATAGGTGCACTTGCCAGGAACAATTGGTCCAACTTGCTCAGAGAGTACAGCAGGACCACGGGCCCAATCACTCCGGACAGGGTCACATGAAACTGATATAAAAAAACCAATATCATCCACTGATAGCATATGTGATGGAGTAGTAGCACCACTAATTTCATAGCGACTGCCATCTGAACTTGTCTGCAAATAAAACTACAACTAGTTAAAACTTCATGTATCAAACCACATAAGCTATGGAGATATGAATTACTTCTTGCAGAAGTGTTCAAGCAGAAGTGTTCAACTGAAAAGTCTGTTTTCTAAAGGAGATGATTGTTAAATCCAAATCAAGTTTGTAGTCAATATGATGCAGCACGTTATTAGTTACTATGCCCTGACCCTGAGTTACCATACAAAGGTTATTGTAGCAATATGTTTTTAGTTATTTCAAGGCTATACTTTTAGTTCCTTAATTATTTACTTAGTTGATTTAGGATCTTAGCTTTATTTAGTTTCCTTTTAAATTACTTTCTTGGTGTTGCAGATATGGTATATTATCAATTAGTGATAGTCTATCAATTAGCATTAATGGTACAGATATAGTATATTATCTATTAGTGATAGTATATCAATTAGCATTAATTACAAGATTGTTAATATCTCAATTAGCCTAATTAGAATCATTAGGATTAGTTACCTTGTATGATAATTGTCTAGATTCGTTGATGTATAGTGTCTAGGTTCATTTTGTACAACATATAAATATAGGCCCTTTGTAGAGAATACAATATACAATTTTCTTCTCCTTCTTAGTTTACATGGTATCAGAGCCATAACACCAAGATTAGGATTTGAATTTGAGTCACTCGTCTAAAGTGACTATTTGTCAACACCTCCATTGGTCCAGCAAGGAGCGCCACCAATCGACCGATCGGCGTTTCCCCAAAGTCCGGTGCTTTGTTTTGTCAAAACCAAATCTGGTGTGGCCTCTCTGTGAGACAGGTTTTGTTATTCTCTATTCTTATTTCAAGAGTTTGGAACTATCCTTTTGGTTCTGGAGTTTTATTTTTTGAATAATGGCTGAGAATAAGTCTGTAGTTATGTTTGATGTGGTTCCTGTGACGTCTAAAATCACATAACATAAACTTAGTATTTCTAACTATCTTGATTGGAGCAAAACAGTGCGTCTTTATTTGCGAAGTATTGATAAAGATGATCATCTGAATAATGATCCTCCGAAAGATGGTTTAGGACAGACATGGCTAAGAGAAGATGCAAGATTGTTCCTGCAGAGAAGGAATTCTATTGACAGTGAGGTAATTGGTTTAATTAATCACTGTGAATTTGTTAAGGAGTTAATGGAGTATTTAGAATTTTTATATTCTGGGAAAGGGAATATTTCGCGCATTTATGAGGCGTGCAAAGCTTTTTATCATGCAGAGAAACAAGAAAGGTCTCTCACAGCTTATTTTTTGGATTTTAAGAAAACTTATGAGGAGCTTAATATGTTGTTACCATTTAGTGTTGATGTGAAAATTCAGCAAACTCAACGGGAACAAATGGCTGTTATGAGTTTTCTGGCTAGTCTTCCGCCTGAATTTGAAACTGCAAAATCATAGATTCTCTCTGGTTCTGAAATCACTTTTAGTAGGATACTTCGCACAGAGAATTCCCAGTCTATTCAGCTTAGCAGTGCTCTTGTTAGTCGAAACAACGAATCTGAATTTGGAAGACAACAATACAAGAGCACTGGTAAAGGAACAGATACTCGAGGACAGAATTCAGTAGTAGTGTGTCACTATTGTAACAAGCCAGGTCATATAAAGCGTGATTGCAAGAAATTGCAGTATAATAACTAGAGAACCCAATCCGCAAATATTGCCTCTACCAATGATGCATCTGAAAAGTCTATTTTGATCTCTGCAAAAGAACTTGCAAAATTCTCTCAGTACCAATAATCTTTAAAGTCTTCATCTACTCCTATAGTTGCCATCGCCGAGTCAAGTAAACCGAAAACATGTCTTGTATCCTCATCCTCCAAATGGATAATTGATTCTGGTGCCACAGATCATATGACAGGTAATTCTAGTCTATTTTCTACCTTTCAGTCACACACATCTACATCCACTGTTACCTTAGTTGATGGGTCAACATCCCATGTTCTTGGATCAAGCACAATTAATCATACTCCATTGATCTCGTTGTCATCTGTCTTAAGTTTGCCTGAGTTGTCTTTCAATTTAATGTCTGTGAGCAAACTTACTCGCACTTTTAATTGTTGTGTCTCATTCTTTCCTGGCCATTGCTTATTTCAGGATCTTATGACGAAGCAGATTATTAGTAAAGGGCATGAGTCTAGAGATTTCTACATTCTTGACACACAGATGCCAAAGCCTATAGCTTGTTCTGGAATCGTAACCCCATTTGAAGTACATTGTAGACTCGGTCATCCTTCTCTCCCCTTGTTAAAGAAACTTTGTCCTCAATTTCAGAGTTTGTCTTCATTAGATTGTGATTCTTGTCAATTTGCCAAACATCATCGTGTTAGTTTGAATCCTAGAGTCAATAATTGGGCGAATGCTCCTTTTTGAATTAGTTCATTCAGATGTTTGGGGTCCATGTCTAGTTATGTTTAAAACTAGATTAAAGTATTTTGTTACTTTTGTTAATGATTAATCTCGTATGACTTGGTTATATTCTATGAAAAATTGTTCTGAATTATTTTCTCATTTTTGTGCTTTTTGTGTTGAGATTAAAACTCAATTTAACATTTCTACACAAATATTGCGAAGTGACAATGCCAAAGAATATTTTTCAAAAACATTTCAGTCTTATATGGTGCAAAATGGGATTATTCACCAGAGTTCTTGTGTTGATACACCATCTCAAAATGGGGTAGCTGAGCGAAAGAATAGTGACATTTGCTTGAAACTGCAAGAGCTTTATTATTTCAAATGCATGTTCCTAAACATTTTTGGACTGATGCAGTGTCTACAGCTTGTTTTTTAATTAATCATATGCCTTCATCTGTTCTTAATGGTGAGACTCCTTATCATAGTCTTTTTCCATCTAAACCTTTGTTTCCCATTGAGCCTAAAATATTTGGTTGTACTTGTTTTGCTCGTGATGTTCGTCCTCAAGTCACAAAATTAGATCCCAAATCATTGAAATGCATTTTTCTTGGTTATTCTCGTGTTCAAAAAGGGAATAGATGTTTGTCCTAGCCTTGACAGGTACATTGTGTCAGCTGATGTTACTTTTCTTGAAAACACACCTTTCACCCCATCTTCAGCTCATTCAAGTCAGAGGGAGGATGACGATTTGTTAATCTACACTGTCACATCCTCAGTTTCTCCTCTTGCTAAACTTCCAATCCTTCAGGTGTATTCTCGACGACAAAATCCTCCAGATGCATGTCTGGAACCAACTCCTTCATCATTAGATCCCATCTCAAGTGATGATCTTCCCATTGCTCTTCGCAAAGGTAAACATCAGTGTACTTATCCTGTGTCTTCATTTGTGTCTTATAGTCACTTACCAGACTCTTCTTGTTCCTTTATTGCATCCCTTGACTCCATTTCTCTTCGTAAAAATGTTCATGAAGCCTTATCCCATCCTGGATGGTGTAATGCTATGATAGAGGAAATGAATGCTTTAGATGGTAATGGTACTTGAAACTTGGTAAATTTACGTGCAGGGAAGAAGGCTATTGGGTGCAAATGGATTTTTGCAGTTAAATTAAATCCTGATGGATCAGTTGTTAGGTTGAAAGCCCGTCTTGTTGCAAAAAGATATGCTCAAATTTATGGAGTGGATTATTCTGACACTTTTTCTCCTGTTGCTAAGTTAACATCTGTCAGGTTATTCATTTCTATGGCAACTAATCATAATTGGCCTTTGCATCAACTAGATATCAAGAATGCTTTTCTTTATGGAGATCTTCAAGAGGAAGTTTATATGGAGCAACCTCCTGGGTTTGTTGCTCAGGGGGAGTTTGGAAAAGTTTGCCATCTTCGAAAGTCTTTGTACGGGTTGAAACAAAGTCCTTGTGCTTGGTTTGGAAAATTTAGTCAAGTAGTTGAAAGGTTCGGAATGCAGCAAAGCAAATCTGATCACTCTGTTTTCTATAGACAGTCTAAAGTTGGTGTTTTGTTAGTAGTATATGTGGATGATCTTATTATCACTAGGAATGATACTATAGGGATTTTATCTCTTAAAGTCTTTCTCCACTATCAGTTTCAGACAAAGGACTTGGGAATATTAAAGTATTTTTTGGGTATTGAAGTAGCAAGGAGTAAGAAGGGGATATTCCTCTCTCAGAGGAAATATGTTCTTGACTTATGGTCTAAGACAGGAAAATTAGGGGCTAAACCATCCACTACTCCAATGGTTCCTAATTTGCAGCTCACAACAGAAGGTGAGTTGTTTGAAGATCCTGAGAGGCATAGAAGATTAGTTGAAAAATTGAATTATTTTGCAGTAACTCGTACAGATATTGCATATTCAGTTAGTATTGTAGGTCAATATATGTCGGCTCCAATTGTTCATCATTGGGCAGCTATTGAACAAATTTTGTGCTATTTAAAAGGAGCTCCTGGACGTGGTATTTTGTATAAAAATCATGATCACACTAGTATTGAGTGCTTCTCAAATGCTGATTGGGCAGGATCTAAGGAAGATTGAAGATCCACTTCAGGATACTGTGTCTTTGTTGGGGGAAACTGTCAGAAGATTCAATTCTCAAATCAATCCCCCTAATCTAGCTATCAATCAATCCCCTTGATTTAGCTATCAATCAATCCCCCTAATCTAGCTATCAATCAATCCCCTTGATTTAGCTATCAATCAATCCCCTTGATTTAGCTGTCAATCAATCCCCTTAATTTAGTTAACTTATTTGTTAATACAATTAATGTATTTTATGTACTTTCCTAGTTAGATAGCCAATTAAATATGTTAATGTATATCTGTAGCCTATCAATTAGTCAATTAGCATAAATTAGGGATTTTCTTATTGTAAAACTAGTCTAGGTTCATTGTAACAGTTGTCTAGATTCGTCTTGTACTAAGCCTATAAATATAGGCCTAATTTCACAATGAGAAGATACAAGTTCCATTTCTCAAAATTCTCTGTGTTTAACATGGTATCAGAGCCCTTGATCTCTACATAGTCATAGTTCAGATTTTTTCCAGCCTTCTGTTCCTAGTTCTCTAGCAACCTCTTTACATAGTCAAAGTCCAGTTCTTTCCTCCTAGTTCGTTCGTATCCTCATGTCTTCAGACAAGGAGTCATTGATTCGTTTTAATGGCAAAAACTACTCAGCTTGGGCATTTCACTTCAGGATATATGTCAAAGGAAGAAATTTATGGGGTCATGTTGATGGTAGCAAACCTGTTCCTAAGCAAGGTACGGATGAATATGCCAAGTGGGAGGTCACGGATGCACAAATCATGGCATGGATTCTGGGATCTGTAGAACCTAACATTGTTTTGAATCTCCGACCCTCCAAGACGGCTGCCGAGATGTGGAATTACCTAAAGAGAATCTATAGCCAACAAAACGCAGCTCGTAGATTCCAGCTTGAACATGAATTATCCATGATTCATCAGGATAATCTCTCTATTTCTGAATTTTACTCTAGCTTTATGAACCTTTGGGCCGAATACACTGATATAATCTATGCCACCTTACCATTAGAAGGTCTTGATGCTGTTCAATCTGTTCATGAAATTGCAAAAAGGGATCAATTTCTTATGAAATTGAGATCTGAATTTGAGGGTACCAGATCCAATCTTATGAATCGAGATCCTGTTCCCTCCTTGGATATATGTCTCAATGATCTACTACGAGAAGAACAACGAATTTTCACTCAAGCAGCCATTGAACAACGAAGATCCACATCAGTTCCAATGGCTTATGCAGCACAAGGGAAGCCAAGAAGTAAGGACACAAGGGCTGTTCAATGTTTTTGTTGCAAAGGATTTGGTCATTATGCTTCGAATTGTCCCAAAAAATTCTGCAACTATTGCAAAAGAGATGGTCATATTATCAAGGAATGCCCGATCCGACCTCCCAAGAAATCTGAAACAGCATTTATTGCCTCGGTTGGCTCTTCTAGTAATGGTGGTTCCGCGGATATAGCACCGTCAACACAAAATGTTCCTACTCCTGCTCAAACTTTAACACCTGAGATGGTACAACAAATGATTCTCTCTGCATTTTCTACCTTAGGACTCTCAGGTAAACTCTTGTCTACTTCACCCACTTGGTTTTGTGATTCCGGAGCATCCAATCACATGACAAATAATGCTCAAAACCTTACCAATGTCAAGAAATATTCTGGAAACCTTGAAATTCATACTGCTGATGGCAATTTGTTACCCATTATAGCCACTGGTGATATTTCTCCTTCTTTGACTAATGTTTATGTCTCTCCAAGCCTTGCCACTAACCTTGTTTCAGTTGGCCAGTTGGTTGACAATAATTGTAAAGTAGAATTTTCTAAATCTGGTTGTGTTGTGCAGGATCAACAGTCAGGGAAGATGATCACAAGGGGGCCTAAAGTAGGACGTGTTTTTCCTCTCCAATTTCCTTCCTCACCCTGTCTTTCAATTCCTTTTGTCACTTGTAATCTCGCACATGTTGATTATCGAGTATGGCACAAACGTCTTGGACATCCAAACTCTAATGTACTCCATGATTTGCTAAATTCTGACTTACTCGGGAATAAAAAGCATGTTTCTATTAATGATGTCCAATTTGATTGTGATTCTTGTAAACTGGGTAAGAGTAAAACTTTGCCATTTCCTACTCACATGCCTAGTCCTGTTAAACCTTTCGAAATGATACATAGTGATTTGTGGGGTATGGCACCAATTATATCTCATGCTAATTACAAGTACTTTGTCACTTTTATTGATGACTATAGTCGTTTCACTTGGATTTATTTCTTGCATTCTAAAGATGAAGTGCTTTCTGCATTTAAACTTTTTCATGCATATGTCCAAACACAATTTTCAGCCAAAATTAAGGTTTTACGTTCGGACAATGGGGGAGAATATATGTCTCATTTGCTTCAAGATTTCATGCAGGCTAATGGAATAATCTCTCAAAGATCATGTCCTCAAACCCCACAACAAAATGGAGTAGCCGAAAGAAAAAATGGCCACCTCCTTGATGTTGCTCGAACTCTATTATTAGAATCCTCAGTGCCTACTCGATTTTGGTGTGAAGCTATCTCCACTGCTGTCCATCTCATTAATAGGTTACCTTCTCCTTCATTGAATCATGTCTCTCCTTTCCATAAGTTATTTGGTCATCCCCCCAATTATTCTGATCTTCGTACCTTTGGTTGTGTATGTTATGTTCATCTTTCTGCACAAGAACGCACAAAATTCACAGCCCAATCAGTTAAATGTGCTTTTCTAGGATATTCAGTGCATCACAAAGGGTTTTGCTGTTATGATCCTAATTTGCGTCGTGTTCGCATTTCTAGAAATGTAATCTTTTTTGAAAATCAGTGTTTTTTTTCTGATCATCAGGAATCTCTTTCTCCTTCATTTTCTATGTTGCCTCTATTTCCTAATCCTATTACAGATCAAGAAACTTCTAAACCATTTTTGGTATATCAAAGACGTTCCAAAGCCACGATCAATCAGCCTTCTACTTCTTCTGCGCCCCCTCAGGCTCCTTCCCTTGCTGCGGATCCTCTCACACTACCTGAATCTAACATTCCCAGACGTAGTACTCGAGTCAGTAAACCACCAGAAAGGTATGGCTTTTCTAATCCTGTCTCTTTGACAGCCACTTTGTCTTCTATTCCTATCCCTTCATCTTATAAACAGGCAATGGAACATGAGTGTTGGCGTCAGGCTATTGAAACAGAACTTCTTGCTCTTGAAGAAAACCAAACTTGGGATGTTGTACCACAACCTTCATCTATCAAGCCACTTGGCAGCAAATTTGTGTTTTCTGTCAAACTTCATTCTGATGGTTCCATAGAGCGTTACAAGGCTCGGTTAGTGGTTCTTGGGAATAAACAAGAGTATGGTCTCGACTATGAAGAGACATTTGCACCGGTTGCTAAAATGACCACAGTGCGAACTATCCTAGCACTTGCAGCATCTCAATCATGGTCCTTACTTCAAATGGATGTTAAAAACGCGTTTCTACATGGTGATCTCAAAGAAGAAGTCTACATCAAACTTCCATCTGGTATGTCTACTTCTTCTCCTAATGATGTTTGCAAACTAAAACGCTCCTTATATGGCTTGAAGCAGGCACCGCGCGTGTGGTTTGAAAAGTTTAGATCCACTCTTCTTGGTTTTTCCTTTACCCAGAGCCAATATGATTCTTCTATGTTTCTCCAACGAACATCCAAAGGTATAGTTGTTCTTCTTGTGTATGTGGATGACATTGTCATCACTGGTTCTGATTCAGAGGCTATCTCTAATCTTCAAAAAATGTTGCACACTACTTTCCATATGAAAGACCTTGGCCAACTTAACTACTTCTTGGGTTTGGAAGTTCATCATCGTCCCCAAGGTATTTTCTTGAATCAACACAAGTATACTCAAGATCTAGTTCAGTTGGCCGGACTTGCGGGCAGTGCTTCTGTTGACACTCCAATGGAAGTTAATGTGAAATATCGACGAGATGAAGGGGAGCTCCTCAAGGATCCTACTTTATATCGTAAGTTGGTTGGTAGTCTTATCTATCTCACCATTACTCGACCAGACATCTCTTATGCTGTACACACTGTTAGTAAGTTTATGCAATCTCCTCGGCATCTTCACCTTTCTGCTGTCCGACGAATCATTCGATATCTTCTTGGCACACCTAATCATGGCCTATTTTTTCCTATTGGTTCTTTGCCTCACCTACAAGCCTACAGTGATGCAGACTGGGCTGGTTGCCCGGACACAAGGAAATCTACTACTGGTTGGTGTATGTTTCTTGGTAATGCTCTTATCTCTTGGAAATGCAAGAAACAAAACTATGTATCCAAGTCATCCACTGAGGCAGAATATCGTGCCATGTCTGCTGCCTGTTCTGAGATTATTTGGTTACGTGGTCTTCTCACTGAACTTGGTTTTCCGCAACTTCAACCAACTCCATTGCATGCTGACAACACTAGTGCTATTCAAATTGCTGCCAATCCCGTCTACCATGAACGTACCAAACATATAGAGGTTGACTGTCATTTCATCCGAGCAGCCTATGACCATCAGGTTATTACTTTGCCTCACATTGGTACCAATCTACAGCTTGCCGATATCTTCACCAAATCCATGACACGTCAGCGTCACAGTTTTTTGGTTGGCAAATTGATGCTTGTAGACTTTTACCAGCATCAATTTGAGGGGGGATGTCAGAAGATTCAATTCTCAAATCAATCCCCCTAATCTAGCTATCAATCAATCCCCTTGATTTAGCTATCAATCAATCCCCCTAATCTAGCTATCAATCAATCCCCTTGATTTAGCTATCAATCAATCCCCTTGATTTAGCTGTCAATCAATCCCCTTAATTTAGTTAACTTATTTGTTAATACAATTAATGTATTTTATGTACTTTCCTAGTTAGATAGCCAATTAAATATGTTAATGTATATCTGTAGCCTATCAATTAGTCAATTAGCATAAATTAGGGATTTTCTTATTGTAAAACTAGTCTAGGTTCATTGTAACAGTTGTCTAGATTCGTCTTGTACTAAGCCTATAAATATAGGCCTAATTTCACAATGAGAAGATACAAGTTCCATTTCTCAAAATTCTCTGTGTTTAACAAAACCTAGTCTCATGGAAAAGTAAGAAGCAAAATGTTGTCTCACGATCAAGTGCAGAGTCGGAATATAGAGCTATGGCACAATCAGTATGTGAAATAATGTAGATATATCAGCTCCTAACTGAAGTAGGTTTCAAAATTTCAATGACCACAAATTGTAGTGTGATAACCAAGCTGCTCTTCATACTGCATCTAATCCCGTATTCCATGAGCGAACGAAGCACATTGAAACAGATTGTCATTTTGTTCGTGAAAAAATACAACAAGGCTTGATTTCCACAGGATTTGTGAAAACTAGAGAACAGTTGAGAGATCTCTTTACAAAAGCTCTAAATGGAGTTCGAGTTGATTATCTATGTAACAAGCTGGGCATGAGTAATATCTATGCTCCAGCTTGAGAGGGAGTGTTGCAGATATGGTATATTATCAATTAGTGATAGTCTTTCAATTAGCATTAATGTTACAGATATAATATATTATCTATTAGTGATAGTATATCAATTAGCATTAATTACAAGATTGTAAATATCTCAATTAGCCTAATTAGAATCATTAGGATTAGTTACCTTGTATGATAATTGTTTAGATTCATTGATGTATAGTGTCTAGGTTCATTTTGTACAACATATAAATATAGGCCCTTTGTACTCATTCAAATGAGAGAATACAATATACAATTTTCTTCTCCTTCTTAGTTTACACTTGGAAAGCAAGAATTCAAATTAGTCTAGACTTGCTTCTATAAATGAGGTGATTTGGCTTGGTATTGGGAAAATCTGGTTTTTTGACATTAAAGGAATCCTTTCAGGGTTGTGTGAGGTTATCCCCCAATCAAGGTTTTCTCTTGGTTGTCCCCAAAGACCTTGACTTTGATCATGAATCAAGGTAAGTTCCCTCTCCCTCACACAACCGCCTGCATCAGAATATTAAGGCAATTAAAAGAAGGGGAATTATCCTTTGACCACTTGTAGTTAAGGTTTTCTAACACCTAGCTATTATAATTTAACAAAATGGGCTCTGTCCTACAGTGCTTTTGATAAAAATTTCACTCCACTCACAAATAAAATGACAACATATACATAACTGGATTTTGGACTTCCCTCATTTTTTCCTTCTTTCTTTGGAGCTCCAACTAACTGATTGGTGTCGAAGTGCAGATGAGCTATAAATAGATTAGGAGGGTTAGATTAAAGTCCTTTGATGGAGGGACTAGTTGAGGTGCAGATAAGCTGTAAACAAATATAATTAGTTTGAAATCTCTTAAATGAAGTGCATTAGAATAATTCGTTTGAAATTCGATTTAGTTTCTTATATTTTCCTCTTGTAATCTACAATATATACTGCTGTATTGACAATTTGTTGAATAAGAAAAATTAGAATTCTTTTATCTCATATTTCTTTTCCACAGTCTAGAGCCCTAGGGTATTCCTGGGTTTTCTTCTTCTTTGGGAAGCCTTCATTGCTGTGCATTCCAGTCTTCATCACTGCCATTCCCCATATTTTTCCTCTCTAATTCTTGTTTGAGCAGCCTTAAGTGCTGTAAATTTCCTTCATTATGTCAACCTCCCAAACATTATCTCTAGCAATTCTAACCCATCCGAGGAATTCAATTCTGTCCAGAAAACTGGAGAACTGCAGATGTTCAAACTTTTTATAGACTCAATGGGAAGAACTACCTCAAGTGGTCTCAATTTGTCCACATATGCCTCAAAGGGCAAAGGAAGGCTTAGGCACTTTCTTGGAACTGGACTAGCCAAGGATAACCCGATGTCTGAAGCATGGGATGAGGAGGATTCCATGATAATATCCTGGCCATGGGATTCCTTGGATCCCATGATTAGCAACACGTGCATGCTTTTTACTACATCAACAGAGATTTGGGACTTTATTCGTCACACATATTCGACGGCCCATGATGTTGCTCAAGTGTACAAGATCAACATCAAAAATGCAGCCACTAAGCAATGAGACAAATCAACCACTGAGTATGCAAACTTGTTGCAAAATCTGTGGCAAGAACTCGATAATTACCGAGTTTTCAAGATGAAGTGCCGTGAGGATGCTCCCATCTTCAAGAGCTTTGTTAAAAAAGACTGTGTCAATGATTTTTTGGCTGGATTGAATTCTAAATTCAATCAAGTTAGGATTCGAATCCTTGGCAAGGAGGACATACAATCTCTAGAAAAGACAATTTCATTGATTCAATCAAAAGATAGCCGGAGTGTTATGCTTGAACCACAAACCATAGGCGGGTCAACTTTAATAGCAAAAACAGATTATTAGGGAGAAGGAAAGTGTGATTCGCCTCAACACCTAGGTAGAAAGAGCCAGTGGAAGGAGAACAAGGACAACATTTTGTATACCTTACGCAAGAAACCAGGGCACCCAAAGTAGAAGTGTTGGAAACTGAATGGTAAGCCACCAAGTAAAGGGTGGGGAAATCGAAGGGGCCAACAAAGGCCTGAAGCACGCATGGCAAAGCAGCCTAGACCTGAGGAAAATATTGCAACGGGAGGGTTCAACAATGAAGAAATTGAGAAGCTAAGAAACTTGTTAGGGTCATTTGAGAAGCATTCTAGAGCTTGCTCTCTGGTCTTTCAGGTAAACCTGTATCTTTATTTTACATGAATGTCACACAAAAATTTTATGCCAACTCTTGGATAATAGACCCCGATGCCACAGATCATATGACTCACACATCTCAACACTTCCACACTTATATCCCATGCCATCTTAACACTCCACACTTATATCCCATGCCTAAATAATTGGAAAATTATAGTAGCCAATGGCTCATTTTCTACTGTTGCAAGGTTCAGAAATATACATATCACACCTACCCTTATCCTTAAAAATGTCCTACATGTACCACAACCCTCAACAAGTTTTGTTTCCATTTAACAGCTTACCCATGACCTCAAGTGTTATGCTATATTTTCCCTTCTTATTGCGTTTTTTTCAAGATCAGGGTTTGGGGAGGAGGATTGGACTTGCTGAGGAAAGAAGTTATCACCTTGAATTATATCAAAAAGTTTAAGAACAATTTGTCTTTGCCTTTTCTTAGTTCCTCAAATAAAGATGCCATTTGGCTATATCACTTACGCATAGGTCAATTAGCTGATGTTTTAACAAAGGGACTGAATAGTTCAAGTTTCCATGACCTTGTATTCAAGTTAGGAATAGAAGACATCTATTCCTCAGCTTGAGAGGGACTGCCAAGGTGTAGATGAGCAGGATTATATTAAAATCCCTTAAATAGAGGGATTTGTTTAAATGTAGATCAACTGTAAACAAATAAGGATAATTAGTTTGAAATCTCTTAAATGGAGTAATTAGGATAATTAGTTGAAATTCAATTTAGTTTCTTATCCTTTTTGTCTTGTAATTTACTATAATTAGTTTCAAATCTCTTAAATGGAGTAATTAGGATAATTAGTTGAAATTCAATTTAGTTTCTTATCTAGCTTCTTGTAATCTACTATATATAGCAATGAATTGTCAATTTGGTAAATAAGAAAAATTAGAATTCTTTCATCTCATATTTCTTTTCAATTGGCAGTTTTTTGGTAAAGAAGTTAACCAAGGTCCACAGATGTGATCCACCTTAGTTCACAAACTTGCAAAGACATAAACCACATATCCCCGTGTATCATTACATCATTATCATTTCATTACATAATTTTGCAAAGACATAAACCGCATATCCCCATGTATCATTACATCATTATCATTTCATTATCATTTCATTTCATTTCATTTCATTTCATCATCATTATCATTACATCATTATCATTGGCACAATTTGGTGTCAGTTTTTCTTTTCCAAATGTAACCTTCTAATTATGATCCAATAGGTAAAGAATCTTGTCCTTTTTGACAATTTAGTGAATTTATAAATATGAGTGTAATGTGTGATGACAAAAAAGTACAATTTTCTAACTATTGATTATCATGTTATTGAAAATTATATTCATTGTACTACATGTAATTGACTAATGATTATATTCACAAATCATTAAATCATTGTTGCAACAAATTATCCTTTTCCTTTTTTTTTAATTTTGTGATTTATGTCATATAAAAGTTTAGTGATTGATTATGTAATTCAAACAATTGCAATTATAGTCCAAGCTTCTAATTACAAATTAGGAATTAACTAAATGATTTATAGTTTTGAGTGTAACTGTCTATGAAGGATGCAAAAAATCAAGTACATGTTTTCAAAGCAAAATTTTAAACAAACATAGCACTAATAACTAAAAATAGTACAAGATGCAGCAATATTTCCCAAAATTAAAACAAATCTTAATTGGATAAATATTGTTAGATTCTGCATTATAGTTTTGTTTATTAAAGGACCCTTAAATTTCTTCCGAAAATTCTTCAATATGATAATGATTCTCTAACAACTTGATTATGACTCAATAATATATGACAAACCAAAAAAAAAGAAAAAGAACATCTTTTAGACAATTATGCCATATAAAATATAGCTTAGGACCTTAATATTCCTTTATAGTTTGGAAGAAAATATCAAAGAGTAGATTTTATAAATGAATTTAATAGGATATGATATGATATACTTTGTCAAAAAAAAAAAAAAAAGTTGGCATTCCAGGTCAATAATGTAAAAACAATTTTTATTTATTGTAATATATCTTTCTTCACAGTTATTAAAAAAAAAAAAAAAGATAGTTTGCATCCTTTAGAAAACAACTAAAATTAATTTTATCCAATCATGTAAAAATCTAAAACTCATTATAACTGAAAATTTATTATGTTGAACATACAATAGAATGAAGACTTGAATTTTAGACAAATAGCTAATTAGACAAAGTTTTTCCTTCACCATATCAATAATTGCTATAAGGATGTATGTTGAACAAAGTTCTTTTGCCATATTAATAATTACCATGAAGATTTTTTAAACATCAAATACTTTTACACGAGTTTGGTATATTTATCACTATATTATAAAATGTGTAAGCTTTAATTTTATCAGCAACATTTGTAAAAGGAAAAAAAATTTCAATTTTTTAATAACATTGATTTATAAATAAAAACTTGTAATCTTTATTATTTAAGTGCAATGTAGTTGAGTACATGATAAGTTCAATAAAAGATTTTAGTGTCAATATTTGTGTCATAGTGCCAACTATACACTTTTTACAGAGTTATAAAGAAATAATTTAAAATTTTTTATATTATGACTTTACATTCAAGTTATGTTCTTAACAACAATTGTTACAAAAGAGATCGTATAATTGCTTTAGTATTGTAAAGTGATTATAATAAAAGATTTAGTATCTACAAGATGTTACACTTTGAAAAAAAACTTTAGCACGTGAATTATAACTAGTGTCTAATGAAATACTCCAAACAACATACTACTTCCTAGGTCCCAAATTGAAAGTCTTAGTTTGATTCGGCATGAGTAACAAGGACGTGAGACTAAAATGACAAATAAGACATTCAATTTGAGATGGAGGGAGCATGTGTGCGTAGATCATGACTCTTTCCTATCTTTAACTTGTAAAAATTTTTATAAAGATTCTGCTCCTCTATCCTTCCAACCACTGTTCAAAATTGGTCATGTTTGGTGTGCATGTGTAACAATTCCTACATATTTGCCTTAAGATTTTCCTTCTTGTTCACGATTCACTAGATTCACACCTCAGCCAACATCAAAGGAAAAGTATTTAAATCATAAGGAAATTATTGCGAGAAGATTTTCCATTGTTTCTGGTACAAAAGGTCCTATCAAAATAGGGTTTATCCTAACTTTAAGTGCAGTTTGAACTATTGATTTTCAAATTTTTCCTTAAAACCTATTTATCAACTTAGTATCATATCTCGCCCCAAAAATAAGCATTCAATTGCCATCCTATTAGTGAATAATAAAGCTAATAGAACTAGAAAAAAGGACTGCTTTCTTTGTTTGGATTGCATTTTTCTAAAAGAGGTTTAAAAAAATATTACTGTACCACTTTTTAAATAAGAGTGATGTATGACAAAAAGAAGGTTGAGGAGCATATTAAAAAATTTTCAGCAAAAAAGCTTTCTGGAAAAGTACAAACTGAACACAGAAACTTGTAGGTGGTAAAAGGTAATCTTCTGAAAAGAATTACAAGAACTCTAATACATATAACCTTTTTCTATCTGTGGTACATGAGCAAGAATGACAAAGGAATACTAATAGTAAAAATAAACCATGAAAAATTACAATACCCGGATCCAGTGGTAAACAGATTCTCCCTCTTCACCACCCCAGTATCTCTTTTCAACGTTTAGAGTGGTGCCTTCAATGGCTTTTCCTACTATGTGTAGAGAAAGTAATCTTGGGCTTCCTAAAAGGCAAATATCATTTGAGCACCAAATCAGAGTTAAAGGCTATCAGATTACCACCTCATAGAGTTCTAATTCAGTGAAGAGCATGTATAAAACGCAATGTGTCATGTGCAAATGAGCCAAAATTGACATCCAGATGCTTCGTAGATGAACAAATAAATATAGCAGACAAGATGACAAAGATCAATGATGAAAACGCAAAGAGCTTGACAAGGGTAAAATTAGCAATAAACAAAGGATAACAGTCTAAGTAAAAGGTTATAGCACCATCAGTAAAATAAGAAAGCTTCAACTGATAATGCCTCCATAAAATTTTTGCAGAATAAGTCAAACAAAGTCTAGATTATGTCAGACAGATGGCACCACAACTAGAAAGACAAATCATCCAATCATAACTTTACAAGGAGTAAAAGATGTTTCCATTGTCAACTTTTGGTTGGAAAAAAGATACACACCAAACTCAAAACATCAAATAATTCAATTTTGACGCTGTTTGAATCAAACGAATCCCGTTTTTAAAATTTATTACGCCTTGATTCAATCTTCACTGGACTTTCTAAGTGTTCATATCATATCCAACAAGCAAAAAGGAGTAGCCATGGGTTTCTTTCTGGCTTTATCCATATCCTGGAGTAGAATCATGACCTTTGGTCATTTAGCATTTCTTCTTCTCTTTACATTAATAAAAAGAGAGAGCTTCTGTACAAGGTGCTACATAAATTAAGTTCAATTTCACATACAAAAAGAGTGAAATGCAATAGGAGATGTATTATATGAGGTAGTACATAAGTTTAATTGCATGCAAAAGGAGTGAAATATTTCTAAGTGTTCATATCATATCCAACAAGGAAAAAGGAGTAGCCATGGGTTTCTTTCTGGTTTTATCCATGTCTTGGAGTAGAATCATGACCTTTGGTCATTTAGCATTTCTTCTTCTCTTTACATTAATAAAAAGAGTAAACTTTTGTACAAGATGCTACATAAATTAAGTTCAATTTCACATACAAAAAGAGTGAAATGCAATAGGAGATGTATTATATGAGGTGGTACATAAGTTTAATTGCATGCAAAAGGAGTAAAATACAATAGGAGATGAGTGTAGATCAACTTGATATTCTATATCTTCAATTTGGTGAAAGACACTGAATATTCAAATTTTGAAAATTTCTTCAGGTCTTTCACACTTCCTAGAGGTCTCACTACATCTTATAGGAGATATATGGGAGACTAAAGAAAGAATGCAACCTACGTCCTTTTGTCTTTCCAAAGATCTACCTACTGTTTCCCATATGTGGCTTCAACATTTTGTCTTTCCAAAGATCTCCCTACTGTTTCCTATACGTAGCTTTCCCAAACTAATAACAATGTAATGCTATAAGGAAACAATTACCTTTAATAAAAGGTGATTTGTTATCCTCTCATCTACCATTCTACAATAACCCCCAAGAAATGATGATTGATGACTTCAAATTCATACATGTAAAGTATTGAACATACATATTTGCATGTGTAACTAACAGAGTCACACCAAATATACCCACTGAATTTTAAGCAGTTAACGGAGTAGTTAAGACCAATTAATCTTCAATTTCAACAAGGATTTAGTTATACAAGATCAAGTGCCATTTTTTTGTTCTATAATGTGTCTGCTTAAAGTCTGTTGTCAAGCGACATGCGCTTCTTTTGGACATGCATTATTTGGAGAATTATTCAGAATAATTATTTGAAAATTTTTGTCAAGCAACATGGGCTTCTTTTGGACATGCATTATTTGGAGAATTATTCAGAATAATTATTTGGAGATTTTTGTTGGCTTTTTGAAAACGTAAAAAAATGTTTGGATTGTAAAAATTTTTTGGAAAAATTGTCTAAAGTGAATAATTATTGTGAAAAAATGTATGGATTGTTCAAAAACTTTGTAACAACTTGTGAAACTTTTTTACATGATTATGGCTAAAACTCGGGCTTTTTTTTTTTTTTTTTTTTCAAAATGCGTTCAGAAAAATTGGAAAAATCACAACAAATAACATGAGCTCCATTAACTATGGAAAACCATGTATAATGGATAGATTTAGACTAAGTTTCCTATTTTGTTAAGGATCCTATAATTAAGGATATGATTGATATCTAATTAGGATTTGGAATTATTAGAATATCTTTCCTTTATTACTGTAGAAAGTATGTCTACATTCATTGTATATTGTGTCTAAGTTCATTCAGTCTCCATTCATTATGTCTAGGTTCATTATATGTACTAGCCATATACAAGCCTATTGTACCATTGTAAGTTAGCAACAATTTGATCAGTATACACCATTTTTCTGGCAAAATCTTTTTATTCCAACATGGTATTAGAGCTATCCTTCCTTGGGACCGCCCTTGCTTTTGCCTAAGCTCTATTTGCGTTCTCTAACAGCCTTCATTGCTGGATATTTTTTCGAATTCCCTGTCAGCCTTCATTGTTGTTATCTTTTATTTCATAGGGTCTTAATTGCCTACTAGTGACTCTGTCTCACTAAAAGATATCAAAAGTCATAAAGGTAGTGAAGACATCCATTCTTGATGGGAGGAAACTCTAGCCAGCCAAGTGGTCTCAACCAAGAGGAGATCAAAAGAGAGATGTCTCATAAACAATCTTGAAAAACCATCAGGTACTTGATGTTCGGCATATTTAAGTAAGTTACCATTTTCAATTTAAGTAAATGTCTCAGATTTTTCCTTCCATAATTCTTGGATCATGGACTCGAGAGCCTCTGACTATATGACCCACTCATCCAAACACTTTTCAACCTACACACCATGTCCAAGCAATAGAAAAATAGCAACAGTCAATGGATCTTTAGCAACTGTAGTAGGTGCAGGAGATATTAAAGTGAGCCCATCAGTAGCCCTAAAAAACGTCCTTCGTGTTCCCAAATTATCCACCAACCTTGTCACAATTAAAAAACTCACTCGAGATTTATGTTGCACTGTGGTATTTCATAGCAGTTATTATGTATTTTAGGACAAGGATTCGAGAAGGACGATTGGGCATACTGGAGAAGGAATGGACTCTAGTATCTTAAAACACCAAATGAGTCGAACATAACCAACAGTAAAGCTTCCCATTCCTTTGTTTCAGAATCTGTTTCATCCAACAAAGAGAAAATCCTACTTTACCATTACCGATTAGGACATCCATCATTTAAGGTTGTTAAGATGATTTTTCTCTCTTTGTTCACAAACTTAGATGTTGAAAATTTCAACTGTGAGGTGTGTGAAATTGCCAAACACAAGCGTGTCTACTCCCTTCCATCTTATACATAGTGATATTTGGGGTCCATCCACTGTTCCTAATGTGTCTGGGGCAAGGTCGTTTTTTTCTTTTATTGATGGTTGTTCGTGTGTTACCCGGATTTTTCTGCTTAAGCATAAATCTGATGTCAGTTCTGTACTCCCAAATTTTTATGCCATGATCAAAAATCAATTTAAGACCAATATCAAAAGATTTAGGCCAAATAATGCTAGAGACTATTTCAATCAAACACTTACCCTATTTTTTCAAAAAAAGGAATAGTTCATGAATCATCCTGTGTTTCTACCTCACAACAGAATGGGGTGGCAGAGAGAAAAAATGGCCATCTACTTGAAAAAAATAGAGCCCTATTGTTTTAGAAAAATATATCTAAAAGATTTTGGGGGAAGCAATTTTAACAGCTACTGATCTCATAAATAGGCTTTCTTCTAGAGTCTTAGATTTCAAAGTGTCTCATGGATACTTTGTCAACATTGTACCTAAACCTCAAAACCACCAATAATCTAGTCCCTGGAGTCTTTGGATGTGTGTCCTTTGTTCACGTTCCCAATCAAAACATGGGAAAATTAGATCCAAGGGCCCTAAATTGTGTGTTTGTGAGTTATTCTTCAATTCAGAAAGGGTACAAATGTTATCATCCTCCTTTGAAGAAATTATGTCTCGATGAATGTTACATTCAATAAAAATGAGACATATTTCACTAATCGTTATCTTCAAGGGGAGAGTCCAATTAGGGAAGATGAGGAAAGTTTTTTACTTGATTTCTCATCCTTTCTTGTGTCTAATCCCACGCCAGTTTGTTCAGATCAGATCCTGGACCTGTGCCTGAAACATTGCCCATGCCTGAAGCACTGCCCAAGCTTGTCCCTAAACATGAATATGTGCCTGAAACACTACCCATGCCCTAAAATATTGCCTAAGCCTATACGTCAAATACCAAAGAACCACCCTGATTCTACTGTTAGTGATGTGAGATTCAGCACAAGTAAGATTTTTACAAGGAAGAAGGTGGCCATTCCTGATCCTATGCAGGTTCAAGAGTCCAATCCAGATTTTTTGAATGAGCTAACAATTTCTATTTCTAACCCCTCATTGCAAGATAATATTGATGTTCAAGTAGATAGGGGTAACTAGGACCTTCCAATTGCCATCAGGTAAGGAACCAGAGAGTGTACAAAACGACCTTTATACCCTCTTGCCCATTTTTGTCATTCCAAAAATTTTTCACCAATCCACAAAGCCTTCCTTATAAGTCTAAACACGATCACTATTCCTACAACCTTATCCGAGGCTTTATCCAATGAAAAATGGGAACCAACTATGAATGTGGAGATGGAGGCATTTAAAAAGAATAAAACCTAGGAGTTAGTAAAATTGCCAGTTGAAAAGAAACTAGTGGGATGTAAGTGGAAATATACAATGAAGTGTAACACAGATGGGTCGATAGAGAGATACAAGGCACGGTTGGTTGCAAAAAGGTATACTCAAGCCTAAGGAATTGACTACCATGAGACATTCGCTCACGTTGCCAAGATGAACACAGTTAGAGTTTTATTGTCATTGGCAGCCAACCATGGATGGGACTTGCAGCAATTTGATGTCAAGAATGCATTACAGAGATCTAAAGGAACAAGTGTTTATGGAGATTCCACCAACTTATGGGAAGAATTTAGATGCTCACACTGTGTGCAAATTGAAAAAGGCCTTGCATGGTCTTAAGCAGTCACCACGAGCCTAGTTTGGAAGATTTGCAAGAGCTATGATGACTATGGGTTACAAACAAAGCCAAAGGGACCACACTTTGTTTGCTAAGCACTCTCCTTTAGGGGGAATTACGGCTTTCTTGGTGCATGTTGATGACATAATAGTGACTAGGAATGATGTTAAGGATAAACAATTGTTGAGCCAATGTTTAGCAAAGGAGTTTGAAATCAAAGCATTAGTACGGACGAAATATTTTCTTGTTTGATATCAAAGCATTAGTACGGACGAAATATTTTCTTGGAATTGAAGTTGCTCATTCGAAACAAGACATTTTTATCCTCCAACAGAAGTATGTCATAAATCTCCTCAAAGAAACAAGAAAAACAGCATGCAAACTAGCTAGCACTCCTATAAATTCAAGCCTCAAACTTGGAAGAGCAGAAAAGGATGTCATAGTGAACAGAGAAATGTATCAGCGCCTGGTTGGGTAACTTATTTATTTGTCACACAACCAAATATAGCATATGCAGTAAGCGTGCTCAGTTAGTTCATGCACAACCCAAAAGAAGCTCACTTGCAAGTAGCTTATCGAGTATTAGAGTACCCCAAGGAAACACGAAGGAGAGGTATATAGTATAGAAGGAATCGAGGCTTAATTTTAGAGGTAAATGCAAATTATGTTGGATCGTGGATAGAAGATCAACCACAGGGTATTGTACTTTTCTTGGTGGAAATCTATGTTACCCGGACTCAGGTATGGAGTATTGGCTGCGACCCGTATCTAAGAGTCGGGTACGTTATTTTTTAAAATTAAGGATACGAGGACACCGCTAAAGTGTCGGATATGGATACGGCGATATGATTGAAACATACATGCATGCCTGCATGCATGCATATACATATACATATACATATCCATATACATATATATACATATCCATATACATATATATACATATATATATATATGGTTCTTTAAAAATTTTATTTAAAAAAATTGGCAACTTGGCATCCGATAAGTAGATAGAAAAAGTAAAAGAAAAAAGTATTTACTATGTTGAGTTAATTTCTTCTAATGCTAGCTAAGTTGAATTTTTTTTTTTTTCTTGAAACAAGTTACTAGCATATTATTACAAATAACAAGTGAGAAAATAAATTACTGTAAACTAATAACAAGGGTTGCCATATACAAAGTCACCAAAGGTGAGATGATACAGATGATTCCAATTTTGTTTCTCCTGTTTGGTTTTCTTGAATTTGTTTTAACAAATTATGTTCTTCAATTGCTTGCATTTTTCTTGTAAAATCTAAACTTCTAATTTTAATTCATTTATTTCTAATTTTGAAAGGAAAGAAATAGCCATTTCCTTCACGTATTTAGCTTATATGACCAAAGTTGTTAATGGGAATAGTTGGTGTCTTGGAGAGATTAAGCTAGAATGTTCAAGGAGTAACAGTCTTTAACATTTACCAACTTTCTAGTCTCGTGGTTTGATAACTTTGCTGCCACTTCCAACTACTCCCACTTTTAACACTTCTCCCTTTTTTTTTTATGGTCCAAATTTTACTCATCTCCAACCACCGAGCTACTTTCCCAAACTCTAACTAATCCCTATTTAGTATTTACTCACTAGACCCCTCCAACTATTCCAAATGGTGACGGCATGCAGAGAACTCCAACTAATCCCTATTTACTCACCCGACTCCTCCAACAACTCCAGACGGCGATGGCATGCAAAGAAGACAGCGACGTCGATGTCAAGGGCAAAGCCCAGATGCTTCTCAAATCTTCCTCTCCCCTTCATCTTCTTCCTCCTTTATGCTGATTTTTTTTTTATGTGGAGGTCAACGGATCCAACCGGTTATTGACCGTATAGGACACAGATCTCCGACCGACACCCGTGTCAGGTTGTGTCGACACGCTTGCGGTGGGAGATTTTGGCGAGTCCGTGTAACATAGTTGGAAATCTTGTGACATGGAGGAGTAAAAAACAGAACGTGGTAGCCAGGTCTAGTGCAAAAGCCGAATTCAAGGCTATGGCTCAAGGTGTGTGTGAACTACTTTGATTAAAGATCATTCTCGAAGATTTGAAGATTAGGTGGGATGGCCCAACAAGACTCTATTGTGACAACAAATATACAATAAGCATAGCTCACAATCCTGTGTAACATGACCGAACAAAGCACATCGAGATTGATAGACATTTTATTAAGGAAAAGCTGGAGAATGAATTGGTTTGTATGCCTTATGTGTCTGCACATGGTCAACTTACCGATGTACTTACCAAAGGGTTGAGTAGCTCAGCATTTCAGAAAAGTATACCCAAACTGGGAATGGAGAACACCTATTCACCAGCCTGAGAGGGAGTGTGGAAAACCATGTATAATGGAAAGATTTAGGCTAAGTTTCCTATTTTGTGAAGGATCCTATAATTAAGGATATGATTGATATTTGATTAGGATTTGGGATTGGTTGCATAGGATTTGGAATTGATTAGAATTTTGTTTATTACTGTAGATAGTATGTCTATATTCATTGTATATTTGTCATGATCAAGAATCAAATCTCACAATTTGAGCATGATTTTGGGGATAGAATAGAGAAGAAGAAACAAGAGAAGAAAGAAGAAAGAATAGAGAATCAAGGAGAAGGGAATCAGAAAGAGAACTAGAGAGAAATGAGAATTTTATTGAATGTAGAGAGAAGTTACAGCAAATGAGTACAAAACTAGCTGACTGATCTTTCTATAATTAGCTTCTTTATACAATGAGACAATGCTTAGCCAGCTGCTACAATTTACAGCTTTTAGTCAGACCAACTAACTTACAAAGTCCTAACTGCCATCACAAGTAACTGCAGCTTAACTAACTTGAGAACAAATCACTGGTCTATCAACCCAAATTCATTACAATATTGTGTCTAGGTTGATTTAGCCTAAATTCATTATGTCTAGGCTCATTGTATGTACTAGTCATATACAAGCTTATAAATAGGCTTCTTGTACCATTGTAAGTTAGCAACAAGTTGATTAGTATACACCATTTTTCCCCAAAAGTCTTTTTATTTGAACATTAACAATAGCTTTAAGGGAACAAGCACTGGGCAACGGACGCTGAAGGCCAAACTAGAGTCTGGTCCAATCAAAAACATTAGGCACCAACATATTCATACAAAACATCCTAACCAAGATCCATATACAGAAAACTAGATTCACATTGTAAATTAAGCTACTGGTTTTATAAGTGAGCTGTTGATAGAGAATGCTCTTTGCGAGGGCGAGAAATGGGGAGTGGTGGGACTCAAATGCCAGTGGCGTGTGGTTGTCAATTAGGGCAGCTAGTAAAGGGTTGGCAACGCGAAGGTGGTGTAGGGCGAAAATTTTGCCGTCAACTGACAGAGGTTTGATAATTTGGGGCAAAACCCTAGATCATTGGGAAGCACTCCACCTTGGACTCTTGGGCACAGAAGCTGCCTTGGGGGTTGTGACAATGCTGGTTGTGACAGTGGCGGAGATTAAAGGCATGTTAATGGCATAAAATAGGGGGTGCTGGGGTGGACAACGGCAGAAAAGGGCGAGTTCTCATTAGGAAGGGAGATTTGGAGGTTTTTGGGAGGAAGAATCCGAGGGCAAAGAGGAAAAGGAGAGGGAAAGAGGGTGATGGTAGGTTGTGGATGAGGGTGGAGATGGAGAGAGAAGAAAGGGAGCATAAAAGTTTTTTGGTCAAATGAACAATAGAAAGGGAGAAAAATATTTTTTTTTTTTGACTTTGTATAAAAAAATGTTAACCCAATCCAAATGGGAGTTGGAAAATTTTTTCCAAAAATGGTGAAACACTATCCAAACACTACCATGGTCAGTTGAACTGGGAAAGCAAACGGCACCCACAATGTGGACAATTCGAAAAACTTCTAGTTTCAACAACAGGGCAACCTGAAGTGTCATTTCATAAATTTTTATTCTTGCATGTCACAAAATCTTACATTTTCCAGCCATATGGCAAGACACAAAAAAAAAATGTTACAAAATATTACTCTATCCATCCCATTTTTAATGTCCCACTTACCCTTCTAGGATGTCCCATGATTTATGTTCCATTCTGCTTTTCTCAGGATTCGCAACTTACCCCTCCCCGTTGCCTCAACAAAGAGCTAGACACTCATAGTACAAAATGGCTTTATTTAACAAAGCAACTGGGTGTACTTCATTTCACCAATTTGTGGTATAGTTTTCAACTGCTCTTTCTAACTCTATCACATGAATTTGAGATTTCGATTTCTTCTCACCTTGAAATGGCCCACAACAATCATTATCCCACAAAAAGGATCAAGACTTGAAGAAATATGCATATAATGTACTTATTGCGAAGTAAGAATTTAATTCCCACAAAGTCTAATATTGTTACAGTACATAATAGGTTGGAATCAACAAGAGCATCAAGCTTTTCCATATGTAGGAAATAAGTTAAATCCACAAAGAAGTGTTATGTGTTTACCAGGACGAACACGTTCCTGTCCCAAGCAAGTCCTTGACTCGCCCACAATTCCATCATCGCGTACTGGCGTGCATGTAAAAGAGATGAATTTACCAATGGCATCTTTCGTGATACGATACTGTAAATTACCAGAGAGCTCAGGTATTAATAAACCTGAACCATTTTCAACCTGCAGCAATTAGAAAGATATTAGTTGACAAATTACACATCAAAATTAAAAGCTGAAAACTAGTCCAAGATACTGAAATATTTCATCTAGTATCAAATACTTCATGAAAACCGATAGTTTTGCATTTAACAAACAAATTGTCCTGTTTAAGTGCTGTCAATTAACCATAATTTCAGTTTTTCAACCTTGCAAGGTCAACCAGACATTACGATTACTGGAATATGTTACATTCTACAGTAGGCCCTTTGAACTCTAAGAATGCGGCAAAGGTGTTCGCGTAAACTTCATCACAGAGCATTCTCCAACTTTTTTACAGATGTCCAAGATGAACCACTTCAATCCCAAAAAGTTGAACCAGTAAATCAGGGATACTGGGTTGACAATTTCATGATCTTCCTTGTGTATTACTCTCCTTGTCAATGAGGACTTTGTATTACTTATTCCAGTCTTAAATGCCAAAATCAGAAGCCCAGAGAGAGAGAGAGAGAGAGAGGGATGGAGGAGGAGATTGCCAGGATAATGTGCATCGATGCTAAAAATGTGAAAATATGCATGCTGAGTCAATGTGCACACCAAAAAAAAAAAAAATACGCTTGCTGACTCAAGGCTGGGGAGAATATGTGAGCTTTGGAGAAGGCATCCCAAGCAGACACAAGAAATATTTATGTTATGCAATGTGAAGAGAAGATTAATTTGAAGAATTGTTAGAGACGCTGCTATTGTCAATTATTATGCTGGAGGGAACTGAAAAGGAAAAGTTGTAAGAACTGGATGCATTCCTCCAATTCAGAAAAAGTTATTGCTTCTAGGAATTATGTAGGAGTGCAAATCAATGGACTTGAGGAATGGGCAAGTAACTTTATCATAAAAGTTCATAAAAATGGAGACAAGCAGTGAAACAAGAAAAAAGGATAATTAAGTGAAGGCAGGTAAGCAATGTGAGAGGGAGTTAACACAGATTGATGTTATTACAACTGTCTTTCAGTTGTTTCGAGAAAAGTTGAGGGACTGGAGTGTGGATTTTCCGAGCACAAGGACATCATATGCAATATAAGGTAATTGCATAAAGAAAGGCCAGGTTGCCACAACTTTATTCTAGCACTGCAATCTGGTATCATTAGTGACGAGGAATTGATTGATATCCCTTTTAAAGAGAAGCTAAATCACCTGAGAAAAATCCAGTGAAGCTCAGTTAAAACCAAGTCGGGACAGACTCCTGATTTCTCCAGAGTTGGTAGACATGTCTCCCCTAATTTTACCAAAAATTGTCAAGCCAAACTAAGACTATTGGCCTGTTTTACTAGATGCATGAGGAATACACAAGAAAAAAAATATTTCATCAAAATATATGGCATGGAGTAGAATGCATCATGGAAATGGAGTAGAATGCATCATGGAAATGGCCAAAGAAATCTGCACAAACTTTTGCTTGTAGCAGTTGAAGCAACTGAAAAGTGATCTTAAAAGATGGAACACATTTTTGGACAAGTTCAGGTGAGACTAGAAAATTTGACGGAAAAGCTTAGAAACTTGCAAAGAAAGAGTAAGGGTAAATTGAGGAAAGAAAAATTAGAACAGTGGTGGCACAAGAAATTTTGCGAGACAGACATTCTTCCAGTGCTGTTCGGATCTCCTACGTTATTCAGACCCTTGTCCTCCCTAGCCATACCCATGTCATGTCAAACATGATGAAACACTAGTATTTGTATAGGATTGTATGTCCGACACTCCATTTAAAGTTCGAATACCTCAAAATTAATAGCACAAGAAGAAAATTAGAGGAAGAAGAAAATGATGCAAAGTTCATATTATAGGTCAAAACCATTACGCGTGTATGACTTAGGATATGATCTAATTGCGAGTGAATCTTTTCTTTACTTCACTTATATGCTCTTTTTCCGCATGCAAAACTAACAAACAGTTTTCAAACACATTATTCTTATGAGCCATCGAATAATTAAAGATAACTTCATGTCATTTAATATGTTACTTAGGAATGAGGGTAGCCATCAAATAATTAAAGTTGACTTTATGTCATTTAATATGTGATAGACACAAGTGGCAACAAGACACTAAGGTTTATAGAAGACGGGGTAAAGGTGTTTCAAACTCCCAAGCATTGATTTGGCATTCTTTGGAAGACAAGGAGCCGACTTGGGAGTTGGTTTAGGTGTCTTTATTTTAGTTTTATAAGTAGGGAATTTTATATTAAGTGTTTTAGGCGTTTTTTAGATTTTAGTAGTTAAGGGTATTTTGGTAATTTGGCTGTTTTGCAGGAATTTCTGGTTTGAGTATTTTCTATTTTTGTGTCCTAGTTAATTTTAGGAAATAGTTTTTAGTTTGTTATTACCAATAGGATTAGGAATTGAAGGTTATTCCAATAGGGAATAGAAGATGAATCCTTGTCACAATAGGATTTGTCTTTGGAGTCTATAAATAGGTGTTTGTCCTACAAGAGAAATCAGATTTCAGTCAATAAATTTCCAGCAGCTTTTGTTAGCTTATTTTAAGGATTGTGAGATACAATCTAGCCTTGGGTGTGATACCTAAAGGTGCCTAGGAGTGATTCCTAGAGTTTCCTAAATCTTCTTATCCTCAATCTTGAACTCCCAGCAGTTTATTGTTTATTTTATTGCTAATTTTCGTCCAACTTATTTCTGCAAAATTTCTGCCAATATCTTTCAAGTTTTAAGCTTCAAACAACTGCCTACAACCTTTGCCTGCCAATAGCTTCTAGTGCTGCATCAATATGTTACTTACAAATGAGGATACAAGACATACCACATATCTCCATATCTTAATTTTAGAAGATCAACGAATCTGACATCTAGATATACACCCGCATCGGACGCACAGTATCCAAGCCCGAGTAACATAGGGGATCTCATCAAGCAATATATAATGTGTTAGGAAACAAAATCTCACATAAGACTCTCAAGAATTCTGAACTAGATAATGAATTTTATCAATCACTCTACTCATTACCAACTGATTTTGAGTTAGATCCCACGTTCTTTAACATGGTATCAGAGCCAAGCCTTACTTTATTTCCACCATAATCCACTTGTTCCCCACGTGACCCAGTTCCTTCTTAGCTTGTTTCAGTTCATGGGCTTCAATGAAGTCCCTTATTTCATGGGCTCTTGTCAAGCCCCTTCCAGTTTGTTTCATGCATTCCTATTAAACCTATTTAAGTGTGTACCCCAATGAAGTCTGTTCTAGTTTCATGGGCTCTCATCATCCCAGTCACATGTGAGGGGAACTATTAAAAAAACAAAATCCCACTTTGAGCAGCCCTAATGAATTATAAACTAGTTAATAAAAAGTTAATGGGTCACACCACTCACTGCCAATTGGTTTTGACTTGGATGTCTAGTTCTTTAACATAATAAATGTTAGGAACCTGTGCAAAATTTGTTTTATAGAGAAGTTTGAATGTCCCATTTATCCCCAAAAATTTCTAGAAGGAGCATATGACACCAAAAATCATAGAATAATTGGTCAGGGTACCAAGATCATTCCAAGGTGCAGGCACCACGATTGAAATGGGAAAGCTTCTTCTTCAGGGATTCCAATTACTTTTATTGGTCATAGACAGATATTTGACGCATATCTCATAACTAGAGTACTTGTGGACAGAAGATTGACGCCAGATTGAGACTCAAGCTATTGTTTTAAGCTCAACTACCACACATAGTGTATTTTGATTCAAAGACATGTAAACATCAGTCTCCTTTCAAGCTAGAAATTTTATTTCAGTGCATACAACTTGGTTTTTTGTAGCATGGAGAGAGAAAGCATGACCTCATGAAGATACCAGTTGTAGATACTTTTTCCCTCATGACCTCCTATATATCCATAGGACGCAGTCAATAGACCATCTTCAGAGTAATCACCCGTGATGGACAAGAAATTTAAGCTGGGTGGAAGAGCTGCAAACATGCTAAACACCATTAGCAGGTAATTTCCACTATCAGTTTATCCATATTTCAGAAGGCGAAAGAACATCTAATCTTACTTTCAACCGCTCTTTCAGCCACAACATAGGCTGGTTCACCTGCTTCACCATCAGGAGTCATTGGAGTGAATTTTGCAACAATGTAGTAGCCGACGGCTCCCAAAGGAATTCGAAATGCCTAAACAAACCAAAAGCTCCATTAAAATCATACAACAAAAAGGCAATTAGAATTAAGATGCCACAATTGCACACCTTTTACCTTTGCTATTTTTGAGGTAGTTAATACTTCAAGACCATTCTCTGCCTCCAGTGTTGCAGAGGCTGTTTTGAACCACTGAACTCTGCTAGAGCTTTCCGTTCCTCCCGTGACAATACCAGTTACAGTAACCTTACTCCCTTCCTTTAGTTCACCGATTATTTTCACATTGGTTACTTTTGGGGGAGCTGTGATTTGGATCAAGACAAAGAACTTAATAACGTATAAAAAAATTTCAACATGATAAATGTTTAATACTTGAAGACCACAAGTACAATATGATTATATGGAAAACTTTTTTCTTTTCACATGTCCTGTAATGAAAGAATTACTGAAGGTGTAGCATCCTTAAAAGCCAAAACAAGGAAATTTTATCTGTGTGCATACGATTCGAGTTCTTTTGAACAATCAAGATTTGACCAATAATTTGATTTCCCAATTAATGTATTTCAAAATATAAATTTCACAATCCACTGTTACAGATCACCACATTCAACCAAGTTCGTGTTTCATTACAGTACAGGAATGCCTTCAATATTAAGAATGCCACCAAAGATAGCTTTCAGATGCAACTAGAAGTTGATGGTGTTAGCATCACAGAAATGTACCCTGCTTAACTATCTGGGAGACAATTGACATAGATTTTCCTTCCTGTCCTGTAACAAAAACAATAACAATCATCGTAAGTGCTACTAACTACAAAGAGCAATTGACATGTTATGATAAAGCAAAGAGCAAAATTTCTTAAAGTTGAACAAAATTAATTAACCTTCGAAGTTCACTGGTATATACACAAATGACAGGCGCCGACCAATATCTTCTTTTGTTAATGCATACTCATTTGTACCAGTTGACACCAACACAAATTCTCTGTGAATGGAAGCAATAGAAGAGGCTTGTAAACCAGACAGCTAGCCAAATTATAACAAACTTTAATTTTGTAAGGCAAAGCAACTAACGATAACTCATGGAGACAAAGGAGAATAAGGATTTATTTTCATTAATAACTAAAAAGTGAAATCAACAATGCTAATTTCTCAGACCCCCATAAGAGTCTTGCGAGGACACAGATTGTTTAGCCCAATGGACTTCTGACCTGCTTGAAGTTACAAGGTCCAGGGACCATATCATATATCTGAATTCCATACTTCAACTTCAGAGAGAAGGTGCTAATACTGGGATAAATATTTGTGTTTACAGCAGATTTTATTAGTTAACTTGTGAGGTTAAGTGAAAATTTGATCTAACACAGCTATCAATAATGGTTCACAGTGACTAATACAAAGTCCAAATTCCAAGATCTATTGCTTCAAATACACCATAAGATGACAGGTAGAGAATATTTCATTATAGACAGACATTATAAGGCAAATAGAGCAGCCTTTCTTGTAAAAGCATGTTATATTAAATTTAAAGTTTTGTTGCTCAACTCACAGATAAATTTGTACAAGTGACAGGTAACAGCCAGAAAGCTAAAAGCATACCAGGCTGGCTAATTAAGAGGAGGCAACAAGAAGGATAACGGGATATTGCAACAAAAATAGATTGTTCCTTTTTGGCCAATCCCAGCACTAAAAGCAAGGGGAAAAAAACCAAAAAGGATAGAAAAATAAATCTTTTTCAAAGCATTTCAAGTAAAACCTGGATTCTAGTTCCATGATTCAATAACTGAAGCAATGACAATGTTGTTATTAAAGATGACCAAAAATTAGTTTACTTTGCTCATCTAGATGATTAACAGGAAAAAAAAATGCAGCATAGAAAAGTAAAACATACTAACCCAGTATCCTTATCCTTGCGCAACCACTCATACTTGCTGGGACCTTCTCTTCCTCCAAAATATTCCCCAACTCCTTTGATCATATTTCCTTCAACAGTATCTCCAATAATTTGTACATTGTTTACTGATGGAGGAGCTGCAAATAAAAAACTCATAAATCAATAATCGTCAAGAAAAAGAAAAATATGCAAATTTTTTTCTCTGTCAAAGGCAGAAGCAAAAAATGTACATGAGAAGAGTAAATTGTACCCTTTGTATAAGTAGAACATAAAGGCACATAAATGCTTAATATTCAAGCCTGTTTTATGCCAAATCGGTATTACACGCAAATGTTTACGCATCCTATTCTTGTTGAGCTTAGTTGCTTCAGGACATTAACTCTATGTAAACATCGTGTCCAATAACTAAGCAGCAGCGAATAAGGAAGTTGTCATGCAGTAACTATGTTGGTTGACCAAGAGAAAAGGGAGACAATTACTGATACTATATCCAATTACCAAAATATACAGAAGAAAATTGGAAGTCAAGAGAAATCTAAGCAAGAATAACTAAAATTTGGTGAAGGCATAGCTACAACTTTATGCAAGCAAGCCAATAACCATTTCTGTTTTCAACTGTCAATCTAGCTCTAACTTGTTGATATAAAGCATTTTAGGATATTTGCTGCCCACCAAGCAGTTGACTTAACAGTTCTTGGCAACACTTGGTGACATGGACATTTATTTTAAAAATCATTATTGTGAAAATATATTTACAGACCATGAGAGACAAGAAAAATGATCAAGATTTTTAACTTGAATCATGATTAATGGCAATATCAAAGGTATTCTAGACCATTGAAGCAGTAGTATCTAATTTACTGTGCAGTTATGTTATACCAAATTATCTCACAACAGAAACCTAAACCATTAACAAATTAATTGCAGTTTTCTTACACAATAAATGAAAGTTGACAGATATTATCCTTTTCCATGAGCAGAGAAAAAAAAAGAAAGAAAGAAAAGTTGACAAATAAAGATGCATTCACCTGCTTTTACATGTTCTGTTATTGCATACTGAGGTTCACCTTTAGCGCCTTCTTCAGTGACGGGGGTATACATATACACCAAACAAGAATCAACATCATCAAGAGTCAAACAATATTCCTCACCTTCTGCACCAACTATTACTACAGGACTGCTATTCCATCGTCTTCTCAACCAACTGGATGATATGAACATTAAGTCAGTCTACTCCCTCTTTTCCCTCTTCAAAATTGGATATATCATGCAGTATACAAACCACATCTTAAAGGTGCTATTTCCCATGAACCAAAGAAAATCTCACCTAGAAACTCCTTTCCCTGGAGTCCCACCACACCATGCAACTTCAGCATATCCCTTAACGGTGTTTCCCTCCACTAAATCTCCTTGTATGTCAATCTTTAAAACCTTCGGATGCCCAGTTCCTTCATAAGAAATCAAAAGAATGAACAAGTTCCATAAATGACAAGGACACACAAATGGATATTCCATCATATAAACGAGTTAATACATGAAGTCATCAAGCATGAGAGACTCTTGATTAGAGGTCTCAGACTCACAAATACTAGAATAATATTTCTATCTAAATAGTGCTGATCTCTTCAATAAGTATCAGAACAGTTTGGAAATTGCCACAACCTTCCTCAACATGCCTTTATATGATTTCTCAGAAAATTGCAAGTCGTGAATCTCAGCTTATTCTATTAGGGTATAACTTCGATTATGTATCGTAAGGCTAAATAGTTTTCACTTCATCTTTTATAATCCTCTACAGAATTGGTTGTAAATAATAAACATATCCCAAGAGAGAGAAGAGAAGTTGGTTATTTCCCGTGACCCAGCTTTGAATCTGTTTAACCACAGCAGACTAAAGCAAAGAAATGTGCTATCACAGTAGAATCCAATCATTGCAACTAGGCATATTTTACCTATTTGCAGTTGGACATGAAATATAATAGCTCAGAATAATGAATGTGTTTTCACAAGCAATGTCTGACACTTCTGATGGATATCAAATAAGGTTAAGTACTTCATGTCAAGTTGGTAAGTCCAATTACCTTCGCTAGAAAGCAATACAACAATGTTAAACAAAATTATCCATGTTGTTCAATTATCAACCTTTGGGACTCAATAGTTAGTTTTGTGTGTTGAAGCTCCTATTATACAGACAGTTGTTTCTGTTAGCTAGTCAAAACTTCAGTTCCAATTTTATTCAACATGTTTGCACTTTTCCCACCACAAAATAATTGCAGTCCCGCTATTTCAAGAGAAACCCAATGGAGGTACAGAACCATCAAATGTTCCCATACTTGATACTATTCGTTTAGAACTGATTGACAGAATGCCAAACATGCATAACTACAGCCCACATGGTGGTTTTAAGTTTCCAACATTGACTCTAGTTATCTATTTTCTTGGAGCACTACCATAGCTATAAGAGTGAGTCTGAATAAATCTTGTGGAAATTTTGCAGCTTGAAACTAAGGGAATTGAATCCTCAGATCCATTTGGAAGGGACTTGATTGGACCTGAAAGAATGGTGGTTTAGAGGAATCAAAGGCTCAGTTTATTTGGATAACAACATTCCAAATCTAACATTGCACCTTGATGAAGGGTCAAACAAAAGTGAGGAAAGGGGTAGCCCAATCTCATTCTGCCTTCCTCATTTCCACATAATTAGCAGTACCATATAATTGATTATCCAATGAAACAGCCTGTTTGAAGCACCAAATATAGTAAGTAATATGATACAAAAGTTATGCTACACTTTCGCCTGGTGGGGTGCACATATGAATGCTTGTGCAACAAAATGAGAAACAAAATAATGCTGCAACAAATGATACAGAATACCACATTCTGAACAATAAGTCAAATCACTCAATATTTCAAATGAACAAGTACAATCATTGAGCAATCGGAAGTTTAAATGCAAATGTGAAATGAAGAACATACCAGGAGAAACTGGTGTAGATATTGCAAAAATTGTGTGATACTCCGTCTCTCCCAAGATGGGTGTACACTCCACTTTCAGAATTCTACCGATGTCCTCACGTTTTGGCCAATAAACCTGACAGTAGAACATTATAGGATAATAGATAGAAATATGTTCAGAGGTTCAAAAACACTAAATTTAAAAATATTTTACCTTTTCAGTTGCACCGGGAATTGCTCTGAAGTTCGCTGGAGTTTTCTCTCCTATAAACCACTGGTATTTTAAGAGTAGTTCTGCGTCACTACTTGCAGTTTCATCTTTAACAAAATCAAAGTTACAGCAGCAGGCATCTTCTTCAAATGGTTGCTCCACAGAGGCTCCTTTTAATAGGAATCCTGATGGAAGTTGTTCTTTCCATTGTTCAAGCAAAAACCGAAATGTTGAATCTGGAGACATCAACAAAAATTTTAAGAAAACATGAAATGGGAAAGTGCCAAGCACAAAAATAAAGCAAGTTAAAACCACATTTTCACGTGACAGTTATCCTTCAGACTCACCATTAGCTTGGTCTGGACGGCAGAACTCCCAACCACCTCTAATGCACAAGGCTGTGTGTGCAGGATAGCGTTTTGCAAGCAGTACTTCCTCACGGGTAAGATCTAAATAGGATTTCCAGGGGTAAAAAAGCTGAATACTTAAGGACGTGATTAGACAGTTTTCAGGACAATTAATAAATCAATAATGAGGACAGAATTAATTTAAAAGCTCCAGAAAAAAATGAAATGAAGTCTGGAAACGATCTGTGCAGAGTCGCGCAGATAACTGAATCACATTTCAAACATATAGAAATTGCAGCAAAAGAGAAGCTACTAAAAAAACCAGAAAAACCAAGTTGAAAACTTTAAAGTGTTTTTTCGTCATTTCTTTCAATAGATTTACCCAATGGTTGGGCAACATTTAAAATGGAGGATGGAAAGGAAAAGAAGAAAGAGAAACCAACTCTACTGAAGAAATGTGACTTAAATTTCATTCATGAAGACCTTCTAAAAGAAAAGTGAAAAAGATTAGATTGAAAGGAGGTGACTAAGAACAGACAAATCTGCTGACAGAAAAATAATCAAATTTAAACCTGCATCAATGAGCAAATGGCAGCTTCCCAATAGCCACCCAAAAGAAAATAAAACACAAAGAATGCATGTGTCTGAGTGCACGCGCATGTATGTGTGTGTGTGTGAGAGAGAGAGAGGAAGAGGGAGGGAGAAGGAGATTAAATAACTAAATGAACGAAAGGAAAATATACCTCTGTCATTGAACTTTTTCAATGTTGGACCAACAAGCAAAATGGAAGCTGCTTCTAGATGGTGCATCTTAAGAATAGGATTCTCTTCAACACGCAAATGCTGCAGCAAATGATGGAAAAAGGAAATACCAGAGATTTATGAACATGTCAGAGAATATCTGCGAAGCTTAGAGAACAGTCAATCGTTTTGCAATAAGACCCCCTCAATTACTAAAAGAGACATGTATTATCAACACAACCATGTGCTGACTAGAAGAAAACTATTTACACCAGAATACCCAACAGCTATTATTTAAATATAAGCAACTCCTTAAATGCCTTCATTAGTTTATAAGAATCTCATTGCACAGGTCTCTTTCTTCAAAATAGTCACACAAACAATATGAGTTGTTAAATCATGAAGAATATGGCAATTCTTTAAATTGGTCCAGAGTTTTCTGATCTAACTCAACAGTCTAATTTCATTGTCGCTAGACTAGTCTTTGTGGTTTAGGTTTAGTCTAAAAGAAGATACATGACAGGAAGTGACACCATCTTCTAACATACAGAAGCTGAGAAAGGCCAATAACTTGCGAGGCTGAGACCAGAAAGTCTTTACCTGATGTATTTGGAAGATTTTACAGTTTAAAACACTTCCTTAATATTGCAAAAATCCAGTTCATAATACTCCATGAGAAGTAAAATGGACAAAATGAATAAAATTAAAAAAGAGAAACAGTATTTAATTGTTATTTCAAAGACTCAGGTTGAGAAGGCAGAGCTGATTGCTGAAGATGAAAGAAGAGATTTTAAGCTACAATGTTCTCTATTTGGAGATGATTTAACCAGAGAGAAAAGGAGAGAAATGCTAAGTTTGATCTCTCTTTTTGATCCTCATGTGAATTTGGGGATTTTTTTTTTTTTCTTTTTTGCGCCCGCCCCTGCCGAGGGGGCGTTTGGGGAGGGGGTAAGAATTAGAAGAAAGGGGCAAATACCAAATATATTGACTATATTTACACTCAAATCCCACAACATAACAACTACTGTGAATAATGAAAATGATATTACGCTAAACTACATTAAGTTTTCTGTCCTTCTTTCCTAGTCAATTTCCAACTAGAAAATAATACATTAATTTCTTCATTTTCATTTTCTCCATATTAAGGTTCTTAATGTTTTATCCTTTGCAACATGAAACCTGCAAACAAGAAAAGGTACTCTCTTTTTTCATCTCTCTTCCTGGTAAAGTTTTTATTATCATTTTCCACCACAATGTAACGCACAGCAAGTGTTCCCTACCAGTCACGTTAGACAACTCCGACTTCTTAAACTAAGCAATTCCCTTTATAATATGGAAGAAAGGAAAAAAGATCACCCTACGGGGTGATTTTACATCCCAAACAGAGGCTGATTTGAGGCCCATCCTCTAACTCAAGAAGCATCATATAGCTGTAAGCGTATTTATCATACTCAGATTGGCAGTCGTTCACCTATTAAACTAAATTATTAAAAAATAAGAAGAAGAAGAAGAGGAAGAGTGAGAAGAAACACAACAATCAGTGCAGTAAACTAACCTCAAGAACTGGCAAATATGGAAAGCCCTTCAAAGTGGATATTTTGTTCTTACTAGCAGCTAATACCTGCCCAGGATGAACAATTACTTGGAGTCCCAGAGATAGCATCAAATTGCAAATGAACTAACAAACCTGCAGCCGAGGTTGGCTTGCCATTGCTAGGGATTTTAATTTGTTCTGAGCAACAGAAAGGAACTGGAATAAAGTGGGAAAAAAATTAATAGATCAATAGAGGGAAAAATATAATAGATCAGAATTATTGACTGTGAAACAATCAAGACAAGAAGAAACCATGAAACTTGATAAAAGTTCACCTCCAAATTAGGAAGCTCAGGAAGACTAATTAATGACGTGATCTGGTTCCCAGCAAGATACAGTTGCTACAAGAAACAATATATCAAAGCCTTATGGCTTATCGCATGCAAAATGCCTGGAAAGCCTGACATTTTCAGCTCAAAACTGAATGCCTCTAATCCGAAAAAGAATGTATACCTGCAGGGCTTTGCAATTCTCAAGTGGTTCAAAACCAGGCCCTTTGAAGTCATTAAAGCTCAAATCAAGGACCTGATATGACAAAGGCAAAGAAAATTATAAGCTCAGTTCAGAAAAGAACTGCAGTAGTCTTGTAGATCAATATATAAACTAAAGATAAGCCTGAACTCCAGTATAAATTACTGATATTTCTGAGCATGCATTAACAAATGACTAGTGCAAGCCAAAATTTTCTTTCAAACCTTCACTCGCTTCAGTATTTCGATGCCATCCAATGTGGATAAGAGATTGTCTCTCAGATAAACAAACTGGACAAGAGGAGAATTGATTAAAAGAGTAACCAGTATATGAAAAGCCACACTTTTGGTAAAATGGACAGTTATCATTTTACTGCATTGCACCAATTAAAAGGAAAAAGGAAAGGTCAGAAATGAGATTGCCATAAATAATTTAAAGAACTTAATTCAACATATCAACCCTCAACAATTCCAATTGAAATATAGAGTAATTGAAAATCTGTGCTTCTGTAATTTTGAAGAAATTGGGCAATATATGGATAATTTTGAGATTTTAACAACAAACTCAACGTGGTATCTTTATGTTGAGTTGTATACAAATCACATACCAGGTGATAACAATTTCAGTAACATTTTTGAAAGTCAACTGAGTGCAGCAGAAAAATACAGTTTAGATCCCTTATGTGAATATCAATGTAATCTTACTTCGTATAAGCAACAGAATGTCATCATAGCAATTGAGTAATCACTTCCATAGCTTTTCTACAGTTCCTATCTCTCATCTATAATGATCCACAAGTACCAACATTTCAAATGATGCTACTGGAACAAAAGTCAACCCTAAAATCAGGCATTTTGAGGATAATGTACTACTACTTGTCATTAGCGTGCAACGAAGAAGAAAATGGAGAGAGAGAGATAATATAGCATGTTGAATAATTCTCAAGGTTCCTTGAGTTACCTGACAATTTTCTCCAACAACATAAAAGAAAGCACTTATCAGCAACATATGCTTAATTTACACAAATAGTATGAGAACCGTTCTCATTTACTTTGTTCTGTGAGAAACATTCACATTGAATTTGATCCTTTTATATTTTGGCTCAATAATAGCAAACAGAAATTTCATAAACAAATAAAGGACTACAAGGAGCAGCCAAAGAACAGCATACCTCTAAATTTGGGGACAAGTTCAGCCCACCACTATTCAGACTACGTATTCTGTGGCCCCTTAGATCCAACCTCTTGAAAGAAAAAGAATTTGAATAAGACAAAGCTAGTAAAGAAACTTCGAAAGAGTAGAGGGGAGGAAAAGAATTTCCAAAAGATGTCCTGAAAATAATCTGTTAAAATCTTACCCAAAGAAAATACACACATCAACAAACAGCAATTAGTAGTTTTGGCAAGAGAAAAATATGGGAAAGATCACATAACTTGCAAGCATAAAAATCTAAATATGACCATAAAGATGTGAAAGAGGAAATAAGCCATGAAAGGCATCACAGAAAGGAGAGTTGCACACATCGTACAGCCACTTTGTTACCTCAAAAAGAAAAAAGAATTAAATAGCCAGTCAATTAAATGCATTAAACATTGGACATGCGAAGGAATCGTTCATAAAAACCACTTGTATATTGGTTTTAACAGCCAGCGGATTCAAACAAATATCCCAGCTATTCCATTTGGATGGTTGTTTTTTGGGGTGTTTCTTAAAAAACATTACTATAGCAGTTTTAAAGATTCTTCTTCATAAATGTGTTTCTGAGACAAAAAAATTGACCAAAAAATGTGTTTGGAGTTTTTAAAAGAACATGTTTCTGAAAAACAGAACCAAGCGAATGGTTTAGGCATATCATGCTAGCTAAACTAGTAATCCTCCTAAAAACTTTGAAATATTAGACATTTCATTGATTGCCAAGGACAATAGAACAAATGAATCCATCCTACAGGCCAAGACCATACAGATAAGGCCTCCAGCAAGAGGATACAAAGTTTGTCAAAGCAAACAAGAAAAGAGACCATTTTGATATCCTGAAACTATGAAATGATTCCAATACATTCTCTAACCCAAAAGTTGGAGTTGAATCCAGTTTCTACAAGGTATCAATATGGACCAGTATTTCACAAGGACACATACTGATGTATAATGTGTTAGAAGGTTTCCAAGGTTAAGCCTGTGGCAGAATATTCCATTCACTGAATAAAGGTTGAGGATTTTACAATATGCAAGTCCTACAATTTTCATCTACTTTTAAAAGAAAATGCAGAAATTAGGTATGAGGAGCTGCATTCGTACCACATCATCACCAGCTTTGATTTCCACTTGAGGAAGCATAATAAGGCGTGAATCTCGATTTTCAGGAGTGCCAGCTTTCTTTCGACCAGAGAAAACTGAACTCCTATCCAGCGGTGTAGACACTGACGCATTTTTGGATCCACTAGAAACTGATGGTGACCGAACAGATGGGGAAGAGACCTTTCCAACTGCCTTCCTTACCACAGAGCTGCTGCCAGTACTATCAAGTGATGTGGACGAAACCCTCTTAGTTGATGAAACAGAAGGAGGGGATGGCCTGACAGAAGTTTTTCTTTCTTGCTTGCTTGCATCAGAAGATGATGAGGTTCTTGGAGTTTTGGCAACAGGAGAAACAGGAACTGACTTTCTAATATCTGAGATGCTGGTCCTATTCATGGGTCTGGCACCTACAGAAGGCAATGAACTCCTCCGAATCTCTGGGAGGGACCTCCTTACAGGCTCTGAGGTGGAAGAACTAGTCTTTCTTGCAGCAATTGAAGTGACACCACTATCCTGTCGTTTAGTAAGCGACATTGATTGTTTTTCAGGTAAGCCACCAGTGCTGTTCCTTCTAATGACTGGCACTGAACTGGAGCTCCGTGAGGCACTACTTATAGTTGATTTTGTCAAAGTTGATCTCATTCCAGTAGAATTAGCAACTGAACAACTCTTGACCTCTGTTTTCTTTTTCGGTATCCCAGCAGCAGTGGTGCCCTTTGGCAGCGTTGAACTATTTGATTTGGCACTTTTTGATGCTTTTTTAACACTTTCAGGAGATGATGGCTTCCGAGACTCTGATTCTTGAGATTTTACCTCGAAATCGTCAATCGACAGCGGCTCCTCAATTACAGAATTTGGGAGCTTTTCCACTAAATTTTCAGTAGGTCGAACCAATGGCTCCTCCATTTGTAACACAAATTATCTAATTTGAATCAAGTAAAATGAAAATTAAATGAACAGATAACCACATTATAATTCCAATCGTAGAAAATCCAATAATATATTTACTAAGAGTAAAAATGAAAAATTGCTCTTTATTTCTTAAACCCTTAATTTTCTCATCAAACAATAATCTTAACATTGAGTGAAATTCTACCTTTCCCACTGAATTACATGAAAATGCCGCAGAAAAGTTCTAGAAAAGGAAATTGATTCTTTAACAACCAAAATTTACAATTCCAGAAAGTAATTACCAAAATATAAATCCAGAAACAGAACTACCAAAGTTATAAAGTTAACATAGCCACTAATAAACATAAATGTAGTAATGCTTTATTCTCAGTTCTTATCACAAAGTCCACATCTTTTACCTTAAAAATCGTATCTTTTAGCATCTACGCACAGTTACAAAAAAGTTTAAAAGAAAACAGTAAAATGATTACTGAGCCAAAATAAACAAAAGTATGCGGGCAGATGAATGTATATACCAACAAAAAGAGCTCCTTTCAGATCTATCACAAAATGCAGCTTCTTTTACTCAAATTCAACCCCTTTAGACAATTCTTGAGAGCCCAGTTAAGAGAAAAAAATGTTGAAAGATATATCAAAGAAACGGAAAAAAAAAAACCATAATTGCTGCAGCTAAAAGGGCAAAAAGATATGGTTTTTTACATACCTAAAATGCTGAATAGATCTGATGCAGAACTAAGCAAGAAACTCAAGTAAAGACTGTTGTTCAACTACATTGAGACCATTTTTTCACTTTTCTTTTCTTGAAGGACTTGTCGGTTTGAAACTGAAGCGAGCAAGAAAAGGATTTTTTAAGAAAAAAATAAAAGGGAAAACACACTGTCACTCACTCTCTCTCACTCTCACTCTCACTCTAGAATACACTCAAAATCAGGCCTGCAAGACTTATATCGGACTTTACGAAAGCGTGGCTTGAAAAAGAAAGGTAAAGTACGAGAGAGAGAGAGAGAGTTAAAGTAACTGCAGATTTGATTCCTAGATGCTGCTCTTCATCAGTGCTGCTGCTGCTTCTTATTACTGTTTAATAGTGCGGTTACTGTTTAACATTTCCTTTTTTTTTTTTTTTTTTTTTACCAGAAGTTTAACATTTCCTATTGGGTGTCAGAGCAGGGGGTCAATTGCATCCTGACTCAGTATTTAAACACCGGCAGCTTGCATATTCCCTCTACAATTAGCCACTTTTCTAATTTGATTTTACATTTTTCAAAATTAATACTCGAACGCTAATTAGCCATTAGCTTTATATTTATTATCCCTTATAATAATCACTTTGATTTAATTTTAATTTTTTAAAAAAGCAACACTTGAAACTCCAAGCTATTTAAAGAATAAGAAGACAAACCAGTTGATTGTATCACATTTTTGCACATTGTCTTGGCGTTACAGTACACTATTGCCCATCGCTTAAAATTTGTGGTTTTTTTATTAATATGCAATTTACAAAAATAGCTAGACAGGGCCACACCTTTGGTAAGAAATAGTTTGTTCAAATTGCATTTTAAAAAACTCAAAAAAGTAATTACTATAATATTTTTTTCGATAAGAATACATATGAGAATAAAATGTAGTTGAAAATGTGTTTAAAAAACTTTCAAATTGTATTTTATCTAAACAAACTCATAAGTTTTTAGTATGCCTTTTGCCTTTATATTTATAGACATTCCTTGGTATAGTATAAAAAATTACTTGCTAAAAATACTTTCTACTGTCTCAAATTGTGACGAGTGAGGAGGAGAGATAACAGACACAGATATTTGTTAAAGCCCAAGTAATGGAAAGAGGCGAATAGTGTGTGTACATTATTGAGTATGACTTTTGTTACATGATGTCGTGACAGAAAAGTGTAACCATTAGCCTAGGTGTGATTGGATTTCTATATTTTGGGAAAGATACAATATTAAGAAGGATTTGTTGTTATTCTTTTGGGTTTGGATAAATAATTGAGAAAAGTGAGTTGGCGGAAAAAGTTAGGGTGGGAAAAGGACAATTCATAGGTGGTGGGTGGGATTTGAAATCAAATTTGAAAACAATATTAAAAAAATTCGACAGGCCCTCAAACAAAATATTAAAAATATGGGAGGGTATGACTAAGCAGAGTCATTAGCACACGCAAAGAAAGAGTTAAATGCTAGTTTTTTCTTTTATTTTTGTAATAAATTATGCTTGTGGTGTTTAGTTAATAGATTTGAGGACCATGATTGAGTATCGAAATAACCTTTTTTTTATTTTTGAAGGATTTATACTTGTTATTTAGTAGATTAATGTATCAAAGTTAACAAAACTCCTCTGGATGACAACTATAAAAATTATTCTGTGGATATATGTATGTATGTATGTATATATGTGTGTGTGTATATGTATATATGAATGTGTATGTATGTGTGTGTGTATAATATTACTAAAATATTTGTACTCTGTAGGTAAATTTTATCTTTCACATCTTATAAATTTAAATAGTAAAGGTCAATTTTGTCATTTTCTTAATTTAAAATAAAAAATTACAAATTGCAAAAACTAACTATTCAACTTGAGCTCAAACTTGAGTTGGAGTTTGAGCTCAATAGTGTGTGTGTGTGTGTCTAATTTCATCTGTTAGAGTTCATAAATTTGAACAGTAAAGGATAATTTTGTCATTTTATTAATTTAAAATAAAATATATATAAAATTATAAAAGCTTAGCCATTCAACTCGAATTTAGGCCTGTCAATCAGGCTTTATGAGTTGGGTTTTAACATGTTCAAGCTCAACTCACTTAATTAATCGGATTATGAGCTTTGGTCTGTAATGTGAAGCTCAGGCTTGATTTACAAAATATTCGGACTGTGAACTTAAGTTCACGAGTTTAAACATATTGAGATATTCCTATAATTTAAAAACCTCACTGAAATGATGAGGTATACTTTAAGTACTATAAGTAAGTTTAATACAAACGATTTCATATGTTGTACAAATCCATTGCAATATGTAAAATCTACATTCATCATAAAGAGAAACATTAAACTCCATGTCCACGTGGAGTAATAACTTGACAAGAAAATTTTGCACTATTCTTTAGTCGGAGTCAATAATCATGTTGTTATTTATATTATACAACTTTTTGTTCAAAAAGTAATGAAATAGTTTTATGTTTTATGTACAAATTACATACTAAGATTTTTTTATATTATAGATACTAAGACTTAATGATATCATTAGTTAATATATTATACAAAATTTTATATTATATATATGTGTGCGTATGGGCAATTTTATATTTAAATTTGGTTATATATATATAGACACACATACACACTTACACACATACATATATATATGTGTGTGTGTGTGTTTTATGAGCCGAGCTTTATACAGACTGAGCCTATTGAGGCCTGAGCTCGGCTAAAAAATATTTAGACCCAAACTTAGATTGATCCAATAAAATGTAAGGCTCACGAACTTTTTTTGCAAGCCAAACGGGCCGAGTTCAAGCTGACCCGCTCCCATTGACTGTCCTACTCAAATTCAAACTCCAGCAAGAGATTGAGCTTGAGTATTAATTGAATTGAGCTTGAGATCTATAATTGCAAGCTCGATGAGCTCGAGTATGAATCAAGTCTAGCTTAAGCTTTATAATTGCAACCTCAACAAGCTTGAGCTCGAGCTCGAGTTCGAGTACACCTGTTTATGACTCAAATCAAGCTCGAATACAGTGATATTTCAGTTTGACTCGACTCGTTTATATCCTTGGTTAATGAATATCATTCTAACTTTGATTTTCAAATGTCAACAAAACAGATCTGTTATGTATATCGTTTCGTCTAGCTTTACTTTGTTTCTTTTAATTTTTTTTATTAGCACATAATTGTCTTTTTACATATTGAAAGCAAAAGTGTCCCTAATATTATATATTCCTTTTCCTTTTTATTTTATTTTATTCTTTTTATTTAAAGTTTTCCTCCTCTCATATTCCTATTAAAATAAAATAAAAATTTTGAGTTATAAATTTTTTTCTTAAATTTCCATTTGCAATAATAGTTTAACATATAAAACTAGACATTCTTTTCAATTTATAATAATAGATATCATTATTTTCTGTAAAATTTATTATGTAATTTATGGCTATAGAGGTATAATGTTGATTAATTTACTTAAATTAATATTCAAATTGTCAAGGGATATCCAACTGAGTATAAATTACTTAAATGCATGCTAGCAAGCAAGATTTTGTGATCAATAAATTAATACCAAAAAAAATTTTAAAAGAAAAAGGAATACACTATACTAGATAAGCATAAGATGAGCCAAACAATAATAAATTTGCATTGTATACATAACAAAAGCAAGGGAAAGAAAGTTGTGATATGAAAAAGTGAAGAAACTAGGAAAAATGTAACGCCCCCAACTCGGGCCCACACCTAAACTCAAATCGAGATGTCTTCCTAGCTTACGCCAGAATTCAATAATAAGTAGTAAATTATAAGAAATATGATCAAATCTTTGAATTTACATAGGTTTTCAAAAGGTTTACCTTGTTTGGGACGTCTAACTCAAAATACACCCGATTGATGACTAGCTCTAAATAATGACCCTTCCTTTCATTCTCTATCCTTACCTCGTAGACCAAACACCTATAAGGAAAATAAATTTGAAAAGGGTAAGCCTAAGACCGAGTAAGGTCCATTTTAAAAACCAAGTCAAAAGTGTTCCAATTTTTTTTTAAATCAATAAAACACATAAGTACTCCGCATAGCTCGTTGGGACAAAGTTGTAAACAAATTAAACGATTAAGCAAGGAACCACAGAGGAGAATCAAGTCAAGTATTGCTCAAGAGTATATCAAGTACTATTCAAGAATCATAGGTTCAAGAACCAATCAAGTACTATGCCATGGCATTAATTAGGTAGTTCTCCAATTTTGCCCGACAATATTTATTCCATGGCCACGCGTCCATTTGGTAATATTGAGAATTACTCAAATACTTTTTCTGTACACTTTCTTGACCTACAAAATCTTCTTGCACACCGGAAGATGTCGAGAGACCAAGGTAGCAAGAACTTGGTCATCAGACTCACTGCGGCTCAGCCTAGACCGATTACTTAAGGCGCTGTCCATAACAAGTGGTAAATACACAAGTACAAGTACATTTTACAAGTATTTCCCACTGCGATAAGTACTCCAATGGGTTCTAGTTTTAAATATAGATAGGCAACATGATTAAAAAAAATTCAAATAGTTGCACAAGTTAATACAAGAACTATTGATTCATCTAGGCCAGTAAAATATTCACATAGTCATACCAATTATCTATTCAATAAATTATGTTACTGAGAGGTCAACGCATCTTGTAAAATTGTATGAAATCATATATAAGATAAACTAGTTTACCAAGAAGGTCAAAACCTATCATAAAAATCATCTATCAATCACGTGCAAATAGACTAGTTTGCCATTCAAAACACTTGTAAACAAAAGAATTTAATGGGCACTTACAGGTAATGTTTAAGACTTGTAAGTCCCTCTAACATCTGTCCTTTGGTGGTCTGAAACACCTATAGGTTAGAAGTAAATTGGTTAATCACTAGGTCAAAGCAAATGAACAACACACTAAAGTTTATGATTTTTCAAAAGTGGAGCTACGGATTGAGCCACAGCTTCAACTCCACAACTCAAGCCACAGCTGGCAGAATAAAAAAATTGCTGTGAAATTAGTCGTGGGTAATCCTACCATGGCCCAATTCATGACTTGCTAGACAGAGAGCATCAATGGAATCAGTCGCACGTGTTTATGCCGGGGCTTCCTCACTAGAGCTCATTAAAACAGGCCAGACTCCCTTTTTACTCAATCAAATCTCACAATCTCAGTATTATTATAAACTGGAATCAATTTATAACATTTTTTGTCAACATCCTATTTTCAATCACCCAAGTACCTATTTTCAACTGGGCATAATTTTTAGTACGCAACTCAAATTGCTTTAAAATTTATATAAATCAAAACTATTTAGGAACTACAACTTATGTGAAAGAAGTAAATTCAAATTTTAGAAAGAATAAGGTTAAAATTGAGCCAAAACTTGGCACATCAATAACCCTAGTTACGCAGGGTTGGGTTTCCAGCTTACTTTGTGAATTCTAGATTTGATTCACTAAGAATCTGGGCTTGAGGTTATATGGTTGAAAACTATATTTCAAGAATTATGGTTTTGTTAAGGGCACCAACTCAAATTCCAATAAGAACAGATTCAAAATCGTGCCAAAAATTGGCATTATCAACCATGTTTGCACAGGATTGGTTCTCCAATCCATTTTACACAAATTTGGGGAGTAATCTAAAAATAACCAAAGTGTGTGCCTTATACCATCTTAAAGCACTACGTCCTAGTTTCTAAATCAACAAAAACTACCCTGTTTCAATTTTCTTAGACAAAGTCATGAAAATTTCACTGAAACTGCTCCAGTTAAACTGTTTTCATGCAACCCCTGATGTGTTCTTAGTTTAAACCTAACTTTTACTTACTTTTAGTTCAACATACATGTTAAAATCAGTGAATACAAAGTTTAAAGGTCTGTTAATATATAGAAAAGCTCAAGTTGTTAGTGTATGCCCTATATATTATACTTATTTTATGTTATACTACTATATGTGACATTTTCTTTATCATTTAATATTACTTGTTTATTTAATAAAGTCAAGAGAATATTAACTGTTTATAAGAGATTGTAAAAGTTACAATGATGAGACTCTTAATATACATAAATTATATTCTTAAATATCCCTAGTTGTAGTATTAATCAGATTGAACATCATTAATACGGAAAGACTAGCACATACTTTGCCTTTATTTATGGTAAATAGTAGTTGATCTCATCAACTATGGTTTGTGATACCTAAGCTGGTATATGGATATTTGTTAGAGAATAAGTTCATGCATTGATCCGCCAAGAGTCACCATTTATAGTTCAATGTTTTGTGCTCTTAATGGCAATGGTTTAAGTTATTTTTTAGACTTGAGATTACCATAGTATCTTGAGTGTGAATTACTATACTTTGCCTCTATTACTCAGTGCTTGTAAAAGAATAACCCATAGGGTAGAGGTTGGATATAGTATAAATCATGAAAGGATAGTGAGTAATCAATATAAGGCTCACCACACATTGGTACTGAGAGAGTATATCCTTTATTGGCCACTAGTTAAAATATACCTTAAAGAAACTTTTGCGCAAAAATAAAAGTATGACTTGAAAGAATTTCAAGGTTATATTTTTATTAGAAGTTATATTTCGGGAACAAGAAAATAATAACTAGTCATATAAATTGTATGCACTACACTCTTAGACTAATTAGGAATATAGTATGGTAAAAGGAAATCAATTACATGATAACATTGTCATTGACAAATGTAGTTCATCATATGATTTTCTGATTCACTTTGATGGTCATGATGTATTGCTAGACGCTACTCATGATCTATAAATATGAATTAATTAATTAGTAAATTAATGATAAATTAAAGTGTTTAATTTATCTACCTCTTAATTAATTAATTAATTAATGAGTTATAGTTTGTACTTATTGCTAAGGTGAATGGAACCTCATGGGCCACACACAATAACAACATGATCTTGTTATTAAGATAAGTATAAGATGATTATGGGGTTAATATACGAGATAAATTAACTTAAAAAACTTATTTATAAATATCGAAGTTTTGTTGGAAAAGGTTTTCAAATAATTAGGAACGAGATCTTATGTTTCCTAAAGGAATAGGATTACTAAATCTTATTTAATAAGGTTAAGCTTCATAATCTTATTGTTTTTTAATAGTCTTATTTTCGAAAGACTAGGAGGATTGAAGAAACACAAGACAAATTTAGAGAGACAAAAATTGTAAGAGAGTACCGCCATCTTTGAAATGTCTCTCTCCCGCTCTATTCCTCATAAAAGTTGAGGCTTTGTTCTTCTTGTATTATTCATGATTATTTAAGGGAGCTACTAGCACTCAAAAGACAATGCAAGTAAGCCCAAAGAGGTTCCTAAAGATCGTATTTGTGTGGATACCGTTGGAGGCTCTACACTGAGAGAGCTTTCGTGATAGATCAACACCTTCTTTGAATTAGGATCTTACCTTTTGAAGTATAAAAACCTTTTATGCTTGAAGTATTTATGCTAAACTCCCTTTAATCGTATAGATTATATCAAAATGATCTTGGTTAAGGTAATAAATTTTTAAATTTATGATGCATTACCCTCGTTATTATCTTATAATGGTATCAAAGTCTACTTTGATCATATTTATATGATTTGTATTTATTTAACTATCATAAATATTTATGGTTTATTCTTAATATTAATATGTCTTAAAATTTTTTAGAAAAATCAAGAAGTTTTTTTAAAAAAAGATTTTAATCGTTTAAAAGTATTTTAAATAATTAAAATGAATTCTTAAAGTTTAATTTATATTTCTAAACTATTTTTAGGTGCTAAAAGGTTTTTAACATGTTTTGATTTAAAAGAGTTTTAAAAAAAAAACAAAAATTGCTTTTTTAAATTTTTTGGAAACCCGGGCTCAAAAACCATAATGTTCTTACCTTAGCCGTGGGCATACCCGCGTCGTGGCTGAACCTTGTGGATCAAGTTCTGCCATCCAACTGTAGGTTACCTGTAGATACCAAATTTTGATACACTATTTATTTTTCAAGCATTGGGGGCATGTTTATATTTTTTGGGTCAAATTATTTCTCAATAATTTCGGGAGCAAAATAGTAATTTTTAACTGTAAATATTTTTCATTAGTTTTGGGCTTTTAAATTCATACTTTATACTTTCATATGTATTTTTTAAATTTTTGTGATTTTTTCATATTTAACTAGTATTTTTCTGTATTTCGCCAGCACATGGGCAAAATGGTAATTTCACCTCGTGAATACCATTTTCACCCATTTTTTATTACCAAATTTATTTTTCAAGTTTGTAAGCATGTTTTTAAAATTTTTTGATTTTTTCAGGAACGATTGCTATTTTTTCTATAAATATCGCGTACAAGGACAAAATTGTCATTTCACATTCCAAACTCATTTTTCATGAATTTTTGGATCCCAAATTCATTTTTAGGTTTTCAAGCATGTTTTTAAGTTTTTCTAACTTTTTTTAGGATGAATATCTATTAACAAATTTATTATTTACATATTTTTATTTTTTTTCTATTTTTGTGAGAGAACATAGATTTTTAATTTTTTTGTCAGGGTACAGTTGTAATTTTAGTAGTCAAGGGCGTTTTGGTCTTTTAGTCATTTCTTGGAAGATAAGTCATTTGTATACTATAAATAGCCCAATTTTTTGAAAGAAAAAAGAGGAGAAAAAAAAAGCCTAAAGAGTGTTTTTAGTTTTTAGTTTTATCCATTACACCAAGAACATAAAAAACATATACTTTTTCTTATATTTTTCTTCAAATTTTTACCAAGAACACCAAGAATACCTACTAGATTTTAGTAAAGTTTCAAGCCTACACCTAGAACACCTAAAACACACACTAGTGTATTTTCAAACCTACACCTAGAACACATACTAGTGCATCTTCAAGCTTACACCTAGAACACCTAGAACACACACTAGTATATCTTCAAGCCTACATCTCGAATACCAAAAAACACACACTAGCTAATCTGACACACTTATTCACTTTCTCTCTCACGCATTACACATACTCCCATACACTTCTTGCATTTTCTCTCTCACATACTAGCTCACAATCTTATACACAGCCACACACACACTCACATTTACACACACAATACACACACAACCACTTCACACAATACACACACGATTCACACACTAGTTATGCACTTTGCACACACAATCACATAAACACACACACCATCAGACAATCTCACACACAGAATAAATTTGCAAACTTCAGTTTCTCTCTCACATACTAGTCCCTCACAAACACTATCCCACACACTTCACAATTTTCTCTCACACACACAGTAGTTTCACACACACACACAAACACACACTCATGACCAGATTCACACAACACAAAACACACAGAACATTAATTTTCCAAAAATACAGACTCACATTTCACACACATCACGCACAAAATCTCAAGCACATTCACATACAATCAGACACAAACATGCACGAGCACCCAGAATCACACTTCACACACACTCAAACCACAAATTCACACACATACATCACAGCTTCATGCAAAATCATCACACGATCCATACACATTCATACACAACAGACATAAACACAAAATTAGGCACAATTTCCTCCACATGACCCTCCCCTGTTTCCCTCCTCTAAATTGCCTTCAATCAAACCACAACCCATCTTCAATCACCCAAAACTACCTTCAATTTCCAAACCACACAACCAATTCCACAACCCGAAAACACCACCCTCAAACACCCAAGGCTCAACCAACGCCACTCAGAAATCAGCAAATCACCACCACTATCCAGACCCCCTACAATCACCCATTGCCATCGTGTTTCACCTACATTCACCAATAATTCACAATCAACTCCACAGATAACCTCAACTCCATCTTACAACCAAACAATGCAAATGACCCAAAATAGCCCACGATTCTACTATGAACCACCGGAATTGTCAATCACCAACCCAAAGCCCACAGCCTCCTCACTGTGTTGACTCCCTCTCTACTATTGTCACCAGCGGACTTTCCCGTCTGTCACACCCCACTCATTCACCACAACAACCACTACCCAAGCCTCTCCCAACAATTCCCTCAGCGAAATCAAAGAAGCAAAGCCACCACCCATCACCAAATTCCATCAATCCAGCTTCCAATCTTGCTGGACAAACCATCAACCGAGACAACATTCACTGTCCATAGCGGTATTTACTCCTCAACAGTTCACAAATAACCCATCTGCAATAGCCACATCACTTCCACCGTCTGCTTCCACCACCACCACCATCACCAAAAAGTCCAACCTGTAAAACCACCACCTAAAACGCCCAAAACCCAAGCCACCTACATCCACCAGCCCCTACTAACTAGCCAGGGAAGACCTGCTGTTGCTGTTGCTACTGCTGAAGCTCCAATACACGCAACAGTGACCTCCACTAGACGCCTAATAGCTTTACGGTCAGTCACCAGCGAGCTGTGCCACTTTAAGCTTCGCCCAATCCCAGCTCCGCCAGTAATCACCTCCGCCTCCTCCTAATTCACGTGAGTTCTCAACCCCCCTTTCAATTCCATTTTAGCAGATTCAATCGAATAAAATGCTTCTTTGTTTGAGTTATTTTGGGGGAAAAAGAAAGAAAACCGAGAGAGAGTGAGTTGATTCGAGAGAGGAAGACAGAGAACAGGGAGACGAGAAAGTGTGAAAAGTCAGAAGGGGCAAAGGGAAGAAAGAAACAACTGAGAAAGCAGCGACGGAGAGAAAAGAGAGAAAGAAGAGAAACTGGAACGGAAGAGAACATAGAGAATTAGAGAGAACGAGAGAAAGTGAGTAGGAAAGAAAAGAGGGATTTTAGAGAAAGAGAAATTAGAGAGAAAGAATGAAGCAAGAGGGAGAGCCAGAAGAGAGGAAATAGAGAAGTAGAGGAGTTAGGAATCTGGAAAAGAAGAGAGAAAATAAGTGAAAATAGAGAAAAATCTGGATGAAAAGGGGGAAAGAACGAGAAGGAGAGAAAATAGGAATGAGGGGAATTTTCTTTTTAGACGATTTGGGGTGCTAGGGTAGACTTTGATTTTTCCTTTTCCATTTTTGATTGTTTCTTTAGTATTTTGTTACATTTAGTTAGTGTTATCTAATCATTGTTCATGTGTCCTTAATCTAAGTTAGTTTGATTTTTTGTTGAGTAATTATTTCTGTTAGTCAAATTAGTTTGGATTAATTAACTTGGTTTTTACTTTTAACTTAGTATTTTACTTTTGGTTATATTATTACAAAGTGTATATTTATGTCTTACCCCCCTAGGATCTGTTTTGTCACTATGTCATGGAACATTTTTAATTTCTGCATTTAAGTCCCTTACGTTTGCAGATTGACTCCCTTAGATTTTATTTTCTTTCAATTAGGTCTCGATTAATTGTAATTAAGTCTTATTACTTGCTAGAATTTGTTGTTCCCCCCCCCTCCCCAATTTATTTTAATTTTGCATCTCTCCCCTTGATTAGTTAGAATTTTCTATCTTACTTCTTAAAGTTTATAGAATTTTATTTTTGCCCCCCTTAGTTGTTAGAATTTATTTTTTTTATCTCAAATTGTTAATACTTGTATTTTAAGTTTTGTTTGTTTATACCGAGGTACCTTAACTTTTTTGCTCATTTTGATTAGTATTTGTACCAGGTCTTCAAGAGGTATCCCTATTCCTCGTTAATTTCTCTTTATATGCTCTAATGTGCCTTATGTGATTTTTTATGCATTTTTTTCTTCTTTATACATTTCTTATTTTACATGCATTTTTTTGTGTGTGTTATTACCTTTATGCTATTTAATTTTTTTAAATTTTATTATTTTGGCAAAAGTGTAATATTTTTGTATTTAGCTAGTCAATGTAATAGTTAGGTTACATTTATCAGTATTTTTTAGTAAAAATTTTGTATTTAGATAGTACATGTAATAGATAGGTCATTTTTGCTCTTTCCCCTTTTGCTCATTAAGCCCTCCGGTGTAATAGTTAGGGTTTATTTGCTTTTGTGTGCTTGTGTGCTTATATGTTTTACCGCTTTCCTTAGGGTTTGGCATCTAGATATCATGATTATATATTACGTGCTCTTATTTGACTTTATATGTCTTTATAAGTTTAATTTGCTTTTAATTCATGCTTTATTATTTAATTCATGTTTTATGTTATTCTGCCACCACATTAGTCCAACGCTAGTTGCGGCTTTATCATTTCCCCGCTAGTCCAATACTAGTAGGAATCCCTAAAAAGAGTTAGTCCAATGCTAGACCCTTAGAGCATTTTAGTGTTAGGTGCACTCATGTGCATTTTACATCCCACTTCACACATTTTTTAATTTTCTTTTCATTTTGCATGATTATTATTTATTTATTTATTTATTTATTTTTGACACATCTTCAAATGCATAATATTTACGTTGCATCTCATTTAGAATTTAAGTCATTTGTGTGGTCCAACTAGAAATAGTCGCCTCCTCACGTGGAGAAGCGGTGGCGTAGATGCAGTTTTCCCCTCCGTGAATAGAAACATTTAGTCACGAGATATTAGTCCCCTGTACCCATCATGTTGCATACCTGCTTTCTTTCTTCACTTACTATATATTATTATTATTTTCTTTTCTTTTTGTATCGCATTTTGCATAGACACTCGTGATTCTCTTGAGGTCTCAATTTGGGTTTCGCAATTCATGCAATAATCCTAACCAAGTCTCGATGGAACATTTCGACCTCTCGATTCTCACATTTAGACTTAAGATTTGCATTCATTTAGACATCCAAAAGCGATAGAACTTAGGGTTAATTTAAGAAATTTTGATTAAATTTTGCAACTAGCCTCGGCTAGGTAAAAAGGGTACCTTAGGCACAAGCCTTTGCCTTCCCTTTCTTCAAATGTGACTCTCGAACCTTTTTTTCTCGTTTTTCGTAGACCGAAGTCGAAAAAGGGTTTTTAAATATTTTTCTAAAATTTTTACTTTTGTTTTTGTTAAATAATTTTTTAGTGACTTGATACACCCTCACTCAATACCAAATGGCGACTCTATTTTTTTACAAAAATCCTTTGTCAAAATTTTGTTGGCCAAAACTGTCGCACTTTTAGTTCCGGCCTCATTTTTCTTTTAAATATCATTTTTCCTAAAAATATATTTTTTCACTAAAAATCTGATTTTCATTACACACGCATGGTTTTTTCCAAAAAAAAAAACTTTCTTTTCAAAAGGGTCTTGGACCGGACGGCCTTTTCGGGATGCAACAGTCAACGACCCCACTCTTACCCTTCATTGATTTCGGACGCGACATTACCAACTGCGGCCAACACCTGTGGATTGGGGGCAGAACCCTAGTGGGAATTTTTTTTTAATTTAAAAAAAGGTAATTTTAATTGAATTTTTTTTTGAATTTATTTTTTTAATTTTAAGTGTTAAATTTGAAAAATTAATGTTATAGAAACTCTTTCCAATTTAAAATGCTAAATTTTGCAAAGACAAAATTTTAGAACCTTAAACATTCTTTAACCTTTTTGAGACAAATAATTCAAGGATATTACTTTAATTTGATTAGATCATGTGATTTATGATTTTAATTAAATAAAAGTTTATGTTATTTAATTGTTAAATTTGTTATGATGGCATGGTAGATGATTATGAACAACGACTAATGCGATTGAGTGATTAAATTTTTATTACTTTGATGGTTGTCTTGTACTGGTTTTTAAAATAGGGCCTGTGTATCCTGTCTTCTCTATTATTCTAATATAATTCTGTTCTCATCTAACTCTCCTCGATTGTAACTTGAGATTTTTTAATTAATACATGTAATGTACATAGTGTGGGTTAGGGTTAGGGTTAGGTTTGATTTGCTAAATTGTTTATATTAGAATTTCATTTGTATTGTACAAGAGGATGGAGATGGCACTAAGGAGCAACCATGAAGGTCTATCAAGAGTGGAAGACCTCCCAAGTAGACGCATCAATGAGTTGACCACGTCCCTTAAGAATTTGACCATATATTTTCCTTAAGGCTCAAGGAAAATATCTTAGAAAAATTCCATGTATTATGCATGTTTTTATTTTATATATTGTTATATTTAATTTTATTTTATATTGAAAATTTCTTAAGGAAAATATCTTAGGAAAAGTCCAAGTATTAGTATTTTTCTTACTTTGTTATAGATTATTATATTAATTTCTTGTCCTTTGAACTTATGAATTCTATGTTGAACTAAATACTAATCTTAGGGTTAGATGAATCTAGCAATATGGTTTGAAGGATATTATAGTTGTTATAACTTGTATTTGTTTGTTCATTTATCAAGGATTAGCATTTGTGATTACTTGATCACCAATTAATATTCATCTATTTGTTATTTGACATTGAGAAATACTTTTGACAATGGAAAATGATAAACAAAAACTATGTGTAGACACATAAAAATAATGGTGCATGTAGGTGGATTTAGGTTATTTTAAACCACAATTCATGATCCTAACAATGGTTTATCATAAAAGTAGGAAAGCTTAATTAATTCATTATGAGAACAAATCTTGATTTTATATATAGAATTGCAATTCTGAGCATGACAAGTTGTTGTTAGCAAATTGTTAATTTATTCACTCATACAAGTGACAATTAGTGGATTCTATTCCCTACTACTTGTGTGTTGTGAAGTCTTTCTATTAATTTTTTTTCAAGGAGTTGAATTTTCTTTATTTGGTTTCATTCTTGCCTGCCACTTGTTTACTGATTATCTAGATAATAAAATAAGTGAAAAAGATTGGTAATTGCCAGTAAAATTTTCCCATGAGATTGACCTAATATCCCTATATTCAAATATGACCATTATACTTGCAATTATAGGGGAATTAAGTATTTTTATCACTTGTTTGTGAGTTGGTAGAATTTAATTGCATATTTGTAGACCAAATCTATCTGTATCAATATTACAAATTTCTCTTTATAAAGGAATTATTAAACATAGACAAAAACAATTCAGCCCAAGATATATTGAACTTTTTGAGATAACACAACAAGTCAAAAAAGTGGCATATCGATTGAGATTGCCCGCGTAAATGTCCAGAATACAAGATGTCTTTCTCATGTCCCTATTTAGAAAATATCAACTTGATTCTAAACATACTATATAATACGAGGAATTGGAGTTAGAGGATGATCTCTTCTATAAGGAAAGACCAATAAAAAAAAATTAGAATGAGAGACCTAGGCGTTGAGAAATAAGGAAATACTTCTAGTGAAAATATTATGACTGCACCATGGAATAGAATGAGCAACATGGGAACTTAAATAAAAAAAAAGTGCAAGCAAAATACTCTAAACTCTTTATGAACTCAAGTGAGAATTCAAGGATCAAATTCTTTTAAGAAAGGAGGAATGTAAAGGCTCATATTTGGCTTACTAAACATTTATTACAAACCTAGTTGTTGAACTTGTTACACTTGAAAATTCTAGAACTTAATAGTGACAATACAAGTTACCAAAGCTTTAATTGTTTATATTGGCACCTATTTATAATCTTCCAATCATTTATTTATTTATGTGTTAATATTATTATTAAGATTAATTTGGATAGGTGATGTTAAAAATTAAATTAACAAAATTAAATTAACTCACTAGGTTATGAAACTTGAACCCCGAAGATCATGAAATATTTGTGTAATTTGTATTCGTGTATAGCTACGAGTGTAATATGTAAAATTATTTTGGATTAATGAAATGAGATATTTATCAAACTTATATAAAGCCTAACAAGAAAAAAGAAAACAAAAAAAAAAAGAAAAAAAGAAGCACGGAAAAAGGTTGATCATTCACGACCAACTTGAGAACCAAGTTGGAGGTGGTAAAGCCTTGGGCTAATTGGAGAAGAAAGGAGCTTAATCATCCACCCAAGCTTTGACCAACCATAGACTATCTAATATTCTAAAATAAGCTAAGAAAAGTGAAAGAAAAGGGGCTAAATACGTCTAGGAACCATGAAAGGAAAGAAAAGAATAAAACTTACCCAAACTAACCAATGAACTTGAAGGGAATTAAAGGTTGAAGGAAAAGGTTTATCTTCTAAGGACCAGAGGTAAGTGGCTTGTGTAATGTAATAAAGAGGGTAACGCAGCAAAAATTTAAAAATTTATTACCTTAACTAAGGATCATTTTGATATAATCTATACCATTAAAGGAGTTTTATCACAAATATCTCAAGCATAGAAGGTTTCTATGCTTCAAAGAGTAAGATCCTAATTTAAAGAAGGTGTTGATCTACCACGAAAGCTCTTCAAGTGTAGAGCCTATAACAGTATCTGATAGGTATAGAATTAGAATAATATTTAGGTGTTAGTTTGGGTCAATAGGAGTAGTTCTTAGTAGATTAGGTTAGGATGTGATTGATTTTTCTTTTTTTTTTTTTTAGTTTGAATTGATATTTATAGTTTTTGTTTGTTTTGTGATAAATTGCAGGTTTGATTAGCTCTGGAGGACCAAAGGAGTCCAACTGGCAAGAACATGGATAATAGTGAAGGATGAGTGAAGAAGGGAAGATGAGCTGTGCAGAAATTCGTAAAAGTTAAAGAAAAGCTCTATTTGCGACGATATCCGTGTGCGGATTCACGTTGCTGATATTTTCTCAGTCGCGAAGCTCAAGTGTCATGGGAAGGAGTATCCGTGACAGTATTCGATCGCGGGTATGTCGAACCTTCTATTTTATTGTAGATGCGAGCGACAAAAAGAGGAGATTTTCCATCTTTGAAAACTTCTAGTGCAAATGAATTTCTTCCTTTCGAAGAGTAGTTTAGGGCAAGAAAAACTCTGTAATTTTACGTACACCATAAATTTTTATAGTTTTCTCTTTAGAATTAGTTTTCTCTCTCTTTAGCCCTAGTAGAGAATAGCAAGCAAAGAGAGAATTGTGGATGAACACACAAGAGATTTATTGCAACAACTTTTGATTCTTCTCAACAATCAATAAGTTTCTCTTTCCATTTCTCTTTTGTGTTGATTAATTATCTCTCTTGAATTTAAAGGTTGCATTTTTATGGACATAGTTATGTGTACTTAATCATTTGGTCTAGGATTTAGATGATTGTTATGATTGATGATTGTTGATTGACTGAATTTTATCCCTGTGTTGCCTTGTTTATTTACCATCTTGAATTAAATCAGGTTGTAATTGGGTGGCTAACAATTATAACTGTTAAAATTACTTCTATGCAACCAGAGTTGATAGTGGTAGTGAAAATGGGACAAGTGAAGTCTAGGCAATATTTCACACGAGAGTAGTGATATACCTAAATGTGTCAAGAGCAATCCATGCCTTAAATGAATCAATATTAATCACTTTATCACGAGAGTAGGAAAGGATTAATAGGTTGGTAATTACTAGTGTGTCACGAGAGTGAAAATTAGATAATATGGGATTGAACTCTAAATAAGGTAATGAAAAGGCATAAGAGAAGTTAATTGTTCGCAACCTAGATGATTCTAGATTCTAGGCATTCATTCCCCATACTCTTCTTAGACATTGGTATTTCATTTTAGGTAATCCTTACTTAGTTTTGTTTAGATTAATTCACTCTGGTGTGGTGTTTAGATAATATTGGAATTCAGAGAAACCTAGTACTTCTTGATCGTTACCTGTGAGATCAATCCTATTCCTATACTGCTGTGCAATCTGTATTCTTGTAGATACAGGGAATTAGGTGATTTAATTCGATAGGTAGTGGCCCTTAAGTTGTTTTTTTATTGATCTGATTCAAAACCTATCAAATTTTTGGTGCTGTTGTCGAGAAACAGTGTCTATAATATTAGGTTTGGTAATTATTCTATTAATCTAAGTTGTAAGTCTAATTTTGTTTAGAATTTTTTTGATTTATTTTAGATTTATTTTTGTGAGCAAGGTAATATATGCATAAAACTTTAAAGCCAGTGCTTTCCCTAAACCCAGAAATAGAACGACTTGTTAGGAAGTTCAGGAAACAATGAACTGAACAAGTAGTTGAAGAAGTGGAGGAAAATAAGAGTTTCGGATTAGATTTAGAATCCGAAACATAAAACTCTGAGTCTAATTTTTCACAGGTGCAAATGGCTGAGCAGAGGGCATTGAGGGATTTTGCTTTGTATTATAGGACTGGTGCCTAATCAAGCATTGCAAGACCTACCATTAATGTACATAATTTTTAAATTAAGTCAGCCTTGATTCAAATGGTCTAACAGGAGTAGTTTGGAGAAACTGCCATAGAGGACACACATGCTCATCTAGTCAATTTTTCTGAAATCTGTGACACATTAAAAGTTAATGAAGTCATAGAAAATGCTATTAAGCTATGTTTGTTCCCTTTTTCTTTGAGAGGGCAGGCTAAGATTTAGTTGTATTCTTTTGCACCTAACTCATGTACCACTTGGGTTGAGTTGTTTAGAGCCTTCTTTAACAAGTACTTCCCACTCGCTAAAACTGCCATGTTTAGAATGAACATTACTAATTTTAGGCAGTCATAGAGAGAGTAATTGTATGAGGCATGAGAAAGGTTCAAAGAGTCACTTAAGAAATGTCCTCACCATGGACTTCCTGAGTGGCTTATTGTACAAATATTCTACAATAGCTTCACATATGCTACTAAGCAGAATGTAGATGCTGTATTGGGCGAGGGTTTAATGGGTAAGTTTGCGTAGGAAGTTTAGGACCTAATAAAGAAAATGGCTACAAATAGCAACAAGTGGGCCAATATTTGGAGTGGTCAAAGAAGGGGTGTTAGTATATCCATATCAGACTATGACACCCTAAATGTACTATCTGTCCAAAGGCAAGATGTGTTTAGCTTTTTGAAGAATAGAGGCGGCTCTAACTCACATTCTGTCATGACATGTTGCACTATGTGTAGTGGTCGGCATGAAACAACTGACTGTGCTTCTGATGCGTAAGTGCAATATGCTAACTTTAACAATCAACCTTAGAATAACTCCTACTTTAGTACTTGCAATTCTGGTTGGAGGAACCATCCAAATTTTAGATGGAGAGAACGGAGTGCTCAGCAAAGTCCAGCTAACCCTTCGGATTTTTTACCTAAACCTGCTCAACCTACACAAAAGTTAGATTGGGAGATGGCTTTAGAAAAGCTATCCCAAGAAATGAATAGAAAAATGGCTAATATACAAAGAAATTTTGATACACAAATTGGGCAAATTACTGAAGCAATAAAGATTAGGAATAGATGAGAGTTGCTTAGCCAACTTGAAATTAATCCCCGTGAGCACATAAAAGCTATTACACTTCGTAGTGAGAAAAAAGTTGAGTGAACCTGAGCGAGGAGATAATGTGGGTAGGACAAAAGACTTTAAGTTGAATCATGGGAAGAAAGCAATGACAAAAAGTGAGAGTCAAGTAGAGGGGATAGTGAGTGATTCATCTAAAGTAATTCATGCATCACTAGTTTCATTCTCACAAAGGCTTCAAAAAGCCAATAATGATGGAGATTTCCATAAATTCATGAATATCTTTAAAAATTTGCACATTAATACTCTTTTTGTGGATGTCATAACATATGCTAAATTTTTGAAAGAATTAATATCTCATAAGAGAAAGTTAGTGGATAATGAAATCATTGCTTTCATTGAAGAGAGTAGTACTTGTATACAGAATAAACTTCCTCCTAAATTAAAGGATCTTGGGAGCTTTTCTATCCCTTGTACTATATATGAGTTAGGATTTTCAAAGGCTTTGTGTGACCTTGCTGCAAGTGTCTCTCTAATTCTTTTAACTATTGCAAGACAATTGGGGATTATGGAGTTGAAAAGCACCAACATGACACTCTAATTTACTGATAGGTCTATTCGTCATCTATGGAAGGTGTTAGATGCGTTGGTCAAAATTGACAAGTTCATTATACCTGTTGATTTTACAGTCCTAAATATGGAGAAGGATGTGCATATGGTTATTATTTTAGAGAGATCATTCTTGACTGCAGCAGGTACTATAATAGACGAGAAGAATGGAAAGTTAAAGTTTTAAATAGGTGATAAAGAGGTGGAGTTCAATTTGAATAGTATGGTTAGATATCCTTCATTCACTAATTACGTCTATTCTATAGACTTAGTGGAGAATTTAGCAGAGAAATTTGAGTTAGCTACTCTGGGAAGAGATATAATAGAGTTGTGCCTATCTAGTTTGGTCCATCATTAGAGGAGTGTGAGGAAGTATGGGAGCTAGTGTTACACCTAAATTCTAGAGAACCACATAAAAGGAAATTAGTATATGAGAATCTAGGAGTAAGTAAAGGAATACCACAACCATTTGATATCTAAACTTCTAAGTTAGAACTAAAGTCATTACCTAAACATCTTAGCTATCAATTTTTTGGAGAGATGGATACATTACCTGCCATTATGAGCAATAAATTGAACTCTGAGCAAAATGACAAATTATTTAGAGTTTTAAAGAAACATAGAAAGGTAATTAGATGGTCAATCCTTGACCTTAATGGGATAAGTCATTCTATGTTTATATATCATATATTACTGGAAGATAATTGTAAGCCAATAATAGAAGCTCAACGACGGTTTAATCCCAATATGAAGGAGGTGGCGAAATCAGAGATATTGAAGTGGTTAGATGCTGGCATCATCTACCCCATCTCTGATAGTAGATAGATAAGCCCAATCCATATAGTACTAAAGAAAGGTGGTACTACAATAGTAAAAGGGAAAGATGATGAGGTTATACCTTCTAGGCTAGTGGTTGGGTGGAGAATTTGTATTGATTATAGGAAGTTAAATTCAGCTACTAGGAAAGGTCATTTCCCTCTACCTTTTCTTGATGCTATGCTAGAACGTATATCTGGTTATGCATTTTATTACTTTTTGGATGGTTATTCGGGATATAATCATATATCTATAGCACCTGAGGATCAAGAAAAGACTATTTTTACTTGCCATTATGGGACATTTACTTTTAGGCGTATACTTTTTGGCCTTTACAATACACCTGTCACCTTTCAGCGTTTCATGATGGCCATTTTTTGCGATTACATTAAGAGAGTTATGAAGGTATTGATGGATGACATTTTAGTTTTTGAAAAATATTTTGATGATTGTCTCCATAATCTAGAGTTAGTCTTGATAAAATATGAAGAGACTAACCTAGTGTTGAATTGGTAAAAATGTCATTTTATGATCAAGGAAGACATTGTCCTAAGCCATAAGAATCTGCCATTTGAAATACCTATTATTGCATTGCCTGATTGGAATCTGCCATTTGAATTGATGTGCAATACTAGTGATTATGCTGTGGGGGCAGTTCTAAGTCAGTGACATGAAGGTAGGTTACATGTGATCTATTATGCCAGTAGAATTCTTAATGAAACTCATATTAATTATGCAACCACTGAAAAAGAGCTATTGGCAGTTATTTTTGCTTTAGATAAGTTTTGATCCTATTTAGTGGGGTCTAGGGCAATTATCTTTACTGGCCATTCAGCTTTGAAATACCTATTGAAGACAATCGGGACCTTATGAGGTCACTAAAGTTTTTCCTCATGGGGCTATTGAAATTAAATCTAACAAGGGAGAACTATTCAAGGTGAATGGGCAGTGACGTGGTGCAGATTAGGTGTAAAAAATAAAAAAAATATACACACAAAAGTCAAGTAATAAAATCTAATCCTCCAACTTTTATCGCAAGTATATAGGTTGTTGTAGTATAAGAAATTAGGGTTGAATCCCACAAGGAACCAACCAAAGTGCAATTACTAGAGTTTTATCACTTTCTTTATTACTATTAAGCAATGATTAATTTGAACAAATTGGGTTGGTTAAAATATCTAACTAACTAAGAAAAACTTTTAAGAATGCAAGATTTCTTGTAGAAAAGCAATTATGAACTGAGTTCTAGGGTAATGAATTCACTAATGATCAAGATTAAGGTATAGAGATTAACACTTGCCAATATTAACTTACCTTATTTAGGAACTGCAATTCCATTTGTATCAAAACTTATTTTCACAATGAATTGATTCAACCTACCTACTACCATGATAAGGTTGTTTTTGTATGCATGAATTGCTTCATTAAGTCCTCATAAGCACAACACTATTTCCATGTGTTAGTACTTAAGCTCAATTATTCATTTTCCATTATTATGATCAACTTAATTGAATCTTAATAGCTAAGATGCTTTGCATGTGATGGCCTTTTAAATACAAAGGTTAAAACTTGAATAATTGAAGAAACAAAAGCAATAAGTGGCACGTTTTAATTAACCACAAGCCTTAAGATGGATTCGTTAGTTTCATCAATACCTTGGAAGTAGAAATTTAGTTCAACATAGTTGTTTTCAAATCAAAACATATGAATTAAAACAACTAGCCATAGCAACTAAGATAAATAAAAGATACAAAGTTAAAGAGAACTTATTTAATAGAAAAATGGTTTCAAGAACTTATATTCCTTCAACAAGAGTTGCTACAAGGGTTTTCGAACAAGAAATTCTCTCAAACTCACATTATATCTATTATGAACTAAGATAATTCTAGTAATTCTCTACAAATTCTCTAACTTAGCATATCTTAAACTCTTTACAAATGACTTCTACTTATAAACAAGGATCCTACAAGTCATTTTTCAACTTGCAACTATATTCAATCCATTAGAATGATGAAGATCCTTCTTAATAGTCTATCTTGGCATAAAAGATTTCATTTGTGTTCCCAATAAAATTTTCAACTTGTAAAACCTCATCTCCAACTCAAAAGTCTGCAAAAACAGCTGGAGGATGAAACAAGTTGTAACAGCCGATATCTGGGGATTCGTGTCAATTCGTGGGTCTGATCTGTGAGTTAGCTAACCCGCGGATGACACGCGGATCCAATGAAATTGCCCCCACTTGATCCTGAGCTTGTTGATCTATTCTTCCATGTGTTTTAAACCTTTTTCATTCATTTTCATATATTTTTGCTAAATTTTGCATTTTTTTCTAATTTTGCACAATTGATTTTTCAATAATTCTCCAATTGTTCCATACACTTAATCATTATGATTTTGATGCTCTTTGACTTCCATTGGTCCAATTTGGGATTAAGTGTGATGAATCTATAAATATACAAAATAATTCTGCATTAAATAGTTCAAAATAACACTTTACTTTAAAAACTCTAATTTTGGCAAGAAACCCTTATTTATGAAAATAAGTTATTTGAAGCCAAAATTTATTTTAATTCCACTAAAACTTACCAAAAATACATACTAACATTTATAATAATATTGACTAAATTTTCACTTATCAAATTCCCCCACACTTGAATCATTGCTTATCCTCAAGCACTTAGAAGATCAAGAGATCAAATAATGATTCAAGGATTTAATTAACTCATATATCTTCCCAAAATAATTTTCCCAATTTAAGCAAGTAAATAATTACTATGCAATATTTTGTTCTTGTTTTTTTATTACTCATAATATTAAGCAAAAGAAAAGTAATTATACCATAAATTTCACCAGTCTAAACCAAATTTCTTTGCCTTACTAAATTTTACAAACAACACTTCATATGATCAATCAAGTAGTTCTTATACTTTAGTCATAAAAGAGGGATGTATTTATTATTATTTTTTTCATGATCAAATATGAAGTTGCCTTTTGATGCGAAGATTGACATTTTTAGATGAAGACTCCTGGTTATTCAACACTTCATTTTCATTATACACTTGTTTGTTTCATGCTTTGGAAATGAAAATTGTCTTTTGATGCAAAGATCGACATTTTTAGATGAAGACCCCTGGTTATTTGACAATTTTGATTCCCTAACTGCTTGTATACACTCTTGTTTCTAAGTACTGTTTGATGCGAAAATCAACATTTTTAGATGAAGGTTCCTAGTTACTAAATACACGAATCATTGGAGCAGCTTTCATTCTTTTTGCTTTTTTGCTTACTTTTTTTCCTTTTCTCTTCAAATTCCACAAGAATAACAAACTCCCTCTTAAACTAATAATCATAGAGCATGCTTATTACTTAATTATCTATACTTGTCATTTAATTTGTAAAATTGAATAAAGAAAAGAAATTTAATTGAAAAGAGAAAATTTTAGGCATAATTTATCTTATTTTACTCAATATACTTTCTTTAAAAAGCCAAGACCTTAATCAGACTTTAAATCACATAATAATTATTTTCACTTATTTGAGTTATCTTATTTTGGAAAGCACATGGAATTATTTCAACATGTAAAAGATTTGATAAGCTTAAGTCTTTGAAAGAACTAAAATGAGTCAAGATAGCTTTTAAACTTAGGAGATTTTGAAAAATATATTAGGAAAATCAAGTAAATTGGAACATTTTGAAAAATTTTGGCAGAGTTTCTCCTATAACTAGACCAAACTCCCTGCCAAACAAAAGCACATTTCCAATTTTTCAACCAATCATCAACCAAATTCCAACACAATTTCAAAACATAGCTTTAATCCTTCCCCTCCCCCCCCCCCCCCAACACACACACTTAAAACAGACATTGTCTTCAATGTTTTAAAGAAATGAGTAGAAGAAGAAAGGAAAAAGACTTTAAAATAATAAAACCCCCTTACACTGTAATCTGAGCAATTTGAGTATGCTATCTCGGACTTTGATCATCACAATTTAACTGGACATAATAGCAAGTAAATATGCATTAGTTTCTTCTTAATAGATACTATTCAAATACATAAATAACAAAAATAGTCTTTAAATGACAAAAGAAGTAAAGATGACTAAGAAAGCTAAGAAAATGGAGGCTGATCATGTTACTCCTTCCAGCTACTCTCCAGGTACTACAGTCTTCCATCCATTGTATCAAGCCTTTAATTGGGGGACTGCATATAATCTCTTTGCTCATTCTTGAGACTCCCAATTTCGTCAAAAATCCTTTGCCATGGGGGATGCGTAGTGGAAGTAGAATGCCCGGCTTGGAAAGATGATTCCTCTGGTTACCCTTGTTGGTCTTCTTTCTCTTGACGTGCGTCTTCTTGTTGAGGTTCCCTGGGAATTTGGTCAAGAATGGTGGGATCCTTCAAGTTAAGGCGAAGAAGAAGTGATACTATTATGATGTCAGTTGGTTGAATAAGAGTTGGTGTCTCCCCCTGCGTATTAATCTGAAAGTAGTTGAAGAGCACTGTCAATACTCTAGTAAAGCCAAAGCATTGTTTCTGCTAAACTTGATCTCCCTACTATGCACATGTAGCTGATCATGATACTAGACAAGGGAATTCTATGTAAGTTGTCTCCTTGCTCGTGTATCATTTTATCCAAGAGGTAAACATCGACATTTCGTGCTTTGCTTTTACTACTCCTCTTGGGCAGAATATTGTGCGCAGAGATATAGATGATGTGGTGTAGCGTTTGAAATCTTCGTGCAAGTAAAACCCTTCATTTGCTAATTCTGTGTCTAGTAAATTCATCTGACACTCTGAACCGCCTCTTTGCTGCCTTAAGATCCAAAGAATCTTGAAGTTCCCACTTGAATTCTTTCCTATACTCCACATCCTCCCCTTCGTCACGACAGTGAAGGATTGCTGCAAGGTTGGCTCTTGTTAGTAAGAAGTGTGTTCCATGAACAGTAGTTTGTAAGAAAGATACACTATGCCCTTCTTTGTCCTTGATGTTCGCATGGAATTCCTTCACTAAGTTGGGGCAGATGTATTGTTGTAAGTGAAGTATTGGAGCCCATCCCATCCTTTCAAAATGCTAATCAAGTTGGAAGAATTGAGCCATATTGTCCACTATGCTCTTTTCCTTGATGAGATCTTTGCGTTCTCGCTCATGATACCATTGCTTATTTTCCAAAGATGTGAATCTACTGGTGTCAAATTGTGACATCTCCTCCTCTTTCTTCGGATGAGAAATTCTAGCTCGTGTGCATCTTCTTGACATTGTCACCTTAAACCAACATCCAAAATACAATTAGTTTGCATTTAAACTAAAATTAACCTTAATTATAGTTCTTATGCATCAAACACTTCACCTTGAAAAGTGTGCTTTACTAAAATTAAAGTATAAAAATGAATTGGCACTTCCTATCAAAGATGAAATCACAAAGTTATTCATTCTATTCATGTTTCCTTACTTTCACCACAAATGCTCTAGCAAATCGATTTTCACCATAAAAGACTCCACACTTCTTCCCGTTATGCTGAAATTAATTCTTTGATCCAACTAAAAACAACATTAAAATAGATTTTCTTTTCATTTTTGTTGTTTTTTCCGTTTCTTCCTAGTTACCTTCACAAGAATTATAACCTAAATTTGATGCTTGATAACAATGCTGCTTATTTTAATCATTCACACATGTTCAATTGATCCGTATGTGACTGAATTCAACTTCAAAGTATTACCAGAATGCACCAAACTCACGTTCACCATTTGCACCAAAATTGCAAATTAATTTATCAAAAAATCCTGAAATTATGCTTAACTTGCTTCAAATAGACATTACCCATGCTCAAACAACTGTAAAGATTCTACTTTAAGCATTAAATAACTTTAACAATCATCACAAAAGATATTGCAAATTTAGGGTAAATAAATTAGGAAGAAAAAAAATACTTGAATTGAAAGATTAAGTCTTGGAACTTACCTTAAATGATATTTGGAATACCCAAGGAAGCAGTACGAATGATTATCTATCCTCCAATTGGTTCTAATGATTTGCAAATGAAAGAGGGAAAATCTTAGGATTTAAGCACAAATCTGAATTTTTTTAATTTTCATGCAGATTTCATTGTTTAATGTGGTTAGGATGATGTGTGTGAAGTGTTTATGGTGAGGTTTGATCAATTAATGGATGGGTGTATGAGTTTAGAAGGATTAGGAATGAGGGGGTTGAGAGGAAGTTGCAGAAAAGATGAAGAAAACTGACCTGTTCGTGCCTGACAGTTATTGTGCTTTTCTAGGAGGGATCCGCGGGTTGTATCTACGGGTTAGCTAACTCGCGGATAGTCCCCAGAAGTTTGCTCAGAAATTTTGCATTTCAGGCTGATTATTCAGCCATTTTTCTTGCTAAATTCAACCAGTTCTGATTGTAATTTTTGGAAAACAACTTGGTAAACATGTAGACATGTCAACAAACTTTCAAATTATGCCTTAAATTCATCCAAAACATCAACATACATGAAATGAGAATCGATCAAAGTAGCTCTTTCGAAAAATCTAGAACAATATTTTTTAATATGGAATTCAAAATTTTTATTTTCAAGTTTTTGATCAATCCAACATTGCAAGCATGTTTCTATTATGAAAACAAAGTTGTTCACATGGTTTCTAGGCATCAAACACATCCACATTATAGACTTTGATCAATGTCTCAAAAAATCTTTTATGATGAATAGTAATTCATGAATTCAATAACTCAAATTGATTCTTTGCACGATTTTAACTTCTCAAACACTGGCAACATGTTTCAAATGGTTAAACAAACTTGCTCAAAACCAACTTATGCTTCAATTGTCCCTAGATTACCTCATGCCAACTACATTGCTCATTTGAACTTTATGCATGAATAGTGAACCAATGGAATAGTAGCTTTGCATTTTAAAGCATCAATTTGGTGTCTTTGTTTCTTTAAACCACAACACCACTTCAAACATTTTTCAAATGATAAAGCAAAGATGTCTTACTCTTCTAACCACATAAAACTCAAAGGTATGTAGTATAGGTATGCAACATCTAAGTTTAGTTATGAATCCTTGAACACGGCGATCATTCTTTCATTCAACTTCAACTTCCCACAAATTAAACAACTAACTTCAAAACCTAACTAAAACATAAAATGACACACCAAAGTGACTAAATTACCTAAATCGTCGGGTTGCCTTCAACAAGCGCTTTAGTTATAGTCAAAAGCTTGACTTTCAACCTTTTATCATTCATGATTGTTTTCTCCTAAAGGATAATTTACTCCTTTAGGAAATCAATTGACTGCCCAGGAAAGACTTCAATCTTTGACCGTTGACTTAAAGTGCTCTCCATTTTAGTTCACCAATTCAACTGCTCCATGGGGAATATTTTGGTCACTTCAAAGTGTCCCGACTACCTTGATCTCATTTTATCTGGAAAAAATTTGAGCTTAAAACTTGTTGACCTACCTCAAATTACTTTAGGGTTATGTGCTTGTCATGTCAAAATTTGACTTTTTCTTTATACATCTTGGCATTTTCATATGAGTGAAGCTGGAATTCTTCTAATTCATTTAACTCCAATAATCTTTCCTACTTGCAAGATTCAAATCAAAATTTATAGACTTTATGGCTGAATATGACTTGTACTCAATTTCAACCGATAAATGGCAAGCTTTCTCAAAAACTAGCCGGTATAGAAATATTTCTAATGGTGTTTTATAGGCCGTTCTATATGCCCATAAAGCATCATCCAGCCTTTTTGCCCAATCTTTTATTGATTTATTCACCGTTTTCTCTAAGATGAGATTTAACTCCCGATTGGCTAATTCGGCTTGACCATTTGCTTGAGGATGATATGGTAATGAAGTCTTGTGCCTGCACCCATACTTAGACAAAACTGAGTCAATTTGCTTATTACAAAAATATTTACTTTCATCACTCACGATTGCCTTTGGGACTCCAAATCTTGTGAAAATATTCTTTTTGAGGAATTTAAGTATAACTTTAGCATCGTTAGTAGATGAAGCAATGGCTTCCACCCATTTGGAGACATAATCAACTACAACTAAGATGCATTGATTATTAAAAGAACTAGAAAATGGTCCCATAAAGTCAATACCCCAAATGTCAAATAATTCAATTTCCATGAACGTAGTAAGTGGCATTTCTTGTTTGCTAGAGATGTTACCGGTTCTTTGACATGTATCACACTTCTTTACATATTCTCTAGCATCATAATACATAGAAGACCAATAAAATCTTGATTGCCATATTTTAGCTATCATTTTAGATGTATTATAGTGTCCTCCAATTTCTAAATTATGATAATGATATTAAATGCCATTTACTTCATTTTCGGCCATACATCTTCTTATTATGCCATTCACACAATATTTATATAAGAGTGGTTCAATCCAAAAATAGCTTTTAACAACATGCATGAATTTTTTCTTTTTATGATGATCTAAATCTTTAGGTATCACACCTCCTACTAAATAATTTACCATATTGGCATACCATGGTAATATGTAATAGCCATTACCCATTCATCCGAAAAATCTTCTTTGATTAGAACTTGATTGTTGATAGGGATGTACTCAAGTCATAACAATTGGTCCGTCACCACATTTTCGGATCCCTTTTTGTCTCTTATCTCCAAATCAAATTCCTGCAATAATATAATCCATCTAATTAATGTTGGTTTGACATCCTTTTCAATTAACAGGTATTTAAGAGTTGCATGGTCAGTATACACAATAACTTTAGATCCTATTAAATAAAATCTAAATTTATCTGATGCAAAGATAACAGCTAGCAATTCTTTTTCAGTAGTTGCATAGTTAATCTATGCATCATTCAAAACTTTACTAGCATAAGAAATAACATGCAACTTTTTATCTTTTTTTGTCCTAAAATGGCTCCAACCGCATAGTCACTCGCGTCACACATTAATTCAAATAGTAGTAACCAACCTGGTGAAGTAATAATAAGAGCTGACACCAATTGCTTCTTTAACTTGTTAAAAGCATCCAAACACCTATCATCAAAATCAAAAGAGGTTTCTTTGCATAATAAATCACACAATGACTTTGCTATTTTGGAGAAATCTTTGATGAATCTCCTATAGAAGCCTACATGTCCAAGAAAATTTTGAATCCCTTTTATATTACTTGGTGGGGGCATTTGTTCAATTGTTTTAACTTTTGCTTTGTCTACTTCAATTCCCTTAGAGGAAATTTTGTGCCTCAAGACTATGTCTTTTCTAACCATGAAATGACACTTTTTCCAATTAAGAACAAGATTAGTTTTTTCACATCTTTGCAAAATTAATTCAAAATTATGCAAACATTTATCATAAAATGAACCAAACACAGAAAAATCATCTATAAATATTTTCATATCTTTTCAACATAGTCAGAAAATAATACCATCATCAAATGTTGAAATGTAGCAGGTGCATTATACAAACCAAATTGCATTCTTCTAAATACAAATATACCATATGAACACGTAAAAATTGTATTTTTTTGGTCCTCAGGTGCAATGACAATTTGATTATAGCCAGAATATCTATCAAGAAAACAATAATACTCATGGCTTGCTATTCTCTCTAACATTTGGTCGAAAAATGGTAAAGAAAAGTGGTCTTTTCTAGTTGCTGCATTTAACTTTCTATAGTTCATACAGACTCTCCAACCGGTTACAATTCTAGATGGAATTTGTTCATCATTTTTACCCGTTATGATAGTTATTCCACATTTCTTTGGTATAACATGTATAGGACTAATTCAAGTACTATCAGAGATAGGAAAGATGAAACCTACGTTGAGCCACTTAAGAATTTCTTTTCTTACTATCTCCTTCATGTTTGGATTGAGTCATCTTTGCATTTCTATGACTGATTCACAATTCTCTTCCAATCGAATGTGGTGCATGCATAAAGAGGGACTAATTCCTTTTAAGTCGGCAATAGTCCATCTAATGTCTTTTTTATGTTGCCTTAGAACCCTTAACAATTGTCTAGCTACTCATGGTCAATGTTAGCATTAACAATCACAAGTAATGTTTCATTTTTTTCAAGAAATTCATACTTGAGGTGGCTAGGAAGCAGTTTGAGCTTCAATTTTGGTGCTTGCTCAATTGAGGTCGATAGGGATTCCTTGCTTGGTCCAATGCCCTCAAAGATTTCTTACCTTTTGTATGGCACTTGAGCATTCAAATAATTTGTAATTTCTTCAATTTCTTCATTCTCCTCAATGAATTTTCCTACCAAAGACAAACACAATTCTAGAAGATCATCTCCAAGATAGATTTGTGTGTCCTCTTGAATTGGTTCCTTCTTCGTTATTATTGAATAAATTTGATTAGTGAAAGAAAGAAATCTTTCCATTTCATTCAAATTAAACTCTACTTCCTTATCTCCCACTTGAAATTTGAGCTTTCCATTTTTGACATCAATAATAGTACTTGCAGTAGCTAAGAATAGTCTACCAAGAATAATTGGTATAGAAATATCTTCCTCCATATCTAAAATCCCAAAATCCATCGGAATGTAAAATTTTTAGACTTCGATCAGAACATTCTCTAGAATTCTTTATGGGTGTCTAATAGACCTATCTGCTAATTACAAAATAATATTAGTGCATTTAAGCTCATATAATTCTAATTGTCTTGCAATCGATAAAGGAATTAATGTAACGCTAGCCCTTGAATCACACAAAGGTCTTGAAAAATCAATCTTACCAATTGTGCAAGGAATTGAAAAACTAACTAGATCTTTGAACTTTGGAGGCAATTTATTTTAATTCTTGCACTACATTCCTCTGTCAAAACAATGGTTTCATAATCATGCAACATTCTCTTCATTGACAGAAAGTTTTTGAGAAATTTTGCATATTTTGGAACCTGCAAAATATAATTTACAAAAGGAATATTAATGTGAAGTTGCTTAAGATCCTTAACAAACTTTTCAAATTCCTTATCAAGTTTTTCAAATTTCAATCTTTGTGGGAATGGAGCCTTTGGTAGAATAGGAACATATTCAATGGGTTCACTTTGTTCTTTTTCTTCAAGTTTTATTCCTTTTTCTATTTCTTCCTTAGTTTCCTTAATTTCTTTCTTAACACTTGGTTCATTTAACTCTTTTTCGCTTCTTAGGGTAATTGCTTTTACATGTTCTCTAGGATTTATTTCCGTTTTGCTTGGTAATTCTTCCGGATTTCTAGTGTTCATGTTTTTCGTTAATTGCCCTATTATGAAATCAAGCTCTCTAAATCTTGTATCCATTTTTTCTTTTAATTTTCTAAACCTCTCGGAATTGTCTACATCATGTTTATGAAACCTTTTATAAGTATCATTAACAAATTTTTTCATTGCTAATTCCAAAGAAGATTTAGACTTGGAAGTATTATTACGAGAAGGAAAACTTGTTGGATTTGTTGGCTTTTGTTCTTTCCACCCAAAATTAGGGTGATTTCTCCATCCTTGGTTATATGTCTTAGAATAAGAATTACTTTGGAATGGACAACTGTAATTGTTAACATTGTGCACTTGCTGATAACATTCATTTACATCATGATTTCTACCACAAGTTGTGCAACATGCAACATTTACATTAGAATTAAAACCATTTTGTTTGTGAAGCATATTAAAAATAGAATCAACTTTAGCACTTAACATAATAAGCATCATGTTCATACATACCTGCAACTCCTTTAGAGTTATCTCTTTCATTGGCCCACTGATAATGATTGGCTGCCATATCTTCTATTAGATTCTAGGCTTCCTCGGCTGATTTCCCTATAAGTACTTCACCTACAGCTGCATCAATATTTATCTTTGTGGGATAGTTAAGTCCATTATATAATGTTTGTACAATTAACCAGAAGGCCATAGTGATGCCATCTTCTTAATAGTTGTTTAAATCTTTCCCATGCCTGATATAATGATTCTATTTCGCTTTGAGTAAAACTAGTTATGTCCATTCTTAATCGTGCAGTTTTCCCTGATGAGAAGTATTTGTCCAAAAATGCTTGGGACAAATCAGTTTAAGTTGTGAAAGTATTAGGTGCATATGAATCAAGCTATTATTTTTCTTTGTCTCTTAGTGAAAATGGAAACAATCTTAGCTTAATTACATCATCCGTTACTCCATTATACTTTACAGTATCACAAATTTGCGAAAAGCTAGCCAAGTGTGAGTTAGGATCTTTCATTGTATTACCTCCAAATTGTTCTTGTCTTAGCATTTGAATTAAAACTGGCTTAAATTCAAAATTATTAGTATTAACCAGTGGGCGTGCAACACTTGTTTGCGAACCGGTGTTATCCGGTAAAGCATAATCACGTAAAACTCTAGGATTTACCTCTGTCATGATGTCTAGTGGGGGATCTAACCTCTAAAGTATCTCCTATCATTTTTTCCACACTTACTTGTTGATTTTGAGCTTACCGCCTCACCTTTCTTGCGGTTCTTTTGATTTCTGGATCAAATAACACCAACACCCTTAAGGATCTATACATGCACTACAAAAAAATGGACAAGAAACTAAAATAACTAATAGAACAAGATAAGTAATAAAACCTAATCCTTCAACTTTTATTGCAAGTATATGGGTTGTTGTAGTACAGGAAATTAGGGTCGAATCCCATAAGGAACCAACAAAGTGCAATTATTAGAGTTTTATCATTTTCTTTATTATCTAAGCACCAAATGATTGAACAAGTATAGGTTGGTTAGAATTTAACTAATTAAGAAAAACTTATAGGAATGCAAGAAATCTCATAGAAAAACAATTATGGAATGAGTTCTAGGGGAAATGAATCCACTAATGATTAAGATTAAGGTGTAGAGATCAATAACTTGCCAACATGAACTTGTCTTGTTTAGGAATGCAATTCCATTTGTATCAAAACTTGTTCTCACAGTGAATTGATTCAACTTACATACTACCAAGATAGAGTTGCTTTTGCATGCATGAATTGCTTCATTAAATCCTCATCAGCATAACACTATATCCATGTGTTAGTACTTAAGTTCAAATATTCATTTTTCATTATTAAGAACAAACTTAATTAATTCTTAATAACTAAGATGCTTTGCATGTGATGACCTCTCAAATACAAAGGTTAAAACTTGAATAATTGAATAAACAAAAGCAATAAGTGGCACGTTTTAATTAACCACAAGCCTTCAGATGGATTCGTTAGTTTCATCAATATCCTAGAAGTAGAAATTTAGCTCAACATAGTTGTTTCCAAATCAAAACATATGAATTGAAAACAACTAACCATAGCAACCAAGATAAATAAAGATACAAAGTTAAAAATAGCTTATTCAATAGAAAGAATGGCTTCAAGAACTTGTATTCCTTCAACAAGAGTTGTTACAAGGGTTTTTCAATAAGAAATTCTCTCAAACTCACAATATCTCTATTATAGCAATTCTCTACAAATTCTCTAACTTAGCATACCTTAAACTCTTTACAAATGACTTCTATTTATAGACAAGGATCCTACAAGTCATTTTCTAACTTGCAACTACATTCAATGCATTGGAATGATGAGGATCCTTCTTGATGGTCTATCTTGACATGAAAGTCTTCATTTGTGTTCCTAATAAAAACTTCGACTTGCAAAACCTCATCTCCAACTCAAAAGTTTGTAAAAATAGCTGAAGAATGAAGCAAGTTGTAACAGTCGATATCTGGGGATTCGTGTCGATCCGCAGGTCTAATGAAATTGGCCCCATTTGATCCTGAGCTTGCTGATCTATTCTTCCACATGTTTTAAACATTTTTCATTCATTTTCGCATATTTTTGCTGAATTTTACATTTTTTTTCTAATTTTACACAATTCTTCAATTGTTCCATCCACTTAATCACTTTGATTTTGATACTCTTTGACTTCCATTGGTCCAATTTGGGATTAATTGTGATAAATATGCAAATATACAAAAGAATTGTGCATTAAATAATTCAAAATAACACTTTTACCTTAAAAACTCTAATTTTGGCAAGAAACCCTAATTTATGAAAATAAGTCATTTGAAGCAAAAATTTATTTTAATTCTACTAAAAACTCACAAAAATGCATAATAACATATATAATAATATTGGCTAATTTTTCACTTATTAGGCAGCGACTCAAAATATTTCTAGCCAGTGAATTTTTGCCTGGAGGAGAGGAACTTCTCTCTGGGTGATCCTACCCATTTTTGGCCCCACTTGATCCTGAGCTTGTTGATCTATTCTTCCACGCGTTTTAAACATTTTTCATTCATTTCCGCATATTTTTGTTGAATTTAGCATTTTTCCTAATTTTGCACAATTGATTTTCCGATAATTCTTCAATTGTTCCATCCACTTAATCACTTTGATTTTGATACTCTTTGACTTCCATTGGTCCAATTTGGGATTAAGTATGATGAATATACAAATATACAAAAGAATTTTGCATTAAATAATTCAAAATAACACTTTTACCTTCAAAACTCTAATTTTGGCAAGAAACCCTAATTTGTGAAAATAAGTCATTTGAAGCCAAAATTTATTTTAATTCCACTAAAAACTCAAAAAAAAATGCATAATAACATATATAATAATATTCGTTAATTTTTCACTTATTAGGTAGCGACTCATAATATTTCTAGCTAGTGAATTTTTGCCTAAAGGAGAGGAAATTCTCTCTGGGTGATCCTACCCATTTTTGAGAGCATAAGTGGAGTCTAGCTTTAGACTTTAACTAAAGCACTGGTTGGCAAACAATCTAATAAAATTTCAGTTGATTTTATTTACTTTATTGTTGGATTGAGTAGTATATTTTGGATTTGTGTTGATTTGATTTATGTTTCTTATGTATTTTTCGTGTATTGAGTGAAATGCAAAACCAACTAGAATGGGGTATTTCTTCAGTAGGTCATTTTATTTGTGATTTTTTCTACACACAAGTTTGGGACTAATTTTGAAAAAAAATGTGTGAAAAATCATCAGGGGCAAAAAGTTTTGTGCAGCCGCGACATATTCCCGCGCGCAGGAATAGTCGTGGGTACCATTCCAGTAGTTTTCTTGTTTCTGTATTGAGAGAAACAAATCGGGGAAGGCAACAAGGAATGCATCTGCAATAGTACTTGTTTGTGGGTACCTTTGTGGATACCATCCAAAAACTTCTTGATATTCGCGATAGGATTATCTTGTCACGAATACAAAACTTGGGCCTTCCCGTGACAGTTCTGTTCGCAAGAACTGTCGCAAGTAGGATTCCTGAAACTCTGGCCTTCTTGCGACACTGTAAATGGCTGTGGATACAACAACGAATTGTACCCGCGATATTACCCGTTCGTGGGAACTATCGTGGAACCATTTCATTCATGGGCAAAAGATTTTGCATTTCCAGGACAGGTACCCGCGACAGTATCCACGTCGCGGGTATTGTCGAAAAACGCAGATTTAAGTTAGTTTTTCCTAATTTTTTCTTAACTTTCCCAATTTCCTCATTCTCTATTATGAACCCTAATTTCATCTTCCACAAATCTCACTATATTCCACCACCCAAACACCTTAATTCTAGTCTCTTTTGCATACCCAAGGCGTAATAATTGAAATTTTTATCATTTGGAGTGCTTTTTGTGGATTTTTGGGTAACCTCTTCCATCTCTTCTCGGTATGGTTTTTTTTCTTTTTCCTTTCATTTTTATTGTTCTTTACAATGTTTTGAGTATGTTTTTGGTATATTTATTAGATTGTGCTTGTGTTTTTGGTGTGTGTAGTTTTATTGTGTTGATTTTTTTCTTATTTTGTGAAATTTGGGGTTTTGAATTTATTGTGTTCTCTTTGAATTTAGGCTTAATTGGTTTTATTATTTGGGTTTACTTGTTTCTAATTGATGGAGATGGGTTGAGAGTAGACCAATGTAGCATGAGTTTTGCTGGCAATTGGGATATATGGCATGGGTGTCGTTGTTGTACTTGGCCTTTGTTAAGTATCGACTAACTCCCATATTTATGTTGTCCTCTGATTTAATTCGCTTTACTTGGTTATTCTTCATGCTAATGGAAAGCATTATTGGGATTTTGTGATTTTGTGAAAATTTTTTGACTTGTGTAGTATGTAAATATGGGTAATTGGGGTGGGTAGTTACATAGGTTATTTCAAATTTCTTTGTTTTAGTTTGAATCATTTAATGGATGAATTTGAAATAATTTATGGGATTGCTTGAAAGTTGTTGACCTACATGATTTTTATGCCTTCATGTGCTTAAGTTGAATCTACGTTGAATGGCTTTTAATTTCTTTGTACTGTGTCTTACTAGATATTCTTAGTAGTGTTTAGCGTTGAACCCTTGCAAGTATGGCTTCGTCTTCCAAATCTGATAAGAGATCTCGTGCCTCTTCTTCAGGTAGGCCCAAGGCAAAAATGTACCTCCGCCCTAATTGGATGTTACCAGATCCACTTCTTTGGACAATCAATAATGGTATGCAGCACGACAACATAAAGACCTGATCAAAGAGAACTCAGTCTCATACGAGGTGGATGACTACTTTCAGATAATTGTATTGTTTGCCAGGTTGGAGTGGGATTCCATTGTACGCCTTCATCGCTATTATTATCCCAGCTTGGTCAAGGAGTTTTATGCGAATGTGTTTGACGACAAGAATAGTTTGGGTGGTTCATCAGTTCTACAGTTCAGGAACAGGTGGTGCAAATTACTAAGGAAGGTCTATCTCAGATTCTTGGGTGTCTGGATAATGGACCAAATCAAGAGGGGAGTAGAAAATTTGAGTTCCCTAAGATTTGGGGCCCTGATGAGGCAGCAGCTAGACTTGGGATAAAAGGAGAGACATTAAGGCAAGATAGGAAGATAGTGTACAGAGTACAAAAGTTCAAGAAGGGTCAACTACATATCTCTTGCTATATTTTGGCACAGAATGTGAAGTTAAAGTAGAGCAACAAAAATGAAATCTGCAATAGTGATTTGTATTTTTTGGAAAAGCTGGTGAATGGTTCTATGTCCATTGCTACCTCACTCCCTAGTGTGATCATCAGTTATATGGGGATAGTAGTGAGGGCTAAGCCACTAACACGTGCTTTGGTGTCTTGAGACTTCACTCCTGGATATTCGAGAGGGTAGGTGTTTCGGTGGAGTGTAGAGACTGCCTATTGACCTCAGTGATATCATCACACTAGCTACATTGATGACTATTAAGATGAATGACGGTGTCATTCGACTTTTTTAGTTTCACCGAGTAGATGAGCACCTTACTTTTGAGGATTATCATTCACCCCAAGTTAAGGAGGCACCATTGGGATCGACATCCGGACAGCATCCTATCGCAGATGTGTATGCATTGAGAGAGGATCTAGCTGCTTAGAGGCTGAAAGTTCAGGGGAACTTCCAGTTGATGCAGACTTGGATGCAGTCAGTAGATACACAAATTCGAACATAAATGCATGGGATAGACACGAGAATGGTGGACATGGGAGCATCCCTATAGTAGATTCTACAGTTGATGCGTCCAGGTGGAGAGGGAGCTGGACCGAGTGTAGCAGGCGATGGCATGGGTGGTGGTTTGGGAGATAACATCCCGCCACCGTTTTAGGCATTTCATGCATTTAGTTTTCTTCATTTTTCTTTCTTTTCTATCTTAGTTTGAGTTTTACTTAGTTTATTATTCCAATTCTGTACTTAATGCTCACTTTTCTAGTTTTGTTTGTGGATAAAGTAGGTTGAAGCACTTACTTCAATAGACCTACTACTTATTCGTAAGGGAAGTTTTAGTTTTAATTATTTGTTCTTTTTCTACTCTTCCTTTTTCTTTATTCTTTTGCACATTGGGGACAATGTGTCACTCAAGTGTGTGGGGGGGGGGTAGTTAGGTAGTTGATGTTTATATGAGTAGGTAATACACCAATATTATATTGATAGGTAATAGTGAATTCCTAATACCTGGTATATTCAGTTGTAAATTAGGTAATTGACTTTAGAGAAAGTGACATTGAGTAGAGTGGGTGATGCCTTAATTGTGTAGATTGTATGTGTAATATTTATCACCTCTATGAGATGCCATGAGAATAAGTTTAGCATGGTTGATAAGTGATGTAGTTTATTTGTGGTTAGTAGACTTAAAGAATGAGGGGTATTTCCTCGTATCTCTTTCTCTTCCAAAAAAAAAAAAAAGAGAAAAGAAAAGAAAAGAGTTGTAGAAGTAATAGTAGTAGTAAAATAAGAGGAATTAGGGGTTACTCCTCTAGTATTGGTACTGAGTAACCAGGGATTGGCATTAACAAATGTCAACATTCGTGTAAAAAGGTGTCAATACTATGAGTATACATAGTAACCTACAACGATGAAATACTGAGTAATCAGGAGTTTACATTAATAAATGTGAACACTCGCATCAAAAGGCTGTAACATTAGAGTGGGGAAGGGCCTAATTTCTTTGAAATTAGAAATGAATAAATCATAAGTTCTGTAGAATGAAAGCTATGAATAGATGAAATTACTTGTCAATTGTTGTTTTATTGTTTGTGAAATTTGAGTAGAGGTGGTAGATTAACTTTAATAAACATGATTTTGGGTTAATTGCCTTTTCTTTATTGGGTGTCATGAGTATTTGGAGTTGATTAACCTAGGTTATGACTTGAATGTATTGGGTATCGAAGCATTTAATCGTTTTTCGTGTGTTAAGCCTTTACTTTGAAAGTTTATTGCTTGAGGACAAGCAACGACTTAAGTGGCGGGGAATTTGATAGGTACAAAATTTGAATAATATTTAGGTGTTATTTTGGGTCAATAGGAGTAGTTCTTAGTAGATTAGGTTAGGATTTGATTGATTTTTCTTTTTTTTTTAGTTTGAATTGATATTTATAGTTTTTCTTTGCTTTTGTTATAAATTGCAGGTTTGATTAGCTCTAGAGCACCAAAGGAGTCCAACTGGCCAGAACATGGATGATGGTGAATGATGAGTGAAGAAGAGAAGATGAGCTGCGCAGAAATTCATGAAAGTAGAAGAAAAGCTCTATTCGTGATGGTATCGGCACTCGGATACACGTCGCGGGTATTTTCTCGGCAACGAAGCTCAAGTGTCGCGAGAAGGGGTATCCGCTATAATATTCGGTTGTGGGTACGTCGAACCTTCTATTTTATTGCAAACGGGAGCGAGAAAAAAAGGGAATTTTCCATCTTTGAAGACTTCTACTGCAAACGAACTTCTTCCTTTTGAAGAGTAGTCTAGGGCAAGAAAAACTCTATAATTTTACGCACACCATAGCTTTTTGATAGTTTTCTCTTTAGAATTAGTTTTCTCTCTCTTTAGCTCTAGTAGAGAATAGCAAGCAAAGAGAGGATTGTGGATGAACACGCAAGAAATTATTGCAGCAACTTTTGATTCTTCTCAATAATCAATGAGTTTCTCTTCCTTTTTCTCTTTTGTGTTATTTAATTATGTCTCTTGAATTTAAATGTCGCATCTTTATGGATATAGTTATGTGTACTTAATCATTTTGTCTAGGATTTAGGTGATTGTTATGATTGATGGTTGTTGATTGACTGAATTTTATCCCTGTGTTGCCTTGTTTATTCCCTGTTTTGAATTAAATTGGGTTGTAATTGGGTGGTCAACAATTGTAACTGTTAAAATTACTCCTATGTAATGAGAGTTGATAGTGGTAGTGGAAATGGGATAAGTGAAGTCTAGACAATATTTCATACGAGAGTAGTGGTATTCCTGAATGAGTCAAGATCAATTCATACCTTAAATGAACCAATATTAATCGCTTTACCACAAGAGTAGGAAAGGATTAATAGGTTAGTAATTACTAGTTTATCATGAGAGTGAAAATTAGATAACATGGGATTGAACTCTAAACAAGGTAATGAGAGGGCATAAAAGAAGTTAATTATTCGCAACTTAGGTCATAACATGATTCTAGATCATAGGCATTCATTCCCCATACTCTCCTTAGACATTGGTATTTCGTTTTAGGTAATCCTTACTTAGTTTTATTTAGATTAATTCACTTTGGTGTGATGCCTAGATAATATAGGAGTTCAAAGAAATCTAGTACTTCTTGACCGTACCTTGCGTGATCGATCCTATTCCCTACGTTACTGTACGATCTGTATTCTTGCAGATATAGGGAATTAGGTGATTTAATTTGATAGGTAGTGGCCCTTAAGTTGTTCTTCCATTGACCTAATTTAGAGAAGGTTTCTACACTTCAAAAGGTAAGATCCTAATTCAAAGAAGGTGTTGATCTACCACGAAAGTTCTCCAAGTGTAGAGCTTATAATAGTATCCACACGAACACGATATTTTGGAACCTCTTTGAGCTTCTTTGCCTTTTGAGTGCTAGCTCCCTTAAATAATCATGAAGAACACAAGAAGTACAAAAATAGGAGAGAGACGTTCCAAAGGTGACGGCACTCTCTTGCAATTTTTCACTTTCTAAATTTGTCTTGTATTTCATCAATCTTTCAAGAGTCAAGGCATAGACCTATTTATAGACATTATATCTTAGTCTTTAGGAAATAAGATTATTAGGAAACCAATAAGATTAGAAAACTTAACCTAATAAAATAATATTAAAAATCCCATTCCTTAAAGAAACATTAGACCTCTTTCCAAATTATTTGGAAACCTTTTCCAACAACACTTTGATATTTATAAATAAGTCCTTTAAGTTAATTTATCTCATAAATTAACCCCATAAGTATCTTTTGCTTATTTTAATAGCAATTTAACCCAAATATCATGTCGTTATTATGTGTGACCCCGTAGGTTTTATTTGCCCCTACAATAAGTACAAATTATAATTAATTAATTAATTAATTAATTAATTAAGTGCTAGATACATTAAATACTTTAATTTATTATTAATTCGTTAATTAATTAATTCGTACTTATAGATCATGAGTGGTGTCTAACAATGCATCCTGACCACCCAAATGAATAGGAAAGTCATATGGTAGACTACATTTATCAATGACAATGTTACAATGTAATTAATATCCTTTCACCACACTATATCCCTAGTTGGTCTAAGAGTGCAGTGCTCACTCTTTGGATGACAAATTATTATTTTGTTATTCTAAAAATATAACTTCTAATAAAAATATAACCTTGAAACTCTTTCAAGTCATACTTTCACTTTTGCTCAAAAGTTTCTTTGAGTTATATTTCAACAAGTACCCAATACGAGATATACTCTCTTATAATATGGAGTAGTGAATCTCATATTAGTTACTCACTATCCTTTCATACTTCATACTATACCCAACCTCTACTATATGGACTACTCTTTTACAAGCACCGAGTATTAGAGTCAAAGTATAGCAATGCACATTCAAGATACTATAGTAATCTCAAGTATAAGGATCACTTACACCATTGCCATTAAGAGTACAAACCATTAACACTATAAATGATGACTCTTGGTGAATCAATCCAATAAACTTATTTTCTAACAAGCATTTACATATCAGCTTAGGTGTCGCACACCATAGTTGATGAGATCAACTACTATTTATCATAAGTAGAGGCAAAGTATGTACTAGTCTTTCCATATTAATGATATCCAATCTCATTAACACTACGACTAGAGATATTTAAGAATATAACTCATGTGTATTAAGAGTCTCATCGTTGTAACTGTCACAATTGCTTATACATAGTTAATATTATATGAACTTTATTAGATAAACAAATAATATAAATAACAAGTATTAAATAACAAAGAAAATGCCACATATATTAGTATAACATAAAATAAGTATATAAATCCCAAAAACCGATTTGGTTTTAGGGCATACACCAACAAACTCCCACTTAACACTAAAATCAATTACCTATATGTTTTAGGCCATAAGCATGACTATCATACCTATTATGGGATAAGGCCACGGTGAAAGGATTAGTGACATTATCCTTGTGGAAACTTTCTCCATCTTTATATTATTTATACTAACTATTTCTATAAATAGATGATGGCACCTAAATACACGTTTGGATCATAGATCAGACTTTAGTTCCTTAATTATGTAATGGCACCATTGGTTATTACTATACAAGTGTATAAGATCAACAATTGAAAGAACTATTCTTTGTTCAACAAAAAATCATTTGATCCATAATAACTTCTAAAGTTATCATGTATTCGGCCTTTGTTGTAGAATATGTTGTAGTGTTTATCATAGAACTATTCTATCCACTATAATTCAACGTGAACACTAATTCATCTTATGATCTACTTATCATCCCTATTGGATAAAAAGCTAGCATATTTGAATCCATACACTTCCTAAGTTTGATCTCCATAATCAAGAATAATTATTTAGTGCTTATCAAATACTTAAGAATATTCATGACAGCTATCCAGTGATCCTCATCAAAATTAGCTTGAATCTTACTCGTAACACTTAGAGCCTAGGAGACATCAGGACTCGTACATAGCATATCATGTATTATTGATCCTATTGCAAAAGCATTCAGAATCTTTTGCATGCTCTCAATTTCGACAGGTGTCTAAGACATATGTCTCTTAAAAGAGTAATCTCCTATTATATAGGTGAAACCCCTTCTTGGATTGCACCATGCAAAACCCATCAACATCTTGCTTATGTACTTGTATTTAGTGAAACCAAGTAACCTTTAAACCTATATTTATAGATCTTAATGTTAGTGTATGTCCTAAAACCAAGATGGTTTAAGGCACTTTGTATTTATACTTATTTATGTTATATCATTTATGTGGCATTTTTTTTCTTTATCATTTATAATTGTATTTCCATGTTACTTGTTTGTTTGATAAAATCCTTAGAATATTGACTATGTATTAGAGATGGTAAAGGTTACAATTATGAGACTCTAATACACAAAGTTATATTCTTAAATATCCCTAGTTATAATATTAATGAGATTGGACATCATTAATGCGGATAGACTAGCACATACTTTGCCTCTATTTATGGTAAGTAGTAGTTGATCACATTGACTATGGTGTGCATCACACCTAAGCTGGTATGTGGATGCTTGTTTGAGAACAAGTTCATTGGATTGATCCGCCAAGAGTTTCAACTATAGTGCCAATGGTTGAAATTTTAATGGCGATGGTGTAAGTGATCCTTTGACTTGAGATTACCTAGTATCTTGAGTGTGAATTGCTATACTTTGACTCTATTTCTCGGTGCTCGTAAAAGAGTAGCCCAAAGGTTAGAGGTTGGGTATAGTTTGAAACATGGAAGGATAGTGAGTAATCAATATAGGATTCACCACTCCTTAATAGGAGAGCATATCCCTTTATAGCCACTTGTTAGAAATACTAACTCATAAATCTTCTGCAGAAGTGATAGTATAACTTGGAAGTAGTTTCAAGGTTATATATCATAGAGAGTTATATTTCTAGAACAAAAAAATATAAATTAGTCATTTAAAGTATACACTATACTTTTAGACTAATTGAGATATAGTGTGGTGAAAGGATATTAATTACATGATAACATTGTCATTGATGGGTATAGTCTACCATATGACTTACCTATTCACTTGGGTGGTCATGATGCATTGCTAGATGCCACTCATGATCTATAAGTATAAATTAATTAATTGTGAATTGATAATGAATTAAAGTAATTAATTTATCTAGCTCAATTAATGAGTTACAATTTATACTTATTGCCAACATGAATAGAACCTAATAGGTCACACACATAAAGAACAAAATCTTTAGGTTAAAATGTAATTAAGACAAGTATGAGATACTTATGGGGTTAATTTATAGGATAAATTAACTTAAAGAACTTATTTATAAATATTTCAAATCTTGAAGGAAATTAGTTTCCTAAAAGGAATAAAGTAATTAATTTTTTTCCTTATAGAATAGAATTCCTAAAGAAAGAGGTTTAGCTTAAAGTAAGTTACCTAAACCCTTTTGGTTTCCAATTAGTTTTATTTCTTAAAAGACTATAATACTACCTCTATAAATATGTCCATGATTTGACTCTTGAATTATTATTGCAATACAAAAGAAAACTAGTGAGAGAAAAATCCTAGAAAAACCGCCATCCACTTTCTGTCTCAAGTGGTGATTTTTCCTCTCTCTCTCTTCCTAATTGTTAAGTTCTTTCTTTTTCTTGTGTTCTTAATTAATTCAAGGGAGCTAGCACTCAAAGTCAAAGCAAGCAAGCAAGCCTTCAAGGTTTCCAAAGAAATTGTTCGTGTGGATATCGTTAGAGGCTTGATGCTTGGAGGGCTTTTGTTGGTAGATCTAACCTCATCTTCGAAGGATCTTTGCCTAATAGCATAGAAATCTTCTGTGCTTGAGGTAATTTTCATGCAACCCCCTTATAATCATATAGATATACCAAAAAGATCCATGGTTAAGGTAATAAAATTATAATTTTTTCACTACGTTACTCGTGTTATTACCTTACACTTAATTCTCAAATTAGAGGTCGTCTCTCCTTAATTAGGAATTTATTTGGACAATCATACATTTATCTTGAAGTATAGATTTGTTGTAGTCATCAATGATATGTTTTCAACATATAGTATCAAGAAAATAATAACAGTCACACTCAACTTTTTATTTATACGAAGCCTGTCTTCGTCTTTTGAAAAAATAAATCTCTTTGATTATTTCATCAAAACGAATGTTTCAACTCATTGATACTTGCTTGAGTCTATAAACGGACCCTTGAAGCTTGCATATTTCATGACTATCAATGGAAGTAAAGGCCCAAGGGATGTGTAATATACACACCTTTAGTAAGTGTTCGTTAAGGAATAGGGTCTTCATATCCATTTGTCATAGAGAATAGCAGCTACTGCAAGCGAAATCTTAATGAATTTTAAGCATGGCTATTGGTGTAAAGGTTTCTTTCAAAGTCAGGCCTTTGATTGTAACCCTTTTGCCACAAACCTTGCTTTATAGATAACCACGTTACCATCTATGCCAGTCTTTCTCTTAAAGATCTATTTGCACCCTTTGGGTTTTATCCCTTCAGGTGACTCGACTAAGGTCCAACCTTGTTCTTGTACATAGAATCTATTTTAGATTTTATGGCATCTTATCACATCGAGGAGTCTTGATAGGCATGTAATTAGGTCAATAAAATATAGCAACTAATCCAATTTTATTAAACACAAATAATCAAGTTATCAAACTTAATTACCCTATATACTGCAACTACACAGATTGTATTTAGTATAGGGCAACAAGGTCAACCCACAGGAAAAAGGTTATTGAAGTACTAAGGGTTTATTACTCACTTTATTATCTAAACAAACAAATAATAATTAGAAGAGCAAAGTATAAAATAAACAACTAAACTACTCAACTCTATAGAATAACAATATCTAGAGGAAACTCACAATCTTAGGACACTAGGGAATAGAGTTAACTAAGGACCATACATATGAATGAAGAATCAACTCATGCTATGGGTTCTTGTCTTATTTAGGGTCCAATTCCAATTATACTTAACATTCACTCTCGTGACAAGTTAACGATTACCTCCGTACTAGTTCTTCCCTACTCTCGTGGTAAAGATGCTAGTATTGGTTCATTTACCCTATAGATTGCCTAATTGACCCACCTATAAGCACCACTACTCTCGTATGACATGCAACCTAGACTTTAACTATTCTCTTTCCATTATTATTACCAACTCTCATTGCATAATAATAACTAAAAATTCATAGTTGGTGATCAAGCAACTACAAATCCATACAAGCCAAAATAGAGAACAAGCCAAAATAGAGAACAAACAAAAGCAAGATAGCATGAATAATCACAAACAAGTCATATGCATGAATTCATTAGTTTTTCCTAATCCTAGATTAACAATTTAGCATATACCCATGGTGGATTTCACATAAAAGATCAAAACTTTAATATACAAATCCATATAAATCAAGAAAGAGACAAAAATAGATTAAAGAAAACTTAATGATTGATGAACAAATTCAAATCTTCTATTCTTCCTCTAATATTGATCTGTATAAGAGAATCCTCCAAATACCACTATTTTATAGAGAGATTTACTAATCTAAAAGGGTGGCTCTCTCAAAGAGAGAAAATGTCTCTAAGAGAGACCTTTGCTAATCTCTGTTCTACTCTCTCTCTCTCCAAGTGTGTGTATGGTGTAAAGTGATTTCTCCTTTCTCAAAGAGTTAAAACCCTAAACATATAGAGTCTTCTAGTTTAAACTCAAAATTGGACTCATAAAGAGTTGGACTTGTTTGGCAAGAGAAATCTCATGTTGCAAAAAAAAAAAAGGTCAGTTTTCACAGTGCACTCGGGACGGGTATCCGTTTGCGGATACGCGTCGCAGGTACGAAGAAGTTTCTGCCCATTGTCCGCGCTTGTATTTACAGCTGGATTGTTGTTGCAGTTACTCTTCAGTAGTACAGAATTAGATCTTAGTCAAAACATGAAAGTTGTAGTCTTTGAATTAGCTTTCCAGGAGTATAAGAATCAGGTCATTTGATGCTTCCTACGCAAAGTTATGGGAAAAGTACCGAGACATGGTCGGATGAACATCACTGCACAAGAATGCTTCAGTAATGTAGATATTTGACATTGCAAACGTGATAATCATACTTGGAAGTCTTATAAGAATTGTAGATAATTCTCTTAGCTTTAAAATTATTCAAGAATCATCCCAATCCAACATCTCTAACTTAAGTTATGACCAAACTACTGGAATATGTCTGTGCAGTAAAATTTTTCATCACCAATTCTTCTTCTATCATTGCTTCTTCATGCCACATCTTTGGTCTTCCTTGTTTGCCACTCCCCATCAACTTCAAATCACTTCCAAATAGAATTCAAATACACTTCACTTGATTTTAATTGATGATCAAATAGCTAAAATCTATACAACACAAAGAATTGCACATTAAACCACTCATTTGCACATTTTAGCTACCAACTCAAGATTGGTAGAAATAGACATAAAAGTGACTATTGTTCATCATTTAAATCCTAAAAACAAGCTTAAAATACTAATCTAGACATACTAATAAATACACATACTAGAGACTTATTAAACTCCCCCACATTTAAACCACTGCTTTTTCTCAAGCAATCAAATATATAAAACCAAGAGAGTAACACATGCGTTTTCAAAATCACATTCTCAACAACTAAGGAAAACAATCATGTAATTACTCATCTTATTTCAGATTCTCATCATATTAAGTAAAAGAGAAAGAATTATACGTCACTTGAACTAGCTCAAATCCATTTCTTTACTCTATTCGAAATTCATAAGCCAATAGCACCTATAGCTAACAAGGACAACTATATGCCAATGAATAATTCACTTTTTTCACAACTAGGGACTTTGCTCTTTAAGCTTTGCCTTTCCTTGAGACATGAAGTTGCTTTTTGAAGCGAAAATTAACATTGGCCAAATGAAGACCCCCGGTTACTCAGCACTTCATCTACCCAAGTTGCTTTGCAAACTCATAGCTCTAGCACCTTTTTACGTGAAAGTCGACATTGACCATATGAATACTTCTGGTTACTTAGTACTAAAACTAGTAGAGTAGAGCCTAAGCTTAATTATTTCTCTTTCTTCAAAAGATTTTCTCTTTCAAAACACTAGTCTCTCTTTTTCTTATTTTTTTCTCAAATAAGCTCATTTGGTCCCTTTTTCCTAACACATTGCTAATCAAAGGCATAAGCCATACCTATTGCCACATTCACTACTTAACTCATGAATAAAAACAAATAAAGCAAAAAAACTTCATTAAACTTGTAAAAAATTTCAGCATAATTACTCATACTTTACATAATATACTTTCTCTAAAACAAAATTTCAAAATCACACAACAAAAATTCCTAGTCAATTAAGAAGAAAATCTTCAAAAATGCAAGTAATTACTCAACTTGGGTAGGGAAAATTGACAACCAACAACTTAAATAAAGTAGCACTCTATAAAACTTAAGATAAAACATTGAAAACGCAAATCATCCAACAAATAGCACACACTATGAAATATTCTAACTCCCCCCATACTTAAATCACACATTGTCCTCAATGTGTGGGAAAAAAAACAAGGGAAAGAAGAACAATAAAGAATAAAATTAGTACTCCCTTTTTGTAGTTGTTGCCACTCAAATTGTGACCTAGCCACTGGCAAAAGATCCATATCAGCTTATAGCTACCTGTAGCTACATCATAAGAACGCTACATTATCCAAGCTATTAATACATGCCAAAGTAAAACAACTAGAAATAATATAATCAACTTAAAATAGCTAAAAACAATAAAAATAAATGTTGGGTTACCTCCCAATAAATGCTTTAGTTAAAGTCAGGAACTAGACTTTTCCATCAACTTGATGCAAAACATCAGAGGCCTACTCCTTCTTCTTCTTAGGCTTTTTGATCTCAACCCTTGGATATATCTCGATTGTAGCACCTTGCAACCCAAAAGTCATCAACTATGGCGGTGGTCTAGCAACAAACACAACACTGCAGTTCTTCTATATTGGCTTTCCTCTTGCAATCCTTCAAATTCCTCTTAATGTCATGATATCCTGAAGAAACCTCTCATAAGAAGAAACCTGCAAAATAGTACTACCAAATGTATTGTTAATATGCAGTGAATCACAAATTTTAACACAAGATACTAGTTGTGAAATGGGAGAAGTAGTTGGAAGTAAGGCTTTCTACTCCTTCAATTATTTTCCTAAAACTCTTATCCTCACATACAACTTTAATTCTCACTCTCTTTTTCTTTCTCAGTATACTCATGTTCTCTTTGGACCCCTAGATTCATATACATCATAATCAACTGGTCATACTTTTCATCTATGAGCTCAAATAATCCCTCAATGGCCAACTCACAATCACGGTCTTGTACTACAGATGGAAATTCATGTACTTGGTCATCACTACAAAAGCTAATTGTTTTCACTTGTTTACTAGGATTTAACTCGGTATCACTTAATGGGCCATATCGGTACCTAATATGCAAAGCTTCAGCAATGTAGTTAAGTTGATCCTCAAAAATTTTCTCCATCCTAGCTAATCTCTTTAATGTTGATTGAGCCAATTTCTCAAAAGCTAATTCCCACTCAGGTTTTGAATCTATAGGAGATGGATAAGATTGAAAACAAGGTTCTTCCCAAATGGTTGTTGATGGTTCCACGTATTCTTCCATACATAACTTCAATGATCCCTCCACCCTAGGTCATAGGTATTGGGGTAGGGGTCATATTGAGGGAGATAGTAGTAATTATCTTCATATTGTACCTTACTACAATTAAAACAATCATATGCATCATTGATATCCACCATAATAAGTACAATAATCTACAATTACTTAAGAATAATGAAAACCACTACCAAATCGCACATTCACTAAGTTTAACAATTCATCCATCTATGCTTTCAACACACCAAGGGTTTCACGTTTAGACATACCTATAGATATTCTCATGTTACCTCTTCCATTGGCCCAATCATCGAAATAATCCACCATCTCTTCAAGTCAAAGTAAGGTTGCACAATTGAGATCTTTCCTTCAACTTCTACAAACTAAAACAAGAAAAATTAAAAATAAAAACAAAACAAAAACAAAACAAGTTTATAGTAACAAAGCTTGCTTTAGCCCTAGTATTCTTATATTTTCCCCATGTAATTAGGACAATAAAATATAGCAAATAATCTAATTTTATTACACACAAATAATCAAGTTATAAAACCTAATTGCCCTATATATTGCAAGTGCACAGATCGTATTGAATATAGGACAACAAGGTCGATCCCACAGGGAAAAAATTATTGAAGTACTAAGATTTTATTGTTCACTTTATTATCTAAACAACCAAATAATAATGAGAAGAGTAAAGTATAAAATAAACAACTAAACTACTCAACTCTATAGAATAATAATATCTAGAGAAAACTCACAATCTTAAGACACTAAGGAATAGAGTTAACTAATGACCATATATATAAATGAAAGAATCAACTTATGCTATTGGTTCTTGTCTTGTTTAGGGTCCAATCCCAATTATACTTAACCTTCACTCTCGTGACAAGTTAACGATTACCTCCCTATTAGTTCTTTCTTACTCTCATGGTAAAGATGCTAGTATTGGTTCATTTACCCTATGGATTGCCTAATTGGGAGCACCACTACTCTCGTGTGACATGCAACCTAGATTTCAACTCTTCCCTTTCCATTATTTTTACCAATTCTCGTTGCATAATAACAACTAACAATTCATAGTTGGTGATCAAGTAACTACAAATCCATACAAACCAAAATAGAGAACAAACAAAAGCAAAATAGCATGAATAATCACAAACAAGTCATATGCATGAATTCATTAGTTTTCCCTAACCCTAGATTAACAATTTAGCATATACCCATAGTGGATTTCACATAAAAGATCAAAACTTTAATACACAAATCCATATAAATCAAGAAAGAGACAAAATAGAATAAAGAAAACTTATTGATTGATGAACAAGTTCAAATCTTCTATTCTTCCTCTAATTTTGATGTGTACAAGAGAATCCTCTAAATAGCACTATTCTATAGAGAGATTTACTAATCTAGAAGGGAGGCTCTCTCAAAGAGAGACCCTTGTTGATCTCTATTCTGCTCTCTCTCTCTAAGTGTGTGTATGGTGTAAAGTGGTTTCTCCCTTATCAATGAGTTAAAACCTCTAAATATATAGAGTCTTCTAGTCTAAAAATTACAATTAGAATGCTTAAAATTGGACTCATAAAGAGTTTGGCTTGTTTGGCAAGAGAAATCCCATGTTGCAGAAAAAAAAGGTTAGTTTCCGCAACATACCCAGGACGGGTATCCTTTCGCGGATACGCGTTGCGGGTACGAAGAAGTTTCTGCTCAGTGTTCACGCTTGTATCCACAGTCGGATTGTTGTCATGGTTACTATTCATTCATGCAGAATTAGCTCTTGGTCAAAACATCGTAGGCCTTTGAGTTAGGTTTCTAGGAGTACAAGAATAAGGTCATTTGAAGTTTCCTATGCAAAGTTATGGCCAAACTATTGAGACATGGTTGGAAGAGCATCGTTGCACAAGAATGATTCTGTAATGTAGAGATTTGATATTGCGAACGTGAGAATCATACTTTGTGGTCTTCATAAGAATTGTAGATAATTCTCATAACTTTGAAATTCTTCAAGAATCATCTAAATCCAACATCTCTCGCTTAAGTTATGACCAAACTACTAGAATATGTTGGTGTAGTGAACCCTTTCTTTACCAATTCTACTTCTATCATTACTTCTACATGCCACATCTTTGGTCCTCTTTGTTTACCACTTCTCATCAACTTCAAATCAATTCTAAATAGTATTCAAATACACTTCACTTGATTTGAATTGATTATCAAATAGCTAAAATATACACAACACAAAGAATTGCACATTAAACCACTCATTTGCACATTTTAGCTACCAACTCAAGATTGGAAGAAATAGACATAAAAGTGACTATTGTTCATCATTTAAACCATAAAAACTAGCCTAAAATACTAGTCTAGATGTACTAATAAATACGCATACTAGACACTTATCAAGTCTACATAAGACAAAACCTTTTCATGATTAGTAGGTTTGTCATCATATATGACTAGTACATTATTACTCTCACTAATAGGAAATCTATATTTCTCATTTGTGATATATCTATATTTCTCAGGAGCATAACGTACTGTACAAATCTTTTGAAGATTTCATATATTTTGAGCTTCCGTTAGGCCTCATCATACTGTGGCATAAGCTTTAGTTGCAACTATTGATCTTTGTCAATTTGTGGTTCTTGAACTTCTTCAAGATCTATCTTGCTCCCATTGTCTCTTTTAAGAATAAACTATTTTTTTACAAAAATATATTTCTTGAAACAAACAATTTGCTCAAAAGAATTATAGAAGTTGTGTCTATTGCTTTCACAAGGATATTGATAAATAATAAATTTACCAATACTAATATATATTTTATTATATGTTTTAGGTATTATTTTAATATAATTGTAGTAATTTTGGTTGCAAATGACTCATTTTCTAACTTTTTATAAGAATTGGGATTTTTTTTGAAATTAGGGTTTTTGAGGTAGATTTTTTATTTGAGCAAATTACTATGCAATTCTTGTGTATAATCATAGGTTCATCATACTTAAACTCATTTTGGATCCATTGGAGTCAAGGAAAATCAAATTCAAAGGTGATTCAAAGAGCTAAGTTTGGATGAACAATTTGAAGGAATAATTGTGCAAAAATAATGAAAAAATCTAATTCTTCATCAAAATGTGTGGAAATACGTAAAAAATGCCTGCACATGTGGATTCCAACTCAAAAAAAAAAAAAATCAAAACTCAAGTGGTTTCCACAAGGTGCGATTCGCGCGTCAGGATCCGTGGGTTGCCACCTGTGGATCACCACTCGCGAATCGACGTTGGCCAATACACGTTAGGGCTTGCAACTTGCAATAATTTCTAGCTGGTTTTGCAGACAGTTTTAGATGGGAATAGGGTTTTGCAAGTTGGAGATTTCATTGAAAGCATAAATAAAGACTTTTGTGCAAGTTTGGAATCTCCAAGCCAATCTTCATCATTATCGTGCATTAATGATTCATGCAAGTTAGAAAATGATGTGAGAAATATTTGTCTATAAATAGGAGTCATTTGTAACAAGTTTTATCATTTTTTAGTCAATATTAGAGTTAGGTAATTGAAGAGAATTAATAGAATTCTCTGCAGTTCAATAGATTAGTGTACTTCATATACAAACCTCTTGTACTTCAAAGTTTTGGACAAGAAATAGAAGAATGAAGAATTGTCTATAAGCTCTTCTCAACTTTCTCATTGACTTTCCAATTTGAAGCATGAATTCTTATGTTCTTGTTAAGTTTTTGTGTGTTTCATTAGTCATGATTCACTAAAAGCTTTATCTAGAATATAGATGAAGTTAATGAATTCATTACATGACTTAAATTACTTTCACTTGCTAAGCTTGCATTTGTTTGTTTATTTGTTCAAGTTTTAACTCTTGTTTTTCCATGGCCAACTCAAACAAGTCATCTAGTTGTTAATTGACATTGAGAAATGCTCTTAACAATGAAAATGAACAAGTATTGCTTAAGTTATTCATATGATAATAATGAATGCTTAAGTAAATCATAACAATTCATGTTTTAATAAGGTTTCATCATGAAAATAGTTGGAATCTAATCATTTCATAGTGAGAGCCTAGTTATGATTTAAATGGAATTAGAGTCTTAACAAAGCAAGATAATACTTAGCAAGCCATTCATGCATCTTATGATTCATTAGTGTATTCTATATTCTAGACTTCTTGAATATTTGAATTCCTACAAGTTGTTGTCACTATTACCTTATTCTATTGAACTTCATTTTTACTACACACCTTGATTTTCGGTTGTTTAGATAATAAAGTAAGCTATAAAGCCTTAGTACTTGCAAATATTTGATTTCTCATGTGATACGATACCTATATACTCTTCGTACTATACTTGACCCGTATACTTGCGGAAAAGTTGAGAGATTAGGTTTATTACTTGATTTGTGTGTATTTTGCCTATATTTTATACCTAATCTACACCACGTCAGATACCCCACAAATAGACATTTGTCAGACTCAACACTAAACTTGTCTAACATTTTTCACTTCAACTAAATAGAAGATTCCAAATCTTTGTGTGAGTTTGACTTGGATTCTTACTATATCATATCTCATATGAGGTGGTGTTTCCATATCTTATTTGGGTGGTATCAACAGTATTTGTCGAAACATGATTTAGTGTATGAGAGTCGGTGTCTAAGGTAAAAACCCTAAAATGGGGTTAGAAAGTGTAGTATAGCTCATTATAGATTACACCATATCTCATAAAGTACAATTTCTCCTCTTAGACGCATAATCAAATTTGGTGTGTGGAGTGAAGTCCTTTGAGAAAGAATCACATTCCCCTTTAAATATTTTGAAACACTTGACATTAAGTATTATCTACATAAATCAAATCTTAGTGTCTTAATACTCTTGTCAATTTGATTATCTTCAAGCCTAATTATTTTGAACATTTTGAAGGCCATGAATTTGTGCATAATAAAATGCATATAACCATATATCTAATATGTTTTTCCATGAAAATGATGAAATATGAGAAGTCATCTCTAGCATGGATCGATATTGGGCTTAAGACATCTATATGTTAAAGCCTATGAAGATCATTAGCACATTCACATTTTCAAATAAAATGTGTTTTGATCATTTTATAAAGTACATAAGACTCGCATGTCTCAAACAATTTGCAATTGATAGAGTCCAAGTATCCATCTTTATGTAACTTGGAGATGCGTTTCTCATTCATATTACCAAGTCTATAATGCCGATGTATGGATGTTTCAAAAAATTGAGTTTTTGTCTATGTTTGAGAATGGACTTATCAAAGTCTAGAATTTGTAAACTATTATTTTCACGATCTAGTACTGCATAGAACACCATCACATAAAAGAATAATATTTATTCCTTTTGTAATGTTAAATTCTTTCACATCTAATGTGAAATAGATTTTATGTTCTTTGTAAGTATTATAACACCACAACAATTTTTAATTGTAGAGCAAACCCAATTTGCAAAGATAGCGCATAAATCTTTACAGCTAGTGTAGCAACTTTTGCTTCATTCATCACACGTAGTTCGACTTTCTCTTTGCCTTTTAATCTATAATCCTAAGGCCTTACATATTTTTGCAAATATGGGACACATATGCGGTATCTAATATTTAATGGTCTTAATTAATAGATGGATTTATCTTAGACTTAAATGTACTATATGTGGTATCTAATATTTAATGGTCTTAATTAATAGATGAATTTATCTTAGACTTAAATGTACTATAAGTAGAAAATTCACTAAGCCTCTTGATGTCTAAGTATTGAGACGAGCCTTACAATTTCTTTTTCCAATACCATTTGTGGTTGGATTGGAAACATGTGATCTTAAACTTGTCTATTTTGATAGCACCTTTATGCAATGTCAAAACCACTTGGGTCTTCTCAAGTGCCCATTTTTTCCTTTACAGACTACTCTTATATATCTTATATCTACTGGGCCTAGATTATATACTAACAACTCTTTGAGATGCACAATTATGGACAAACATTTATCAATTTATGTTGCTTTTATAGCCTAGGAGTTATAGATGATAACATGATACAAACAGCAGTATTATTATCATCTTTATGCATCTCTTATGTACATTTGTTTCCCAGCTATAATTGTCCCTCGTGGACAGTTGGAAGTGGGTATCAAGGACGTTGCCAATTAATGCATTTGAGAACAATTCTCAAATTTTAAACTAGTCCATGAAATTCGTACTTAAATGGAGATATATATATAGGGTGATTTGTGTGTTCATGTGAATAATGCATTTTACAACAAACGTAAATATAGTACAAGTATTTGTTTCATGCTTTAACTGCTAACCAAAAATATGGGCTTCGAATTTATTTGATTTGCTCCCACTATTTTATCTCAAATCAATAACCCTCAATATATTGATTTGGGAATCCTTTGGAGATTCCTAGTGGTTAGGATCCTATCTAGTTATCTTTTACGTTGACTGGAGGTCAACAAGCAAAGATAATTTTGATTAGGTAGACAATTTTTGCCAATCACAACTCTTGTTACTCCTAGATGTTAGGTATCAACTCTTGATATTTACATCTTATGTGTTTATCCAACGTTGTCTCAAAAATACCATAACCTTGACAGAGGCGAACAAGTTATGCATTTTTATTAAGTCGGACTCATTATTCAGAGATCATATATTATAGCAAAAACATGCTCTAGGTAAGGTGATCTTGATGGAAGTTAACAAGTTAACACTTAACTAGAACTTTGATTTTTGTCATAACAATGTAAGGCAACTCAAGTAGTGACTTAATTTTTGTTTCTTAATTTTTCTTTGATTTTTGTTGTAATTAGTATTTTTTAGGATCTCATTCTGCAACCTATACTTGAAGATGGCGGAGTATTACTAAAATTGGGCCAATGACCATGGTAATAACGTGGAGTCTACATGTATAGATAAATTAAGTGCTCTTAGAGGCTAATTGATGATATTGTTAATAAAAATAATGAGCGGGTTGAATGTAGTTGTTCTTGTTCCCAAAGTAGTGTTATTATTTGTACTTGTTGTGGTGGAAGTCACGAGTCTTATGCATGTTTCCATTTTAGACGAGTACCTTATGATGATATTTACACCTCTTCCCCTCTTGATGTCCCCTATCCCAATACTTATAACTTGAGGTGGTGGGATTATTCATCTTTTGGATGGGAGGAATAAGGGAACCCACAAAATCATGCTTGGGAGTTAGCCAATGATAAGGTAGATGATTTTAGATTTCAATCCTATCCTCCCCATGTAGAGCCTAATCCTGAATTAAAATGAGCCATTGTGAATTTTATGAAAGCATCGAATGATAGGATGGACAAATTAGAGGTCGAAATTGAGAAAATGGGAGAACAACTTGTTGCTATCACTAAAGTTGTTAAGAGTCTTATAGGTCAAATCATTGAAGCTTTAAGTACTAGGAACCAATATGAGTTACTGAGTGACATTGACTTGGATCCTAGTGAACAAGTGGAAGGGATTGACATTGATAGTAGTGAGCAATTGAGTGTACATCCGATGGTGAGTAAAGAGGAAGAACATGAGTGGATTGAGGGAGAAAAAGTGAATAAGGTAGAAGTTGTAAGTAAGAAAGTGATACCTAGTGAACCAATTGAATTAGGAGAACCCTCACTTTCAATTTCTAATTCCATTCCACAAAATGCACCTCATATACATAATGTAAGCCTCTATATATACATCTTTTTTGTGGTACAAGTATTTTGCCGGATTCTTCTTACTGTGGAGTTCTTGATGATATCATGACATGTAAGAGGAGACTAGAGGAATATGAGAGGAAGACCGTAATAGAGGAATGTCACGCTATCATGGTTGTGCCACCACCAAACCTAAAAAGTGACAAGTTGCAAATGGTTGAATATGATAAATATCTGACGATTGAGATCCAATGACCTAAAAAGAAGAAGGAGTGGGCCGAAGAGGTGTTTCATCAAGGGGATGCCACTCGATAGCGTTGAGCTAACGACGTTAAACAAGCACTTGTTAGGAGGTAACCCAACTTTTACTTTTGTATTTTAGTATTTTTAATTATTTTTTAAGTTTAGTTGGTTTGTTTTAATTAGGTTGTTTCATGTTTGCATTCCATCACTTATCTTGTATGATTTTCATGTAAAAATTTTCTTTTTGCTTAGTTTTGAAGTGCTTAGGTTGTTTGGGAATAGATTTTTTTATTTGAAGCATCATTCTTCCTCCAACCTTTACATCCCCACCTCTTATTTGTATGCTTTATTGATTACTTCTTAGTTAGTAGTAATTAATGTTTTAATATTTGTCATAATAGACATTCATGACACCTAATTTATACTTATTAAGTTGCCATTTGAAGGAAAATTGATATTACTAAGTGAATTGCATTATGTTTGAGCTTCATTGTTCATTTGCTTGGTAATTAGCAATTGTGTTTTTAGAATGTCAATAGCAACTTGCATGTATTTAGTGGTCTTTATGAGTGAGTAACTATGGTTTATGGAATTACAACTAATTAAGTGTGGGGGTGTACTTTGAGCTTTACTTGGATGTTGTGAGTTTTTTGTGTGCGTTCATTGGTTAAGGAAATGGCTTCCATTGTACTTTGGTTTGATGCTTCACTTTCTTTGTGTGTAGGTACAATGGTAAGAGGATGAATAAATCATCCAATGGTGCTAAGACGAGAGTGGAGACGATGCATATGCTCCTAATGGCTTTTAAATGCTTTATGTCATTTTCCTTTCTTTTTCTTTATTTAGTTCTTTTTGGATTTGTACGTATTATTTTTATTTTCAGGATTTTTATTACACTTTAGCATGCATCTAACGAGCTATAATAGTATAGTTATCTTTCTTTGGAATAGCTGCAGGGATTTCTACATTTTGGATCTCTTTCTTGAAGTTAAATTGTAATTAGAGTTGCCACTACTACGACGAGGGGAGTATTGGTTCTAACTTTTATTTTCCTTTTTTCCTTACTTTTTCACGCACTGGGGACAATGTATGCTTTGAGTGTGGGAGGAGTTTAATTTTGTTGTGGTGTGTGTGCTACATGTTGGTCAATTTGCTAGAAATTAATTGTTTAATGTGGTTGTTGATTTTCTCATAAAAAATGTTTCAAAAATTTTCCAACTTAGGTAACATTAATGTTTTTATTTTGAGTTTTACGAAAGTAATAATCTATTTAACTCGTTAGTTGTCAATTTTTCCTACCCAAGTAGACTAATTATGTGCACTTTTTGAGGATTGTCTTCTTAATTGACTGGGAGATGTGATTGTGTGATTTTGATATTTTATTTTAAAGAAAGTATATTAGGTAAAGTAGGTTGAATTATGCTGAGCGAGTTTAGTGAAGTTTTTTCCTTTATTTATTTTTCTTCGTGAGTTAAGTAGTGAATGTAGCATATGAGTATGATATATGCCTATGATTAGTAATGTATTAGGGAAAAAGGGACTACGTGAACCTTTTTGACAAAAGAGTAGCGCTAAGAGAAAATGATTGGAAAGAAAGAGAGTAATTAAGCTTAAATTCTGCTCCGCTAGTTTTATTGCTAAGTAACTAGGAGTCTTCATTTGGCCAATATCAACTTTCGTATCAAAAAGTGCTAAAATTAAGAGTACGCATAGCAACTTGGGCAAATGAAGTGCTGAGTAATCAGGGCTATTCATTTGACCAATATCAATCTTCCAGTAAAAAAGCAACTTTATGTCTCAAGGAAAAGCTAAGTTTAATAAGTAAAAGTCCCAAGTTGTGAAAAGTGAATTAATCATTGGCATAAAGTTGTACTTGTTAGCAATAGGCTCTACTTGCTTATGAATTTCAAATAAAGTGGAGAAATGGAATTAAGCTGGTTTAATTGATGTATAATTATTTCTTCTTTGCTAAATATGATAAGTATTTAAAATAACATCAATAATTGCACAATTGGGTTCCTTGGCTCTTGAGAAGTTGTTCTTGAAGATGTATGTTTTGCTTTTATTGTGGTTAAGTCATTGTTTTCAAATTTGTATGGTGCATTGCTTGAGGAAAAACAATGGATTAAGTATGAGGGAATTTGATAATTGTCATAGTGTACTAGTTTTTAGTAGTATTTAAGTTAGACTTCTTAGGGTTTTTCATTATTTTTTCTCTATTTACTTTCTATTTCTTCTTATTTTTTAGTTTAATAGCTAATAAGTGTGTAAAAGATAATTATTTGTGTTTTTCTTGTGTTTCATAGGGTTTGTACATTTTCATTACCAATTTGGATAGTAATTAGATGATATTTTGAGATGATTTGAATTTGGTGATGAGTTGAAGTCAAGGAACCCTTAAAGTGGTGCAAAGAAGCAATAGGGGAAGAAGAATTACAAAGGAAACGGTTTGGCTGCCTGGACATGTTTTAGTATTTTGGTGATAACTTGAGCTAGAGATAGGTGATTATTGATGCATTTTGAAGCTTGTGTACAATTCATATGAAGGCATCAAAGTCTAGTTCTCAAGCTTTCACGGTCAAAATTTGAAGTTATTAAAGTACATTTATACTGCAATGTTGCTCTGACCAGTTCTTAATATTTTGGCCATATCTTTGCCTATAGAACTCCAAATGACTTGATTCTTCTTGTTTTGAAAAGCTTACTCAAGAGCTAAAAATTTCATGTTTTGAAGAAAAGCTAGTTCGGTCGTTTTTAAGGTCAAAATTGGGCATGGAAGAAAAGCAAAGCATTTTGACCGTAGCTGCCATTAAGGCCTTGCCATGGCCTGGGGTGTGACTACAGTCAGAAAGGAAGGAAATTAAGCCATGGATAAGGCCTTGTGGCCTGAGGCACGGCTTAGTTGCAGAAAGCTGCGTTTTTAAGTACTTTGGGGGTGAATCTTTTGAAAGGAGAACCCTACATCTTTGGAGAAGAAAAAGTAATTTCTTTGGGTTCTAGGACACAAGAAGCATACTTTTACACACATCTAGAGGGATGTATAAATAAGAAATCAAGAGTGGAGGAGCAACTCAAGGGTTTCAATGGTACAAAGCAAGAAGACACTTTATCAGATTCAAGAGAAGACTCAAGTCTTTTATTTTTTCTTATCTTTTGTTGGATTTATTCTTGTACTTATGAATTAGGTTGTAAGATTTAGATGGATGTACCCTAGGCTATTGTGTTATTAATTTTATTTTTTATTAATAGAAATCCCAACTTTATTCTTAGATTTATTCATGAGTTTCATTGTTGTTGAATTGAGAATTACTAGCATTCTTTGATTCAATATTGATTTCATATGGGTACATTGAGAAATCACTTGTATGATTAGATCACTTCATGAATAATAAGGGTTGCATGGGTTACTAGAGATAGAACTACATGAGTCTTCCTAGTTATATTTAAACCTAAGCAAAACCATAAAATTCATAGAACATGAATGCATCTTTTTGGGGTTTTAATCAAGAAAAGATTCTAATTGATCAAGCAAGAGGATAGAGGTTGTAATACTTGAGAAAGATTATAACCTAATTGAGGGATTTTAGGATTTAAGCAATTGGGTTAATTATTAATCAAGTTACAATCATAGCATATTTAGTTGAGGGGGATTTACATCTATATTTCACCTCTACTATTGTTCATTCTCTCTACTAACTTCTAGATTGCTATTTAGTTAGGTAGTTAGTGTTAGTTCGTATCTCCATTGATTTCATCATTTGTTTTGGAGGTTTAGATAATAAAAAGAAGGTTAGTACTAATGCTCACATAGTCCTTGTGGGATTGACACTCGATACTCCTATACACTGCACTATAGGAAACGATAGGTGCACTTGCCTAAGTATCTATAGTATAGCCAAAGGGATACCAAGCACTGCTAAGCTTTTAGTTTATTGAAAAGCAACCCATTCATGTACCTTACCTAAGGGATTATGCCTTCCCTATCCTTTAAATTAATGGATTCCCAGGTCTGTTTCTTACTGTTGGAAGATTTTTTTAGATGACCTGGTCAGGGTGGTTCACAATTCTTTGCTGAAGTCGCTGTTAAGTCATAAGTCTGAATAGAAATTGAATTGTATTTTTTTTAAAGCAAAAATTGCTTTTCAAAATTTTGCCAATTCTGATCTACCTTTATTTATGGGATATTTAAAGGAGTGCTAGACTCGGATTTCCTGTTTATTCACAACGAAGGAGCCGCCCTCACCAAGCAGGCGGCCACAAGTCATAACACACTCTTTGCACAATAAATCCACTTTGAAGTTGACTTATTCACCTTGAAGGACTGCACAGATTATGTATATCAACCCTACGTGTTACTAGACAAAATCTAAGGATGGGGAGGGCTTAAACTTGCAGCCAGCAATCTAAGTCGATAACTATAGTAAGAATTTTTTAGACAAAAATTCTAAGTTAATTTAAAAATTGGATGACATGCTTGATAAGGCACGAGTTCTAGTATCATAAGTGTTTCATCCTAGGAATGCTCATGAATTTGATCAATTATTCTTCTACTTTGACAGCAGTAAATAGAAATTGAATAAGCTGCTGATTGACTGGGTTATTCCCTTCTTGATATGGCACTGCACTAACAAAGAAAAAAGCTGGGCGGCTTGCTTCGCGTTTCAAGCTCACCCTTATTCAGCCTCTCTTCCTATAAAAAAAAAACTCCCTTTATTTTTCTCATGTAAGGCCAATGCAACAACTAGAGCCAGCGTGGTGGAGAACACAGTATTCTGTAAGCTACTCTCTTGTATACTCCCTCTCTTTCTCTATGTGCAAGTTTTCTATATGAAATAGGAATTAGCCACCTCCCTCGTCAGCTAGCAGATATGTATTTAAAAAGAAGAACTAAAATTGAAGTAGCAGACGAGCAACCATTTTCTCTATTCTAATTGTTCTTCTTCGCTAACATATATATTAACTTAGTGGGAATAGCATTCCAAAAGCATCATTTCCAACAGGCATAGATCAATCTTGATTAATGTTTGGACTCGATGACAAACTCCTAGAAGAAAAAGCTGCCTTCTGAACACCTAAATCAAATCCAAGGAAATGAGCCCTCTTTATGAGGAAGTTATACTTGCAGAGTCGTTTCATGAGTAGGGGGTTAAGTGCAATTCTTTGAATCAAAGGTTGAATGAAATCAATTCATCTTGAATGCTTTATCAAAGGATTGGGAAAGCAAATTTACGGCTATAGAAGAGGCCAAAATTTTAAATAACATGTCTATTAAATCCTTCATGAATTCTCTAACTTCCGTTGAATTGAAGTTGAAATCAAAAGTACAAAAAGAGGAAGAAGCCAATATCAAGTAGAATGTGGCTCTCAAATCCTCACAAGATGAAAAAGATTCACTTTCCATTAATGGTGAGAATATGGAGATGGACGACAATGACTTAGCACTGCTAACCATAAGTTTTAAGAAGTTTCTCTCTAACAAGAGGAGATTTAGGAGCAAAGGTCCAAGCAGCAACAATTATTCAAATCCTTTTGAATATAAAGGGAAGGAAGAAGTTAACAAAAAGCAAAATGTAAAGTGTTATAAATGTGGTCAAATTGGACATTACATGATGGATGTCCCTCAAAGAAAAAGAAAGAAGGAAGAGGTAAGAGAAGATAAAGGTTCAATAATTTTCAAATCATATGGAATGATCGCAATTCGAATAGAGAAACAAAAGAAGAAGAAGAAACACAACAAATAGCTTTTATGACAGTTACTGATGATGAGGTATGTCTTGAGAACACTATCAAGGAGTCAAAGTGATTCATTGATCGTAAATGTTTAGGACACATGATGAGAGATCCATTATTATTTATCAAACTCAAGCAAAAGAATAATGTGAAGGTCATTTTTGGTGATGACAGGAAAGCCAAAACCATTGAAGCATGTGATAGAGTTAAAAATGGTGATATTTATTTAAAATATTCTTTTGGTTGACAACATAGATTATAATTTGCATAGTTTTAGTCAATTGTGTAATAAAGGTTCATATGTGTTATTTAAGAGGTATGAATGTTTGGTCATAGATTGTAGCTTTAATGTTATATTTAGAGATAAAATACATAATGATATTTATGTAGTTTATTTTGGTTGGATAGATAATAATAGGATCAAATGTATTTAAATTTACAAATAATGACCTATGGTTTGTGGTATAAGAGTCTTTGTCATTTCAATATGAACTTGTTAAATGAGATTTTTAGGAAAGAACTTGTTAGAGGTCTTCCCAAAATTAAGTTTGAGAAGGATAGGTGATAGGAACAGAAGTGCATTATCATATGATCTATTAGTTGATTTTGGGATATGCCATGATTCGTGCTATGCTCAAGTCTTCCAACATGATTTGATCATCAATGAAGCTGTCCAAAAAGAGTTTTTGGATTTCTCAAGATGGATTATGTGTGTTGAGGCTTGTAAAGCTTGGAGAGCAATGGATTTAAAAAAGTCAATTTGGGTCTCAAGAGATTGGTTATTGGATCTCAAAGTTAAGCCCAAAAGGTCCAAGAGGAATCATGGAAGCTTAGACAAATGAATTCATTGGTTGTGGATAAGTCCATATTCAAAGATGGGTCATAGAAATGTTTAGATCATAAGTTGGCTTGTTGGTTTTTGGTCAAACATGCATTTAAGAAAGCCTTATTAGAGTCATTTAAGAGGCCCAAACTATACAAGACTTTTATGTTGAAGTCCATGGAGTCCAATTTATCAATTTAAGTCCAAATTGGGCAAAAAAGAAGGATGACTAGCCCATAAAAACTTGAGTGGTGAATTTCTTTTTAGGAGTTTAGTTTTTGTTTAATTTTCTAAATAGTTTACAAGTTGTAATTCTTAAGTAATTATCTATTATGTTAGGATACAACTTAATTAATTTTCTAGACTATTCTAGCATGTTTTTATGCAACTTTTGTAAGCCTATAAATAGGCCAAAAGTGTGTTACGAATTTTGTATGTTTTTTATGATTGATAAATTTGACTTTTCTCTTTTAGAGAGCTTTGTCTTGGGTTCTTGGATTAGAACCACCTCTTGGTATTATTGAAGTGATACCATGGCGACCATAAAACTAATTTAGAGTTATTCTTTTCTTGTTTTGATCAAGGCTTCTTAGTGTTGTCATCTAGGCTGCTTCTCAAATAATTGGTTGATGTCTAGTTTGCTTCTAAGGGGTTGTTTTGTCAAAGAAGAGTCTAATTCAATGCGAACAACTCCACGTCAATGTTACTTTAGTTTACAAACCATTCTTGGTCTTGAATTCAACGAGTTGCATACCTGGCTTTCAAGAGTGCTTAGTGCTGTTCATAATTCCACACGCATCAGTTGGTATAAGAGCTCTTAGCTTTTTGAAATTCAATTTTTTCAATCCAATTTCCTTGAAGATTTCTTCTAGAAAATTCGGATATATCCCTCTTTGTTTTCCTATTTTCTTGTTGAGTCTTTTTTGCGCTTCTTTGTTTCATCCTTAGTTTTTAAAAAAAAAAATTTTTTGGTCTTATTTCTTGTTATTCTTGCTATCCTAATTGTGTCTTTTGTGTTTCTTGCACTTCTTGAAATTTTGTGCCGTTCTTGATTGTTTCCAATCAAGAATCTAGGTATTATGTGGTGTTTTGTGAAGCTTGACTATTTTTATTATTTTCTTGAATTTTTTATATTAAAAAATTTTCAAGAATAATAGTTTTTGGACTTAAAAAGCCACGGATTAAAGTTCTTGAAGGTTGAAGTCGTTTTGAGTCGTTTCTTGGTTCAAAAAAAAAAAAAACAGAAAGAGTCGTGCAAGATAGAAAAGCCAAGCACAAAGAAAAAGATAAAGAAAAGTAAAAACAAAATGATGAGGACATGTTGATCACTCATGACGATCAAAATGGCGGAGTTAGGGTGCCTAGTGGACCAGTGACAAGAGCACGGGCTAAGGAATTCTAGAACGCGCTACAAGTATTCATTCGTGCAATCCAAGAACAAGTGGGTGCCTCAAAGACCATTGACGAAGTGTCCAAGGAAGGAACAAAGAGATGCACATTCATTCAAGTGGAACGAGGCAACCAAAATACAAGTGTAGGTGACAGGAGAGAAACCGCGGATCCAACCGCGGATGACCTTCCCGCGGGTCCACACGCGGTTCACGTCCAGAAGCGTTGATCAATTCACGAGAGAAACCGCGTCATAAACCTGCGGATACTCCATCGCGCGGTTTCTCTCGCGGTTCGTGTCCAGAAGTGTTGATCAAGTCACGAGAGAAACCGCGTCATAAATTGCGGATACTCCATCACGCGGTTTCTCACGCGGTTCGTGTCCAGAAACTCTCTTCAACACAACCGCGGAAGAACCCGCGGATCATCCTCCCACGGTTTGTCGCGCGGTTCACTTCCGGAATAATACTGGCTTTTACGAGGTTTTATGTTTTTTTCCTGTTTTTCAAGTTGTAATAGCCTAGGACCTAATGTAAGGGCTTTAAGGCAATTAAGCCTTGTTTCTTTTTAGCTATTAATAGATACTCTATTGTAAGAGAGGAAAATTAGACATCACGTTAAAAAAATTAAGGGTTTTCCCTCTTGGCTTCTTGAAAGCTTTTCTTTGAATACCTTAGGAATTCTCTGGGTGTTCTAGGCTTATCAATCCAAGTAATCACCTTGGCTTGTGGCGCCATCTACCTTCAAACTTGGTTCGCTAACTCGTTGGATCGTGGGTCGAGATCGTATCAAGGTTCGCCATCCCGAGGGTTAGAGGGGTCGAGTCTTTCATTATCCAAACTTGGGTATTGGCTAGATCGCCGTCTCGTATCACAAAAGGCGTGCACAAGGGGGATAGAAAGCGGTGTGCAAATTTTATTAAGTTGTTCTTGATTGTTTCTTGGTGTTTTGGATGCAAGTCTTGAAGTTTTTGTACTTACTTGGTTGAGTTCTTCAATTCTCTACAAGCTGTCTTTTGTGTTTTGTTGATGTTGTTGATAAAGTTTGATAGCTTGTCTTGAAATCTTGATAGGTTGTGTTGTTTCTTGAATTTCTTGGATTTTTTTTTTAAAGTTCTCGAACAATCTTGAAGGATTTCTTGAAGAACTAAAGTTTCTTGGTTGATAATTGTGAGTTTCTTGAATTCTTGCTTGCTGGAAATTTTGTTTCTTGGACAAGACACGTTTCTTGCTGGAAAATTTTTCCAGCCTGTACAAGTTTCTTGAAGCTTGAACAATCTATCCAAGTATTTGTTTTGTAGGGAAAGATGTGTTGTTGGAGAAAGTAAAGGAAAGGCCGTGACTTTGTGAGAAAAAAAAAGGCTGTCCTTGAAAATAGGAAGGAGACTGTGAGCTTTGGAGAGAAATTTTAGTGAGCTAGCTGTGAGTTCTCTTGAGAAAATCTAGGTACAGCCGTGTCTCTTGAAGAGAAGAAATAGGAGGCAGCAATCTTCTTGGAGAAAATCTAGGAGGAGGCATATTTTGGTTGAGAAAAAGTAGGACCTTGGTGTGCACCTTGGGAGAAAAATAAGGGACTATTCGTTTCCCTTGTGAGAAAAAATAAGTAAGCTATTCTTGGGTCTCGGAAATGTTCGGATCATAAGTTGGCTTGCTAGTTGTGGGTCAAACATGCATTCAAGAAGGCCTTATTAGAGTCATTCAAGAGGCCCAAACTACACAAGGCTTTTATGTTGAAGTCCATAGAGTCCAATTTATCAATTTAAGCTCAAATTGAGCAAAGAAGAAGGATGACCAGCCATGAAGACTTGAGTGGAGAATTTCTTATTATTTTTTTAGAAGTTTAGTTTTGTTTAGTTTCCTAAGTAGTTTACAAGTTGTAATCTTTAAGTAATTATCTATGGTGTTAGGATACAACTTAAAGTTAATTTTCTAGACTATTCTAGCATGTTTTTATGTGACTTTTGTAAACCTATAAATAGGCCAAAAGTTTGTTACGAATTTCGTATGTTTTTTGGTGATTAATAAAATTGAGTTTTCTCTTTTAGAGAGCTTTGTCTTGGGTTCTTAGATTATAACTAACTCTTGGTCTTATTACAACCATTCAACTAGTTTAGAGTTATTCTTTTCTTGTTTTGATCAAAGTCTCTTAGTATCGTCATCTTGGTTGCTTCCCAAATAATTGGGTTGAGGTCTAGTTTGCTCCTAAGGGGTTGTTTTCATTGAAGAGGAGTCTAATCAAGGCGAACAACTCTACTTCAAGGTTACTTTGGTTTATGAACCATTATTGGTCTTGAATTCAACAAATTGCATACTTGATTTTCAAGAGTCTTTGGTGCCGTTCACAATTCCGCATGCATCAATAGGGTTTGTGATGCTTGCCAATTTGAAAACAAACAAAGGTCATTTTCTAACCAAAACCATTGTGCTTCAACATCAAGATCTTTGGACTTTTATGCTTGGATTTATTTGGACTTACCTAGGTAACTAGTCTAAGGGTAAAAGATATGCTTTTGTCATTGTTGATAATTTTTTAAGATACACTTGGGTGCTATTTCTTGCTCACAATGATGAAGCTTTCAAAAATTTTGTTTCTTTATTTGCGAAAGTTCAAAATTATAAGTGACAATGGAATAGAATTCAAACATTGTGATTTTCTGAAATTTTGTGACCACAATGGAATTACACATGAGTTTTCTACCACGAAGGTCCCTCAACAAAATAATGTTGTTAAGAGGAAATTAGTGGCTCCGTTCGGATATGATTTTTTTGAGAATTATTTAGAATAATTATTTGAAGGATTTTTGTTGACTTTTTGAAAAGGTAAAAAAGTATTTGAATTTTATAAATTTTTGAAAAACTTATTTGGATAGTGAATAATTATTTTGAGAAAGTGTTTGAATTATTAAAAAATTTTCTCATAATTTCTTCCACCTTTTTACACAATTATTCACAAAACGAAGCATTTTTTGCTTCAAATTCTATTTTAAAAAAGAGAAAAATCGCCACGAACATTTTTTGCTCCATATAGGGTAGCAATAGAGTAACGAGCACTGACACCGAGTGCTCATTATAACACAAGCGTTCTATAGGGTAGCAATGGAAATAGAATATTAGATGCTCATCATAACATGAGCATCCTATACAAGCATCCTGTAGCAGTCAAAAAGTAGAAAGTGTTTGAATTTTGAAAAAACATTTAAAATTTATGATGAAAACATTTGGCAAGAGATTTGAACAAAAGAAATTTGACTAATAGAAAGGTGAAAATTCTTTTGACTGTAAGCCAAAAATTTTTTCACCAATCCAAACACAAAGTCAAAAAATTTTTCCAAAAAATTTGGTAAATGATATTCAAACAGAGCCAATACTCTGTAAGAACCCGCCAGGATTATAATAAATGAATATAACTTGCTTAAATATTTTTGGGCCGAAGCTTTTAATACTTTTTATTATGTTATGAATAGAGTTCTTTTAAAACCTATTTTGAATAAAACTTCTTATGAGCTTTTATTTGACCAAAGGTCAATTGTTGGCTATTTCAAAAAATTTTGTTGCACCTATAAGATCTATAATAGAAGAACTCTTGTACTTGAAGAAGCCATTCATGTTATTTTTTTATGAAACTAACAACGTTGTCACAAAAGATATAGGTAAAAATGTTGATGTAGGTGTTCAACAAGAACTTGAAAAACTTACTATCCAGGATAATGAAGGTGCACCAAATGAGGGCATTACTCAAAGTGAAGAGAAAGTTGAGGAAAAGAAAGGTGATGACATTTTCAAGTATTTGCCCAGGGCATGGAGATATATACAACATCATCTTAAGGAACTTATCATTGGTGATCCCTCATAAAGGGTGAAAACTAGATTCGCAATTAGACCTTTAGTTGATAACTTTGCATTGTTATCTCAAGTTGAGTTTAGGAATATAGATGAAGCCTTGAAATATGAATGTTGAATAGTGGCTATGCAAGAAAAGTTGAATCAATTTGAAAAAAATTAAAATATGAATGATCCGGTTACAGGTACATAGTGGGTATTTAAAAACAAATTGAATAATAAGGGAGAAATAGTTAGTAATAAAGTTAGGTTAGTAGCCAAAGGATGTGCTCAAGAAGAAGGTATAGATTATGATGAGATTTTTGCACCAGTTTTTAGACTTGAATCTATTAAAATGTTTCTTGCATAAACATGTTTTAAAAGTTTCACACTATTCCAAATGTATGTCAAAGTGCTATTCTAAACGGTTTTGTTGATAAAAAAGATTATGTTGAACAACCTCTTAGTTTTTGAACATAAAAAATTTTCAAATCATGTTTTCTAACTCTCAAAAGTTTTATTTGGTTTAAAATAAGCTCCTAGAGCTTGGTATGAGAGACTAAGTGACTTTTTAGTAAAAAATGATTCTAAAAGAGGTGTTGTAGGCACCACCAATTTTACAAAATCTTGTATCAATGAACTACGCTTTGTCCAAGTTTATGTGGATGATATTATTTTTTGGTGCCACTAATGAATGTTTGTGCAAGGACTTTTCTAATATGATACAGAAAGAGTTTGAAATGAATATGATAGAAGTGTTAAATTTCTTCTTTGGATTCCAAATCCACTAAATGAGAGATGATACCTTCATCGCCCAAACAGAGTTTGCAAAAGAGTTACTCAAAAGATTTGGAATTGAGGAATCAAAGCAAGTGGGTACTTCAATTTACACATCCACAAAACTTGACAAGGATACTGAAGGCAAAAAGTGGACGAGAAAAGCTATTGAGGTATGATAGGTAATTTATTGTATTTAACTACAAATAGAACTGATATTATGTTTGTTGTGTGCTTGTGTACTAGATTTCAATTTTCTCATTTGATGGTTGTTAAAATGCATTTTTGGATATCTAAAAGGTACTTTAGAATATGAATTTTGGTATTTTAGATCTCAAAAATTTGACTTAGTAGGATACTTGTAGACACCAAATTTTGACACACCATTTATTTTAAACATTGAGGGGCATGATTGCATTATTTTTGGGCCAAATTTTGATTTTCCAATAATCTAGGGGGCAAAATAGTAATTTTATCTGTAAATATTTTTCTATTAGCTTTTGGGGGTTTTAAATTCATATGTTTACTTTCATGTAAGTTTATTAATTTTTTATGATTTTTCTAAACTTAATTGGTATTCTTTTATATTTTTACCAACACAAGGGCAAAATGGTAATTTCACCTTGCGAACACCATTTTAGCTCATTTTAGGTTCCAAATTTACTTTTCTAATTCTTTGAGCATGTTTTTAAATTTTTTTGATTTTTTCGGAGACAATTGCTATTTCTTCTGTAAATACTGCATTCATGGGCAAAATCGTCATTTTACAGTTTAAATTCATTTTTCACCAATTTTGAGTCATAAATGCATTTCCTAGAGTTTTAAGCTTATTTTTAATTTTTGATAATTTTTTGAGGCCAATAGTTATTTTTTTGTGTATTTTTGTTGTCTAGGAGCAAAATCATCATTTCACACCCAGAGTGCGTTTTTTGTCAGCTTTAAGCTCTAACTTCTATTTTTGAAATCTACTTTGAATTTTTTTTGACGATTTTGGAGATTTTTGTCATTTTTTTTGTATTAATTTTTAATTTTTGGGGTTAAAAATATTTTTTTAAAATAAAATTAGTATTTTTATTACCGGTGGCGTTTTTGTTATTTTGTAGTATTCTTGGTGACCAAGACAATTGGCCTATAAATACCCCTTTAATCAGAAAAAACTGGGGGAGAAATAAAAAACCTAGAGAGAGTTTTTTTAGTTTTTAGTTTTTTATTCTATCTCTTTCACCAAGAACACCTACTAAGTCTTAGTGTATTTTCAAGTTTTCACCTAGAACACCAAGAACACCCACTAAGTCTTAGTGTATCTTCAAGTTTTCACCTAGAACACCAAGAACACCCACTAAGTCTTAGTGTATCTTCAAATTTTCACCTAGAACACCTAGATTACACACTAGTGTATCTTCAAATTTTCACCTAAAATACCTAGAATACACACTAGTATATCTTCAACCTACACCCAGAACTCCAAGAACACACACTTCTCCAAATCACACACACCTACACACACTCATACTCTCTCTCACACACACCACACACTCACATGCTCTCTCACACACACTCACACTCTCTCTCACATACCACACACACTACTCACTCTCTCTCACACACATCATACACTCACACTCTCTCTCACACACCACACACACTACTCACACTCTCTCTCACACACTACTCACTCTCTCTCACACTACACACTCACACTCTCTCTCATACGCTACACACACCACACACTTTCTCACACACACATTTATACACACAGCCCAAACACACTGTCATACCATTTCAAGCACAGTCAGTAAACACACACTCACACACATACACGTTCACAAACGTAGACACTCAAAACACACACAGCCTTTCATACACAATACACACATTGCACACATAAACCCAGATTCACACAAACACAATCTGCACACAGTAGATTCACATACACACACTTCACAGTAGATTCACATGCACACACTTCACACACATTCAAACACACAGATTCACATTCAAACACACATACTAATGCACGCACAACACACAACCCAGATACACATCTCATCAGATTCATTCACACACTTCCAGTTCACACATAAACAATACTCAAATTCACACACAATTTCACACATAATTCACATATTCCAGCACATAATTCACACACAGTCATCCAATCTGCACACACACACAAGCCAAACACACACAAATTCCATAAAGTCAATCACATACAACACAGTCATACAAACACACACTTGCACACACACCAATTCCAATCGAAAATCACACCACTCTTCCTTCTGTTTTTCTCTCAAGTCACACTAGCCCACAATCAATCACAAAACACAATTTGAACACAAAGTCACCCAGAAATAATCACTAGCGTAGCCCAAAACAGCCACAGCTTCCCTCTATCTTTCCACCTCAAAATCGCTTTCACCACCATCCCCTTCACTTGAACCATAGACACTGCCCACAACCACCAGCTTACCACCACTGTCAATGCTCATACCTCCCCTCTCCACCATCTACCAACGCCCAGAACCACTGCCAATTCAATACCACCAACTTCAACCAAACCATTAGAGAAACAAACTAGCTCTATCCCAACTCCATCTCCACAACCGCCATCTAAACCTCCACCAATTCTTTTCCACTGCTTGAATTTGTAAAGAAAAACATCAAACACAGCCATTGAACCACCATTTTCCCTGCAAATCCAACGATATACAAAAACAGCCCCTAAAAAAAATTACAACCAGAAAACCAACCATCACGCCCCAAATTCCCTTCACCACTGCCCTGCAGCCCCTGTTGAATCCCCAAGCCATGCCATACAAGCCAGCCAGCCAGCCATCGCCAATCCAACTCTGCCCTTCTACCAACGGCACAAGCTACTCAAGTATTGCCTTGCCACCTCAATCACCATCGCCGACTATTCCATCGAGCTTCTAGTTCCAGTCAAATCATAAGCATCTTCAGTTAAAAGAGGTAAAGATCCATAACCCCTCTTTCAATTGCTGAGCATATTGTATAAATTTATGGAGGCATCACGTATATTTTGTCCAATCGGGATGAGATTTTGGTAAAAAATTAAAGAAATGGAATTGGGAATCTGGATAGGAGAAATCAAAAAAGAAATTGAGAGATTGGGAGGGGAATTTCTATTTCTGGCCGATTGGGTGAGAGGAAAAGATAGAATAGAGGGGGAAAGAAGGAATTAGAAACGGAAAATGGGAAGCTACAGAAAAAGAGAGGAAAGATGGAAAAATGAAAAAAAAGAAACTGGAGAGAGAGATTTCGGTGGAGAGAAGTCAGGGAGAATGAGAGAAAAGAAAAAGAAAAGAAGCGGTGAGAGGGGGAGAAAAAGAAGAAAGAGCAGGGAGAGAATAGAGAGAGAGCAAGGGCAACGGAGAGAAGAGAATCACAGAAAGAAAATCGAGAAGAGGGAAAGGAGAGAAAATGGAGGAAACTGGAAGCAAAAAAAAAAACAAAGCAGAGAAGAAAAAGGAGAGGGAAAGAGAGAGAGACCATTCGGAAAGAAAGAAAATACAGAGAGAAGCAGAGAATGATTAGAGGCGAGCTGGAGAAAGAAGGAGGAAGGAAAGAAAAGAAACAGAGGTGAGCTAGAGAAGGTAGGAAAAAGAAAGAAAAATAGAGGAAAAAGGAATAGGGGAAAGAAGAAGAGAAATTGGAATTGAAAAATCTAAAAAAAATAAAAACCGAGCAAGGGGTCGGGTTGGTGTTATAAGTTTCATTTTGGTACTATGTTTTACAAGTGCTTTAGTGCTCTTAATTTTGTCATTTTCATTAGATGTTCTGGTATGTTTGAACTTAAGCTAATTAAGTACTTTAGTTAATTAAGTCAACAAGGTTAATAATAAGTAAGTTTAGTTAGTTGATTTTGATTTAACTAGTTCGAGGTTTCGGTTTAGTCATTTCATAATAACACAAGTATTGTTGGCTTGGCTCCCTAATATCTGATTATTGCATTTTTATGCATTTTAGGTTTTAATCTCCTAGTTTGACCCTCCTATGTTCTTTCAGTTAAATTCGTAATTAATTGCAATTTGGCATTAACTTGCTATAATTTACATTTTGGTGCCCCAAACTTGCTAAAATTTTATTTTTTGCCACTCTTTACTTAGCTTTAATTCACAAATTGTGCCCCCCCCCCAATTAGCTTACATTTGCGATTTGGTCATTAAGTTTGCTTGAATTTCTATCTGGTCCCCTTGATTCGTTAAAAATTTGCATCTCTCCCAATTTGTTAAAATTCATTTCACAATATTTCATATTTTATGCTTTATTGCTTTATATCGAGCTATTTAACTTGTTTGTTCATCTTGATTAGTATTTGCACCGGGTCTTCAAAAAGGTACCCCTATTACCTATTAATTTCTCTTTATGTGCCCCAATGTGTCTTTATGTGATTTTTGTGCATGTTTCTTCATCTAATTCTTAGTTAACATGCTTCTTGCGTATTTATGTATTTCGTGTTATTTAATTTCAAATTTTATTATTTTTGACAAAAAGTTCAATATTTTTGTGTTTAGCTAGTCAATGTAATAATTAGGTTATATTTGCTACATCTTTTGCAAATATTTGTATTTAGATAGCAAGGGTAATAGATAGGTCGTTTTTACCTTTTCACCGCTTAAATTGTAAATTAAATCCCCCAGTGTAATAGTTAGGGCTTATATGCTTTTGTGTGCTTGTGTGTTTATATATTTTACGGATTTCAATTAGGATTTTTGCATCTAGAAAAGCATGATTACGTGTTATGTGTTTTTATATGCTCTTACATGTCTTTATGTGTTTATTTTCTTTCGATTCATGTTTTTATTACTTTAATTCATGCTTTATTAGTTTTATTATTCCGTCACCACACTAGTCCAAGGCTAGTTGTGGCTTTATTGCTTCCCCACTAGTCCAATGCTAGTGGGAATCTCTAGAAAGGGCTAGTCCAACGCTAGACCCTTAGGGCATTTTAGTGTTAGGTGCACTCATGTGCATTTTACATCCCACTTCACACATTTTAGTTTGCGTTCCATTTTGCATGATTTTTATTATTATTACTATTATTTATTTACTATGATGCATCTTCAAATGCATAACATCTAGGTTGCATTTCACTTAGAATTTAAGTCATTTTGTGTGATCCGACTAGAAATAGTCGCCTACTCACGTGGGAAGCGGTGGCGTACATGCCATTCCCCCCATCCGTGAGTAGAAACATTCAGTCACGAATTATTAGTCCCCCGTACTTGTCATGTTGCATACCCACTTTCTTTCTTCACTTATTATTAATATTATTATTTTCTTTTCTTTTTGCATTTCATTTTTGCATTTACACTAGTGACTCTCTCGAGGCCTCGACTCGGGTTTTGCAATTAATGTGATAGTCCCCACCAAGCCTCAACGGAACATTCCGACCCTCTCGATACTCACATTTGGACTTAGGATTTGCATTCATATAGATACATCAAAACATGATAGAATTTAGGGGTTAATTTAGGAAATTTTGATTAAACCTCGCAACTAGCCTCGACTAGGTAGAAAGGGTGCCTTAGGCGCGAGCCTTTCCCTTCGCTTTCTTCAAATGTGACTCCTGGACCTTCTTCTCTCGTTTTTTCGTAGACCGAAGTCGAAAAAAGCTTTTAAATGATTTTTCTACAATTCTACTTTTGTTTTGTTAAACGATTTTTTTGGGTGACTTGGTACACCCTAACTCAGTACCAAGTGGCGACTCTATTTTTTTAAATAAAACCCTTTTTAAAAATTAGTTGGCCAAAACTGTCACACTTTTAGTTGCGGCCTTCTTTTATTTTTCTAAATACCAATTTTCCTAAATAAATATTTTTTTAATAAAAACTCGATTTTTCTCATACACGCACGGTTTTTCAAAAAAAAACCTTTATTTTCGAAAAGGGGTCTCGGACCAGACGATCTCTTCGAGAAGCGACAGTCAACAACCCCACCGTGTCATTTCGGGGCGTGACAATACTCAAATGCTGACTTTCCCAAGTGTAGGATTTATAGGAAAAGTACTAGTTGAACATGTCACCTTTTAAGAAATCACCTAGCATCATGATTTAGCAAGAAACAAGGTTTCATATCTTTATCTGCGGTAGAAACCGAATATGTTGTTATTGGTGCTTGTTGTGTACAATTATTGTGGATGAAATACACTTTATTAGATTTTAGTTTATCATTCAATTGTGTGCCAATCAGGTATAAACACTAGTGCAATCAATTTGACCAAAAATCTCATTCAATATTTTAAAACTAAGCACATTGATATTAAGTATCATTTTATTGGAGACTTAGTTAAAAAAGGTAAAGTTAGTGTTGAGTATGTGCATACAAATGACCAATTAGCTAATATTTTTGCTAAAACTTTACCCTTATATCGTTTTGAATTTCTTAGATCAAAACTGGACATTCTGTACTGAGATCGGTTGGCCTAACATCAGGTTCGGACAGCCAAACTATTCCCAGTTACTCAAGAATTCATGGCATTCGGCTAGCCTAAGCCCCCATTCGGATAGCTGAAAAGATTTTTGAATATTTTCTGTCCATTTTGTTCAGACGTACCTTTAGTCACCCATCAAAAGTTCAAGTGGCCGAAACTCTTCAAACCCTAAGCTTTCAGGTGCCTGTTCGGTCATATTCCATTCAATTCAAGTAGCCAAAGAAAAAAGAAAGTTTCCTGCTCATATACATTGGACAATCATTCGATCACCATTTTATTGTTTAGGGTGACCAAACCTCTCTTTTTTCTGTAAACCCAGCAAAACACCCATTTTTTTTCAAAACTCTATTTCCCTCTTTTTCTCCAAACCAAATGACCTATCTTTCTAATCCTAACTTTCCAACCATTTGATCCAAAAATTAACATCAAAATTACAATCCTCATCCTAACAAACATCATTCTATCATTTTATTTCAACAAAAAATTTCTTTGAATCTCAGATTGGTAAAACATGCAGTTATGCTTTATCTCCATTGTGAGGGGATTGGTGAATAAATCATTAAGAGGGCATTATGAAGACTAGAGGAGGAAGTTCTACCAGTGCTAGAGGAATAGAAAAGGAGAAAAGGAAGAGAAGAGAAGATTTAGGTCGTGACTCATAGCAAATTTTCGAGTGCCTTAACCAAAATTTATTGACAAACAGGATGAGGAGAGATATCTTACTTTCATAAAAAGAATTTTATTATTCAACATATATATATTGAGAATGAATTGAATAGACTGAATTTGAAATTGGTTATTGAGAAATTTAGCAAAAAAAATTTAAGAAATTTACTCTATTTTAATGATACATATTATCCAGAAATACTTACCTAATTTTTTGGCAACCTTAGAAAGAGAGAAAGAGATACTAATGTCATTTCTCATGTTAATGACCTTGATATGAGGATCAATGCCAAAATTGTGAATCATGTGTTTTGTTGTAAGCTTAAAGATTCACCTCATATGTCCGACTTTTCTCATTTGGCACTTGGGGGCACTTCTAAATATCAATTTGATATTAATGAGCTTAGATCATTTTTTAAGACTTCTTTTACTTCAACAGCCCAAGCTAAGCCTTCCTAACTTGATCCCACTAATTGAATCATTTTTGGTATCACAATTAATATTTTAGCACCTACTTTTGGTCATAGGACAGAACCAAATAGGTTTGAGCTATATTTGTTCTACTGCATGTGTTAGTGTTAGTGTATTCTTGCACGTGTCAGTGTATTCTTGCACGTGTTAGTGATACCTAGAAAAATAACCCTTTTGGAAAATTTTGTCCCATATCTTCTGATATTGTAACAGTCTTTTCACTAATAATACAGTGAAAAACACTATTTTTCCTGGCTATTATTTTGAGTCTTTTCATCCTATTTACAAACATTGTTTTCACTAGCTACTATTTTGAGTCTTTTCATTTAAGTATTACAAAGGTAAATGGTTGCATAAGGCTGAATATCTTTCTCGAAGAATTCCTCCTCCTCCTCCACCTATTACACCCACATTTGAGCATTTATCTAGCACACCGGCTCAATCCAATCTCACTCCTTCTCATCCAACTCCACCTCCAGATACTTGACCAAAGAATGGTGAAATTAGAAAAGAGATAGGCTCAGTTTGAGACGAGACATATAAAAGGGATAAAAGTATTTATTAGAGATGTCCTTTGGATTACAGTTGCAATATGCAAATTATAAACAATAGCATTTAGCAAAGTTAGTAATTGATTATGAATCTGAAGAGAATGATCAAGATCATAACGAAGAGGCACCGAAGGCTGAGGTGCATCATCATGGGCCTATTGAGTATAATAATCAGCCTATTGTGAATGTTAAGGCCATTGCTTGTGATGTAGCCTAGTCAGACATAGGATCAGATGTTGTACTAGCCATTCTAGCTAAAATCAAAATTATCAAAAACATCCAAACACCCTTTCGGACACATCACTAGCCACTCGAATGATGAATAAATGATAAGTGCTAAAAGTGAAGTGATTTTTTATAGTGTCTAGGCTAGGTTTTAGAGAGTTTTTCGTTACTTTAATTGTTTATTTATTAAATTTTTCTTTACTTTGAGTCTATAAGCTTAAATGCTATTTATTTGGTTGTAGCATTTGGTTGGGTTTTCACTTTGTGATCAACTTGGTGATAATTGCGTGTTTTACATAGTTGGATTTGAGGCTGATTGCTAGTTAAAGTAAAGAGCGAGCTAAGTGGCAAAAATGAAGGTGAAAGTAAGCATGACCAAGGCCACACCCAAGGCTGCTCTACAACTTGAGGCAAGAACATGGACAGATTTGAAGAAGATTTAAAAGCCAAGGAGCTGAGGATTCTAACAATGGCTGTGGGCAAGGCTACACCACGGCGTGCTCGTGGCTATAGTCAGAAGGTTTGCATGATGAGTCGATTGATGGAAATACATTCGAATACTGGCCATGGGCAAAGTTGTGCCACGATGTGCCCCGCGGTTAAGGTCAGACTACTTGAGTAAAGAGAGCAACGTTAAGGCCGTGCCACGACTTGTTGCACTGCTTGGTTGCAAAAAGTTGTGATTTTGAAGCGTTTTGAGATAGGATTAAAGCATTTTTGACATATAATTAAAGGGTTTTTGACATATATCTTTGAGCAATAAAGGAGGTAGCTTTCATTAGACTTCTAGACCATCAAAAGGGGGGATAAGAAGGAGAAAACAAGTAAAAGGAATGACATCTACACGTCTACCTTTGAAGAATCAAAATGTAACACATGCAAGGGCTTAGAGCAGAAGAATTGAAGCAATAAAGGGGGAAAGTTTTGACATCGTCAATTGAAGATCCAATAGCAGCCATGAGAATGAGTTTTCTTGTGTCTTATTTGTTGATTGTTGAATTTTCTTTAGTAATTATGAACTAAATTGTTAGGAACCTAGATGGGTTGAACTCTAACCCCTTTGTTATGGATTGATTCATTTTAGTCAATGAAGATTTCTTATTTCTCTATATTTATTTGTGAATTTCATTGTTTGATTGAATTGCTCTCGTGCACACCTTTATCTAATATTTGATTTCAATTTAAGTGAATTAAAAAATTAATCGATTGAATAAGATCACTTCACAAATAAAATAGCCTGCATGAATCACTAGAGATAGAATGACATAGGCTTTCTCGGTTAGATTCTAACCAAAATAACAAAATCCATAGAACTTAAGTCATTTATTTGGGGTTTTAGTGAAGAAGAGATTCTCATTAATCAACTAAGGGAATAAGGGATATAATTCTTTAGAAAGATTATAGACTAGTTGAGGGACTTTGGGGTCTAAACAAATTGGGCCACTTAATTGATCAATAATTGAAGTTTAGTAAATACGGTTAGGGGAATTCCTATCCAAGTTCTCATTTGCACAATTGTTGACTTTGTTTACTTTCTGCTCTTGTTCGTTACTTGATTTAGTAAGTTAATAGCTAGTCGCTAGAGTAGTAATTTCAACTTATTAAACTAATTAGTAGTTAAATAATAGAGCAAGAGTTATTACTAGTACTCACAGTCCTTTTGGTAATGATACTTGATACTCAAGTGTACTATACTACAAAAATGATAGGTATACTTGCATGACATATCCGTATTATAGCTTAGTGGATATCAATAAAGCAGTCAGTGACGTTTTAGCCATGGCTTCGAACAAAGGATTATATCATCGACCGTCCGAAGCATCTTAATAGAACCAACAATCAAATGATTGGACGGGACTTTGGCAAGGGCATTAAGTGATAGACTGGCCAAACACTCTATAGCTAGTTTTTTTCAGCATTTAATGCTAGGCCGTTGGAGGATTATTGGAATAATTTTTTGGAGACACATAAAAGCCATAAAATAAAAATTAATTGGCAACTACTACATACACTTATTGCAAGTATTTTAGGGCACATTTGAGTAAAAGAATTCCTCTCTTTGTGGTAGTCTTTGAGCTTTGTATAAAGTGAGTTCTTCTTTGTGGAATGTGGTTAATTCTTTTATAGTTTAGAAAGGTTAGCTACTGAGATTTATAAACCTCTTGGCGTAACTAAGGTGAATTTAGTGCGAGTAAGAGGTAAACGTTTCTATTTACAAAGTGGTATCGGATCAACCACAAGCAAAAGAATGTCATTGTACTCATATTTCAAGTTTGAATAAATTCAGAAGTTTTGGTTTGCAATCTTTTTACTTTATTTTATTATTATCTATATTTATTGTTTGATATCCATTTCTTTATCTTTTCCTTATTCGATATACTAATTGCTTGTGTGAACATCTAGAAAAGTCGATAAGTTTACTAAATTGAATTACGATTATAAAAGAACCTAATTCCCCTCTTAGGTTGCCTAGGCCTACAAAAACACACCAGCAACACTGCACTAGCTCACGCCAATTCACTCATATTACACTCTCATAGCCAGCCCTTATTATTACACTCACCATTCTTCACACGATATCACTCACACGACACGCGCGCACAAACACAATCAGTCAACACTATCACACACCTGCAATGAATACCCAAATCCTTCAGATATGCACCAATTCACTCACAAAACCAGCTCATACTTATTCCCTAACTCCATTACCAACCACGGCCACACACACAACCTCACTCTCACACTCTAGCAATTCACCAACTTCCAGCCTTCATTTCACTCACAACTACACCAAATCACACTATCACTTACTCTCGAACACTACACTCCACACACTTTCACTTAAGCATAACCTGAATTCACCACTCTCAACTTCTCTCACACTCTTCACAACAAATAGGATTACAACTTGCACACAAACACACGTAACTAACCACAACAATTCAGTCATACACACACTTGCATCTCAAGCTCACCAAAACACCACCAGCAAGCAACCTTCACCACGCAATTCCATTCCACCCATATTCTCAACCACATCATACACAGCATTTACATAAACCTCAAACTCTTAGATTTTAGATACTTGCATTTTAAATCCCAAACTTTTGCTCAATTGAATTTTGATCCTATTTCTATTATTTATATTTTGGCCCTGAACTTTTCTGTAATTTTATTTTGGCACATCAATTTTTGATGTTTGTATTTTTAACCCCTAAACCTTTACTTAATTACATTTTGACCTCTTGAGTTTTGTTATTTATATTTTGGCTCCTGAACTTTTTTGTAATTACATTTTGACACCTCAAGTTACTAATATTTATGTTTTGACCCCAAGACTTTTGAAAATTTTCATTTTTGACCCCCAAAAGCTTTTCTTTTTTTAATTAGGTCCCTAGCAGCTTGTACAACTCTTGATTATGATTGCTTTCTTTCTTTAGTTGTTGTTTTTGCTTTCCAAGAATGTGTTTTACTTGTCATTTGAATATTCCTAGCTTCCTTTGCATGTTTAACTTGGTATTAAGAACTTGATTCATTTTTAGTGCCTTCTTTTAGATTATTTTAAATATAAGGCACATTTATCTATTTGTTCCTATTTTAAGTGTCGGATAAGAGACATTACACTTGTCCTTGTCCACTATTTCAAAAACAGGTTCACTTGTTACCTTTTAAATTTCCCGTACATACTCGTTATGTACTTTTCTCATGTGTTTTTGTATGTGTTCCTTTTGTTTTTTCCTTTAGTTTACATAGCATTTTTATGTTTATTTATCTAACTTTTAGTTATTTGAAGTGGGCACTTGAATGCCCAAGATGTAATACATAAGTTATATATTTTTGCTTATGTTTTCATTTATTTAGTAAAATTTTGTAATTAGATAGACAAATTAATAGATAGATTATATAGATTATTTTCTTATTTTCCTCCTTTTCTTTAGATCGTAGTTAGGTTCCCAATGTAATAGTTGGAGCTTGTGTACTATGTGTTTATTTGCTTATGTGCTTTACTTGCTTTTCTTAAGATTGCATATAGATATCATGCTTATATGCTATGTGCTTTATGCGTTCCTATGAGTTTACTTCTTTCATTTATACTTTATTTGTTTTGTTATAAATGATATACGTGTTAAGTTATCACGCTAGTCCAACGTTAGTTGTGGTTTTTCCACTCATGTTTTTGCTAGTCCAATGCTAGTGAAGACTTTTAGAAATTAGATTAGTCCAATGCCAGATCCTTGGCCCTTCACTAGCTAATTCATCCTTTGCATGTAATCCATCCCATTTTCATGCATTTTTCCTACTTTAGGTTTTGTGTTATAAACTAATACTAATATAATATTAGATCTATCGTGAACACTATGCTAAGAAATTCAAGAAACAAATAAACAAAAGTAGAGAGAGAAAATAGACAAGAGAGAGATTCTTTATTTACTCAAAATGAGTTCTGCGTATTTGATACAAGAGGGGTTGACCCCTATTTATAGGAGAGTACAGGAGAGTTTAGATTACATCAAATAACTATGAGATAATGATAAGATCTCATCAGTAACTAAAAGATAATGATAAACTATTATCCAACTAAGAGATAACGATAGAGTTTTATCGCTTAATGGTTTGAGATAATGATAGACATCCACCATCATTATCTAATTATCTCATAACACTTTCCCTTGGATGTCTATTACACAAAAAATATGCCTCGTTAAAACCTTACTAGGAAAAAACCCAGTGGGAAAAAAAATCCTAGTGAAGGAAAAAGAGTACACTATTCTTGTGTCTAATTTCTCCCATTGATTCAATCATCACTTGAGATCTTTCAATCGATGCATTCCGATATTCTTCACTAATTTCTTGAACGTTGCAGTCGGCAATGCTTTGATAAATAAATCTGCCAAATTATTGCTTGAGCGAATTTGTTGCACATCAATTTCACCATTCTTTTGCAGATCATGAGTAAAGAAAAATTTTGGTGAAATGTGTTTCATCCTATCTCCTTTGATATATCATCCCTTTAATTGAGCTATGCAGGTTGCATTATCTTCATACAATATTGTTGGAGGATTTTCTTCTTCAGGGGACAACCCACAATTCTTTTGGATATAGTGGGACATTGATCTTAGCCAAACCCATTCTTGACTGGTTTCATGAATTGCTATTATTTCAGCATGATTTGACGAAGTGATAGTTATCGTTTGTTTTGTAGACCGCCATGAAATGGCTGTACCACCACTTGTAAATAGATAACCAGTTTGAGACCTTGCTTTATATGGGTCTGATAAATACCTAGCATCAGCATAACCAAGTAATTCATGTCGAGAATTATATGAATAATATAAACCAAAGTCAATTGTTCCTTGGAGATAGCGAAAAATATGTTTTATACCATTCCAATGTCGTTTAGTAGGAGAGGAACTAATTCTTGCTAATAAATTCACAGCAAATGATATATCTGGTCTTGTACAATTAGCAAGATACATTAGTGCACCAATTGCACTGAGATATGGTACTTCAAGACCAAGTATCTCTTCATCTTCCTCTCGTGGTCTAAAAGGATCTTTAGCAAGATCAAGTGATCAAACGACCATTGGGGTACTCAATGGATGTGCTTTATCCATGTAAAACCGCTTTAATACCTTCTGGGTATAAGCAATTTGGTGGATGAAAATTCCACCTTCTAGATGTTCAATTTGTAAACCAAGGCAGAATTTAGTTTTCCCAAAATCTTTGATCTCAAATTCTTTCTTTAAATATTCAACTGCCTTTTGGAGCTCTTCGGGAGTTCCAATTAGATTGAGATCAACATAAACAGTAATAATGACAAATTTTGACCCATTGTTCTTTATGAAAACACATGGGCATATTGGGTTATTGATACAACCTTCTTTAATCAAACATTCACTTAAACAGTTATACCACATATGCCCAGATTGCTTGAACCCATACAAAGACCTTTGTAACTTAATAGAATAAAAATTTCTGGAATTTGATTTACATGCATCTGGCATGTTGAATCCTTCAGGGATTCTCATATAAATATCACTATCAAGATTCCCATATAAATAAACAGTGACTACGTCCATTAGACGCATATTAGACGCATATCTAATTTTTCATGTACTGCTAAACTCACAAGGTATCTCAATGTGATCGCATCCACTACAGGTAGATATGTTTCATCATAATCAAATCCAGGTCTTTGTGAAAATCCCTGAGCTACAAGCCTTGCTTTATATCTCATAATTTTATTTTTCTCAATTCTTTTTCTCACAAACACCCATTTATATCCTTACTGGCTTTACACCTTCTGGTGTTTGGACTACAGGTCCAAAAACTTTTCTTTTAGCCAGGGAGTCCAATTCAGATTGGATTGCATCTTTCCATTTTGGCCAATCATTTCTTCGCCGACATTCATCAACCGTTCTAGATTCTTGATCCTCATCATCTTCCAATATATCAAGTGCTACATTATATGCAAACATATTATCAATAATTATTTCTTTTCGATTCCAATCTTTTTTCGTAGTGACAAAATTTATTGAAGTTTCTAAATTGCTATTTTCTTCAGATGTATGCTCTTCAGGAGCCAACTTTTTAGGAACAACCTCTTCAAGAGGTTGAATTTTGTCACTATTATTGTTCAATCCTCTTTTCTTTCAAGGATTTTTTTATCTTTGGAACCGATTGGTCTACCACGCTTCAGGCGTGCATTAGATTCATTAGCACTTGTAATTTGTCCTTCTGGGATAATGATTTTAGCAGAGACATTCTCAACTGGAATATATGATTTAGTAACTCTTCTGGAATCACTAAATGCATCTGGTAATTGATTTGCAATCTTTTGTAATCTGTTGCACATGTATAATTCTTTGAACTTCCAGTTCACATTGTTGTGTACGAGGATCAAGGAAATTTTATTTTATTTTTCAATTGATTTCCTTTTTCGGTTGATCTTTTCCTCCCCTTAATGTCAGAAAATGTGATTCATCAAAATGACAATCTGCAAATCTTGTAGTAAATAAATCACCTGTTAATGGTTCAATATATTTAATAATCGAAGGTGACTCATACCCGACATATATCCCCAATCTTCTTTGGGGGCCCATTTTAGTACGTTGGGGCGGTGTAATGGGTACATAAACTGCACATCCAAAAATTCTCAAATGAGAAATATTGGGCTCATGACCAAATGCTAATTGCATGGGAGAATAGTCATGATAACTAGTCGGCCTTATTCTTACTAGTATTGCAGCATGTAAAATTGCATGTTCCCAAACATATAAGGGAAGTTTAGACCTCATTAATAATGGTCTAGAAATTAATTATAACATTTTAATAAATGATTCTGCTAGTCCATTTTGTGTATAAACATGAGCTACAGGATGTTCAATAGTTATTCCAATGGACATACAGTAATCATCAAATGCATGTAATGTATATTTACCAGCAGTATCTAAACAAATTTTCTTAATTGGATAATTAGGGAATTGTGCTCGCAATTTAATTATTTGAGCAAGTAATCTTGCAAACGCCTGGTTGCGAGTAGACAATAAACATACATGCGACCATCTAGTTGATGCATCAATTAGCACTATAAAATATTTAAATGGTCCACTTGGTGGATCTACAGGCCCACATATGTCTCTCTGAATCCGTTCTAAAAATTTAGGAGATTCAACTCCCACTTTGGTTGGTGATGGTCTAATAATTAATTTCCCTTGGTAGCAAGCAACACATGAGAATTCGTTTGTTTTTAACACTCTTTGACCTTTTAATGAATGGCCATGTGAATTCTCAATTATTCGCCTCATCATTGTACAACCAAGGTGTCCGAGGCAATCATGCCAAACCATAAATTCATTGGAATCAGTAGACTTCTGGTCTACTAGGTGATTAATTTCAACTGCACTTATTTTTGTACAATATAAACCAGAAGAGAGTGAAAGCAACTTTTCTAATACACATTTCTTTCCAGAAATTGTATTTGTGATTAATAAATATTCTCCATTTGTCTCATTCATTGTCTCGATATGATATCCATTTCGGCGGATATCTTTAAAACTTAATAAATTTCGTCGAGACTTGGGAGAAAGTAGTGCATTATTTATGACAAATTTGCTTCCATGAGGAAGGAATACAGTGGCTCTTCTAGAGCCTACTATTAATTTGACACTACCACTTATCGTATTTACATTTGTTTCTCCCAATCTTAAATTGGAGAAGTACTCTCTACTGTTCAAGATAATGTGAGTAGTAGCACTATCAATGAGACAAAGGTTATCACCATTATTTGATCCCAAACGTTTGGCACTCATTTCTCAAAAATTTGATAAGAATTCCCAAATAGAGTCCAGTGATTGATCCAACACCAGCAGAGTCTCGTGCTGATAATGTGTTATAAACTAATATTAATATAATATTCGGATCTGTCGTGGACACTATGCTAAGAAATTCAAGAAACAAATAAACAAAAGTAGAGAGAGAAAATAGACAAGAGAGAGATTCTTTATTTACTCAAAATGAGTTCTGTGTATTTGATACAAGAGGGGTTGACCCTTATTTATAGGAGAGTACAGGAGAGTTTAGATTACATCAAATAACTATGAGATAATGATAAGATCTCATCAGTAACTAAATAATAATGATAAACTATTATCCAACTGAGAGATAACGATAGAGTTTTATCGCTTAATGGTTTGAGATAATGATAGACATCCACCATCATTATCTAATTATCTCATAACATTTTGTTATTATTTACATAACAATTTCCCTTATATTATCACTTTATCCCCAAATATGTAAATTATGACATGTAGAATTTTAGAAGCTAGATAGGTCATCTGCTTATTTATGGTAGAAATAGTCACTCTTAAATATGAAAAATGGGTAAGTATGGCTCTCATAACCTTAGCACGCTATTATCCCTTCATTAAAAAAAATTATGTCGCAGGTTTTAGTTCTCCGTGCTTATTATGTTGCATTCCCTCTCTTTGGTCACTTATATCTATATATAAATTCTAATTTTCATTTTTTTTAAGTGTCATTTTACACAACTCATGACCCCTTCCAAGGTCTTTTTTTGGGTTTCATAATTAATGCGTTAATATCAATTAAATTTCGAAGGGATATTTTGCCTCTCTGGACACTCCTTTTGGGTTTAGATTTTGCATTCATGTAATGATATCTAAAATGTAAGTTTTAGGGTTAAATTAGAAAAATTTTGACTAACCTCGCAACTAATTTAGACTAGATCGAAAGATTGCCTTACGTTCAACTCAAATTAAACCTCTACCTTATCTTTTTTTCAACCGTAACTCCTGAGCTCATTTTTCCTCATTTTCAAAGACTTCGAACGGTCTAAAAAGGGTTTTCTACTTTCTTCCTTTTCACTAATATATTTTCTGGTGACTTGGTATACCAAGACTCAATACTAAGTGGTGATTTTTGTAATTGAAAGAAATCCTTTTCTAGACTATTCCGGGAACAACATTGTCACGTTGTTCAAAGTCTTATTTTGGACCCTTTTTACTTTATTTTCAAAAATAAAAATCCATTTTGTTAAAAAAAACCACCTCTTTTCATTCTCTTCCAAAAAACGGGCGTGACCCACTGGAGTGAGTCCAAGTATTATGTTTAGTCACTTTTTCCTCTTTTAATCTTTCCTTTTAAGCCTATTTGGATTTTACACACACCTTTGTCCCTTGTTTTCTACATATGTGATGAATGATTTATTTATTTGTAATTATGTAGTCATATCACGTTTTGCGTTTTGTGTGATGAAAAAGTGGTTATCCTAGAGTCTTCTTGGTACTTACTGGTATCGATCTCTCCTCTCAAAGGAACACTTCAAAGTTAAAATTGTAGTCATTTAATTTTATATCAATTTTTTATTCACTAATTCTTCAATCAAGGTTTTTATGATTAACTAGTACTTCTTTCAAAAAGAACAAGCTCTCCCATATATTACACCTATGTGTAAACAAGTCTATTCGAGTTAAAATACTAGTATTTACATTCAAGCTTGTAGAGCTCTTAATATTGTTTAAAAAGCTCAAATAACTTGCTCGAACTTCATCAAGCCTAAGTCGAGCTCAGGCTGATGCTCAGCCTAGTGTAAATTACTTAATATTATATTGTTTAATAAGGATTTGTTTGCATCCCTAATTGCTCCAACAATAGCTAATTTAAAAATTATTCCAAGAGTCAAGTAAAACAGAATAAAGAACCCTTGCTTAGAGATCTACGAGTGACAAATGCTTATTTCGATCACCTATCCTAAAATTATTAAAACAAAGAACGCTAGTTTAGAATTTATTATTAAACAAGGCTTCTTTTAGAATTTATTCTATAAAAGGGATGATTGTGTGTGCGTTTTCCACAAGAGGGCCTATCGCATTCATGGAATGCATCTTTTTTTCATTTCTTTTGTTTTTAATTTATTATCAGAAGCTATGTTTTTAAACTCGGACCAGATCAGCCAGTCGGACCAGAAACCGGCCAGCCATCTGGTCCAAGTAGACTTCAAAACTCGAAAATTAAAAGACCAGTCAAACTGGGTCAAAAATTGAGTTTGACCGGTAAGAACCGAATTTGATCGGGAATAGTAGACTGGACAAACCCAGCCTTTTGTAAGTTTCTTTTATTAATGCCTTTGTTAGCCAACATTGACTCAAGTCATCTCACCCAATGGGCCCACTTTTTTTTTTAAATCCAACCTACCACCTGTCACCTGCTCACAAACAAAACTTCAGACCTCGGATCCTTCACTTGCTCATCCGCCACCTTTCATCATAATTCTTCCCTCCAAAATAGAAGGAAAAAATTAAACACAATAAAAGAAAATGAAAGCAGAAACCTTAACCTTAGAATTAGTGAATTTAGCTAGAATAATAGAAAGGGCAAATGAATCATTTTTAATTTTTAATTTTTAATATTCTTATCATTTCAAAATATTATAAATGAACTTGTTGCTTTATTTGGATTCATGTTTACCAATGATTGAATATGTAGGAGATTTCTATATCGTGAATTTTGTGAGTTTGGATAATTTTGATGAATTATTTAGTGAACTTGATATGAATTTGAATTTCTATTAATGAATTATAGATGTTTCCTGGTTAAATTTTGAAAGTTAGATTTGTGTAAAAAATTAATACATACATAGACACATACATATTAATACATAGATAGATACATAGATACATACATATACATAGGTCAGAAGACAACGCAGAAAGAATGCAATGTGGGAGGGTGTCTCTCAGACATCGCATTTGCAAAATGCATTATCTTCTTTCTCTTGTAAATGATTCCCTGGAATGAAAAGCTGAGACAGCTCATCAAGAATGCGTTATTTCAGAAACCTGAAACAGCTTCTAGGAATGCGCTATCTTGCTTGTTTTTAAACAATTCTCAACCACGCACACACACTTCACTTCTCTTATTTTGCTGCTGTCTTTGATATCGAGCTTGCTGCTGGCTATGTTTTCTCAGCTGTTTTAATTTCTTTTGCTCATTTTTCCTCTTGCTCTCTCTTGTTATCTCCTTGAGGTTAGTTTCTACTTTTCTAATTTTTTTTATATATCTATGTATATGTGTTGCACTTTTTGTCATTATATACGTTACTGTATTTTGCTTAAACTTTGTGTAAGTGCTTGCTGTTAATATGCTTCTATTTCATGTATAATAAGCTGATGTCTTTTTATTGCATTTATTGCAATGTCTGCTTTTGTTTTTTTTTTTGTATTGAATTATTTTATATTTTTGTTTTGATTTAATATATGGATGTTTTTAATTTCTTGTAATATGATGGTGTTTTTTTTATTATTTAGATGGAATATTTACATAAATAAGTATGAAAAAATTAAAATTTAAGAATTAAGGAAATAATTAAAAATTACATATTATGTGGTAATAAATGGTTGATAGAAAATAAAGTATGAAAAATATGTAAAATATGTAATTAGTGAAATAACTAAAAAAAAGTAGCAATAAGTAAATAAATAACGAATAACTACATATTATATTGTAATGATAATTTGTTGGCTTTAAAAAATATGTAATTTAGATAATTGGAAAAAATTAAGAAATAGAAAGAATTATGAAAATAATTAAAAAATTAGGAATAACATGAAGAAAATAAAATTACTTAAACGTAAAAAATAAAAATAAAAAACAACCCTCATCATAAAGCCTTATGTTCCAAAACATAGCAGTTAGACTAGATTCTCATTATAATAACTAATTAAATGTAAAATACATGCTTTGTTCTAGCCAAAATAATAGTATTATAATTTTGAGTAGGACAAGTCACCTAATTTTTTTGGTACTGTTGTATAACTTTAAAGTGCCATCTCTCTAACAAAAAGAAAAAATTTAGGCTCCTAGAGGAAAGAAGAAAATGAAAAACTCCTACTAATTTTCTTCAAAATAAAAACCCTAAATCCAAAAACCTAAAACCTAAACTCAAAACCCAAAAAATAAAAACTATAAACCATAAACGGAAAAAAAATAAAACAGAAACAAAAGGCAGTAAAAAAAAAATAGGACGCTGACATTGTATTTGAAGATCACATTGTCTAATGACATCGCTTCGAATATGATGTTGAATGATGCGATGTGAAATTGAGTGCCAATCAGTGTCCATCTAAACAAAAAAAAAGGGCCAAAATCGCATTGAATGAATGCAATAATCACAATTCCAAACACACGACACAAAGCCGCCTTTTTAGCCTAAGTGGACTGAATTACCTTTTCTGTTATTTGGACTTTTGCCCTATGTTTTCAGACTCAGACTGGACCTGTTGGTCGACCAAGAACCAGCTAGGTATCATATTCGAGTCAAGCTAAAAAATCGATAGTTAAAAAATCAGTCAAATCTGATAAAAAATCAGGTTTGACCAGAAAAAAGGGGAACCAGACAAAACCCACAGTTTGCGGATCTTAAGTTTTACACTACCGTTTGCTTTTGACAAGTGCTTCAACAAATGTTAGTCCAATCAATGAAATTCAAATGCCATGGTGTTAAATCAGCACGTGGTTCTCTTTCTCGAATTAAGTGACGCCCAAGATACTGTATTTATTGGCTACGTAATTATTGTCAAGGAAAATACTATTTATATTCAATTTTGGATTGTCCGCCACCTTATTGAAGAAGAATATGCTTTATGCTTTTCTATTCAATCCTTGTTAATTTTATTTTAAATATCTTATACATTACCTTTTAATATTTGAATTATATAGTAAGCACATTACAAACCTCTTGCAATATTGGTATTGCACACCTCAAAAGTGACGCCCACAATGTTTGGTCAAATTAAAAAGCCTAATGCAACTACCAACTACTTTAGCCAATTAAAATTTGAGCAACTTTTATTTGATTTATTTTTTTGGACAAATTATTTGATTTTATTATTCATACACTAAAGATACCAATGTGAAATTCATCAAAACAAAGAATTAAAAATTAGAAGAACTTTATCCATCAAGAGGAGGTCCTAGTTTTGTTATTAAGAAACTTAAAAATTTTTAATAATTTTGATTGGTTATAATTTTTTTGGATTTGTTGACCTTTTTAACTCTTGACTAACAACTAAAACTGAAAAAAAGAATATATATATATATATATATATGTATATATATATATATGACCCATTTATAACGTCATCTGGTTCAACTCCGAGTTAACCTTCGGTCAGACCCATTGACCTCTGACCCCTGAACACAGCCAAGTCGATACCCAAACCGAGTCTGAAAACATATCTTTTGCTGCTGCTGTGATACTACGCTGTATAAGCTTCTTTTTTAGATGGGCCCTCTTTCTCTATTTGAGGATTTCATAATTGGTTTTTTGGCTCGATTGGGCTTTTGCCTGCTACCAGAGACACAAGTATGTAAGCCTTTTTCTTTCAATTAGCTCCTTATTTTCATATACCTTTGTCTTGTGCATTAATTAAGTCCCCTTTTTTTCCCTTATTGTTCGATATTTTTTTTTCCAAAAGTCAACCTTGTATATATTTATGGGAAACATTGATTACAATATGCATTGTACAAAAACAGAGGGGTAACTACCCTCACTACATTTGTGGATTTACATATACCCACACTGGAAAATTTCTTTTCCAGACAATTCTTTCCTTCAGATTTAGACAAAAATTGCCACTCTATTAGCTATTACATTAGAATCTTTTCTTACAACACAAAAAGAGCATGAGTTAAACAAAGAGGTTATATCAATGATGTTCTCAATAATCGTTGCACAATTTGAATCATTTGAATCCTTCAGCTGCAGTTTATGCATCAGGCTTCTATTTGTGCCTAGGATCTTTAGATTTTTCCATCCTTTTTTTCTTGCTAGGACCAAAGCTAACTTGACGATATTAGCTTCCTCTATTAGTTGACATGCATCTCTTTTTTTGTTTGCTGCCTAGACCAGTTTCAATTTATTTTTCTGGTTCCTAGCTACAATGCTGTAGCTAAGAACCTTCTTTGCCTTAGAGACCTTGGCATCAGACCATATAGAAATCTGACTTTCTATTCTCACTTCTGTCTCATATGTTTGATCCACGAGTTCTGTTTCTTTCATGCTCTTTCTTGTTACCACTTGGTTTGCTTCATCAAACTTAGACCACTCCATCATAGCCTTGTTTATGACCTGTCCTGCTTCTTTCTTTTCCATGTTGAAGTTCAACTCATTTTTGCCATTCCAAATTTGCCATAAGATGTTTACTATAAGTTCAATGTGCTTTTGCCCTTTGTTCCTTGATTTGGCCTTCAACAGTTTCTGCCACCATCTCCAAAAATCATATGACACATCATTAAGTCCATCCCAGAGGAGTGGGGAATGTTTCCAGATCTCAGTTGCATGTTTACTCCTCAATAGTCCATGTTCGATCATTTCCACCTCCTCTCCACAACATTTACACATCTAATCTCCCACTCCTACTCTTTGACAGATCACTCCATTCACAGGAAGGATTTTACTTAAACATTTCCAGAGGCAATATTTAAGCTTATGCTTTACCTTCAACTTCCATACACTGTCCCATACAGTTTCACTGTTCGCAACTCTACTCGATTTAACTCTTGTTATATCTTTTTTCATTTGAAGCTGTATCTTTTTAAGATAATCATAACCAGATTTCACAGAGTAAATCCCATTTTCCATTGCACTCCAATGCAATCTATCTTTCCTACCAGTCAAACTAATAGGAATTCTTTGCATTTTTTCCACTTCCTCCTTCTCAAAAAAACAATTCAGAAGTGGGATATTCCAATACTTATTTTGGATTAGTTGATTGACAGATTCAACATTGCAATCTGGCAGTTTTGAAGAGTGGATCTTTCCATCTTCACTAAATTGCACCCACCTATCCTCCCATATCTTTACATTTTTCCTGTCTCCCACCCTCTTCCTTATTCCTTCATTTATCAACTCTTTTGCTGACACAGTTTCTCTCCAGAACCAAGAAACATTTTTAAGAATTTTAGATTGCAATATGTTCTGTCTTTCAAAATATCTGCCTTCCAAGACCTTGGAGACTAGAAGGTTCGAACAAGTAATGAATCTCTGTACTTGTTTGGCCGGGAGAGCTATGTTGAAGCTGCTAATATCTTTGAAGTCTAGTCCACCTTGGGTTTTCGAACTTGTTAGCTTTTCCTAGCTACTCCAATGGACTTTTCTTTTTTCCTTTCCATCACCCCACCAAAACTTTGCCATTGTACTGCTTATTGACTTTCCCATCTTTTTCGTAATTCTAAAAGCTGACATCATATAGTTGGGAATGGAAGCAAGAATAGATTTAAGCATAATCTCCTTACTCGCTAAGCTCAAAAGTTTGCCTTTCTAGTTATTTAGCCTGGCTTCTATTCTATTCTTGATATATCCAAAAACCTGCTGCGTTGATTTGGTTATCACCATCGGTAAGCCTAGATACTTTCCTTGTGTGACCACTTTGACATCTCCGTTACTAAGCATATCATCTACTTTATAGTTTCTTCAGTGTTCTTGCTAAAAAATACAAATGATTTCTCCAGGTCTATCATCTGTCCTGATGCCTCCTCATACTTGTGTAAGGTTACTCTAAGCTCCTCTATTTCTTCTCTTCTTGATCCACAAAAAATTACCGAGTCATTTGCAAAAAAAAAGATATGAGAGTGGGGGGCCATTTCTAGAGATTTTTATACTCGATAGTCTCTTCACACTAATGGCATTTTTATGAGGTTACTAAAACCTTTGGTACAAATAAAAAAAAAAAAACATAAGGAGATAGAGGATCTCCTTGCCTTATTCCTCTCTTTGGTTTTACATACCCATTTTTTTCCATTAATAAAAAAAGTATAAGACACTATTAACACACAAGCCATGATCCACCTAATCCACTTTTGACAAAAACCCATTTTTTCCATCATAACTTCTAGATATCTCCATTCTACCTTATCATATGCCTTAGACTTATTTGGTTTGATGGTTATATAATCATCATCATTACCCTTTTTTCTGCTTTTGAAAAAATGGAGCACCTCATGAGCTACTATGACATTATCCAAAATCTGCCTACCAAGCAAACGCTGTTTGCATGTCACTTATGCAGTGGTTTAAGTTAGGTTTTAACCGATCAGCTAACAGTTTGGATATACCTTTGTATGCAATATTGCACAAGATGATAGGTCGGTAATGAGAGGGGTTGTTTGGGGCTGGGATTTTTGAAATGAGGGTTAGGAGGGTTTTATTAAAAGACTTCAACAAAAAACCAGAATGAAAGAAAGTTTTGATTGTGGAAATAATGTCACTACCTACCAGATACCAATAAGACTAAAAGAACAAAGAAGTTATATCGTTAGGGCTAGGGGACTTATCTACATTCATATCCATGAATACTTGCTTTATTTTCCTATCATTGAAAGGCCTTGTGAGTTGTTTATTCATCTGTTCAGTAATAGTAGGCCGAATTCCTTTTGTAATTTTAGCAATGTTGCATGGGTTGGTTGTCTCAAACAGATTATTATAGTATTCCTCGAACACCCTCCCAATTTCTTTGTTGTCTTTGCACCATTCTCCATCATTCTTCTAAATTCTCAGTAGTTGGTTCCTTCATCTCCTACTGTTGACACAGGCATGAAAATTAAATGTGTTTTTATTCATTCTTTTAGTCGCTGTAATCTTGCTCTTTGAGCCGAAAAAATTTTCTCTTCTTTGTATGCCTCTCTAAATTCATTTTTTAGATTCCTGATCACTAACCTATCCATGTCTTTTCCTTGTTGAACTTGCTTAATTCTCTCTCTAATCTCTATGATCCTCTCAGCAGCATTCACATGGAACGATTTATTCCATCTATCAACTCTTCATTACATTTTTTGATTTTTATTGTTACCGCATACATTTTCGATCTCTCTTGTTCTATTGTCCAAGTTTTCTGGACTATCTTTTCGACTTCCTTCTCCTTAGCCCATCTTTTGTTTAAATGAAATGTTCTTTTCCTTTCTAAAATTACTGGCTTTGTATCCAGAAGCAGAATGAAGTGGTCCGAAGCTTCAGTGTCTATATGCGTACAAGTTATCCTTTCAAATCTCTCTATCCATTGTTTAGTACCTAGACCCCTATCAAGCCTTTGTTTGATCTCCCATCCAACTAACCAGTTGTTGCTTCATGTCCAAGGCTCACCTTTGAAACCTATATCAATCAGGTTATTTTCTTTGATCATATCTTTGAAGTCTCTGAATGTCCACTCTTCCCTGATCTGGCCATCTCATTTTTCATTGATAATCTATTTATCTCCCCATAATCTTTTCCTTCTGGCCAAAACTTTCCATTGCTCTTTTCTAACTCTTGTATCTGTGCTTGCGTAAATTCCAATACACCACCACTGGTTTTTATCTTCTTTATTCTCAATCAAAATCTCAATATGAAGGCTGAAGTTGCAACTGCCTTAACCAAATTTTCATCATACAAAAAAGCTATGAGTCCATCTAATTTTCCTGTGCACTCCACAATACAAGACTCATCAAAATTTAGTTTCCTTTTGACTTTTTCCATGAAATTCTTCCTATTGTTTGTTTCTGGTAACACCAAAATACTTGAGGAGTGGAGTTTATTTAACTCCTTAATCTGGGGAGTTGTTAAGGAGCTCCCTGCCCCTTGACAATTCCACACCCCAATCTTCAATGGACCTTTGGGGACTTTTGTAAGGAAGACCCCTTAACCTTGTCTTCTTCCATTTCTATCGATTGTATCTCAGCTCCTTTCTTTTGTTTTGTTCCAAATTCCAGCATCAAAACATCATCTTCTTTTCTGCTTACCCCCTTTCTTTTTCCACTAAATTTCATCACATATTGATCATTCTGAATTTCTCTAAGAGGTATTCTGTTTTTATCTTATATTTCTTCGATACCTTCTTACCTGTTTCTGATTATTCTCTCCATCTTGATGACTGTTCCCTTCCATTCTCTGCTCTTCTTCTAACTCCATTTCACTCTCCATCACCATTTTTTCAAGGGCCCTTGACTTGTCCTAGTTATTCACTTCGTTATTATCTTTTGGGTCATCCGTTATCACTATGGTCTTTTGGGCCTTATACTCTTTAGGCTCTTTTACCACATTTTCTGTTCCCTCCAGTATATTTCCAGACTTATTGGGTTTGTCTCCATCCACTTTTGGTGCTGTTTCTGAATTTGGCCTACCCCAATCTCTATCTTTCCCACTTAAATTCAAAATTTCCCTCCCCTTATTATCATTCTCTCAGCCATCATAGGTAGCTTTTTCTTTTATCTGTACAAACCTATCACATCGGTCAATTCTTTCCTTTATCAGAACCACTTGACTGGTACTTCCTTCTCATTGGAATTCATTACCCTTATTGGTATTTTTTTTCTTAAACATCTCAAAATAATCATGATTGACACCTAATTTTCCACTAATGAGACTCGGTTTGTTTCCTTTAGCCTTTAGCCATTCCTCAAATTGCTGGTTCATCTTTTTTCCTTATGTTTTTCCTCTATTGAAACATGAATTATCCCATGCCCTATAATTCCACAATTGTAGCAAAAATTTGGACAGCTTTCATACTTGAATCAGATCCATCTTTTGGTGTACTGAAACTTGACTGTTGTTCCCCTCGTCAACGGCTTTGTGATATCTATCTCCACCATCAATTTCATATGCTTGCCGTCTCCACTACCACTTTGGGGAATGATGATTTCGTGAACTCTGTTGAAAACTTATCTTATTTTGAAACCAGTTTCCTTTGTTATCCAATGAAGAGGGAGGTTTCATAGTTGAACCCACATTGTTGCAAAAGAAAAAGCATTTTGGTTATCTTCAATACCTTCTTGCCATGTCTTCAACAGTAACAATTGGTTATCAAGGATCCAAGGGCCCCCTGATAGCACTTTATCTCTATCCTCCTAATTCTCAAAAAGGAATTTGTATAAGTTTGTACCAATTTCTGCAACCGTCAGCTTTCTCACTCCACACCATGCATTTGAGACAAAATTCCTGACCCTATTATTGTTTGCTCTTTTTTCCCCAACAATCTTACCAATTAAGTTCATCTGACATTCTTTCAGACCCATGCCTAGATTTTCCAGAGCAATTTCCGCTTCCCCTTTTTCCTGGCTACTGAGATCAAATTTCTCCATAATATCTGCCAATTCATCCGCCATGGCTACTAATAGTGAAATTATTTAGGAATTCCTTTAATTACTAATAGATGAATTTTGACTCACCTACCAATTAAGATAGGAGGAGCAAAAAAGCAACAGAAATAGCTTTAGGAAGAAAAAAAAAAACAAAAATAAATACATAACCTACTTGGATAACTTCAAATTAGTTACTCATTATGTGCTCCATTTTTTAGGTAATAGATGAGATAAGGCCCACTAGTTATATCTAAAGCAACAAAACCCAGTACAAAGATTAGTGATATCACCGTCTTCCTCACTTAAAATACTTTTAAAATATTTTGACAGCTCTCATACAGAGAGGAAAGTTCTCACTTAGAGAGAGAAGCTCTCATTTAGAGAGAGATATCAATGTAACAACCTCTGACTTATTGTTGGATATAGCTAAGGATGAATATCGCTTTTCTGGCTGTTGTTAGAAGCACCATGCCGTCAACTGTTAAGATGCTTTTTATTTGCTAAATCTCTAGCCATTTGATTTATTTCTTAAGAACTCTTTGTTCATCACCTTCCTATGCTTTTACACCCTTTTCAATCAGACTGGCTTACAGAAAACAGGTTCTGGCATTTTTCTTCATTTGCTTGCTCTTTGGTGCTCTTTATTGGATAAATTGGTCTATATGCTTTTTCTTAAGTGTGCACTTATAAGTCCACTGTCAAGGGCCCAACTCTCAGTCCAAAGCCCACGATTTTACCTCACAATATTTCCCCTCGCCCGAGTCTGCCGCCCTTCCAGTCGAAGTATCACTGGTGCTATAATAAACCCTGTTCTTAAACCCTAAACCCTCTCTCAGAACCTCACTCTTGTCCCTCTTCAGTGCGTGTTAGTGTGTGAGAGGGAAAGGGAAAAAAGCAGTCTAATATCTGCTATTTTTACAGGTTTTAATCTATATATTTTGGAAGAGTTGCTGGAAATTGAAGCTATCAGTTGAAGAATGAAGAACAGGGTCACGAAGGAGAGAGCTTTAGCACAAAAGGGTAATAATAGGAACCAGAGATTATCGATAAATCAAGACCCATTTTTTGATACGGACGAGAAGGGGTCAAAACGGCGTCGTAAGATGGAAGAAGATGACGAAGATATTGAAAGCGATAGCGAGGAGGACGACGACAAGGGAGGAGAATTTGGGTTGGGAGAAAAACAGGAAGAAGGAGAAGAGGAGGAAAAGGAGACGGCGGGGGAATATAAGTTGAGGTTGTCCAAGGCTTTATTGAAGAGGTATGACGATATAGCCAAAAAACAAGAAGAAGATGAAGAAGCAGAATTGAGTGGTGATGAAGAGAAAGAGAGGGTTGAGAGAGAAGGCCAAAGGGATTCGCTGGTTGCTAAGATTTTGCAGCTGGAACAGTTGGAAGAGAGTGGGCGTGTCCGAAGAGCCATTGCTTCAAGGTATGGTCTGTTGCCCATTTTTTGTATATAATGGACTGATAAGAAAATAATTTTTTTTGGTTGATTTTTTTTTTTTTTTTGTACATGTTCTAGGATGAACTGCTCTTAGTTTGTGGAATGACATACATAATAATTGTTCTTAGTTAGTATAGTTATTGGAGGTATGGTTTTTGATTAGGTGTGAATATGGTTTTTGCTTTGGTGTTCTTAAATTCAGTTTGCATATGTTTGTTTGGTAATTGAAGTGCATTGTACTTTTAAACCTGAATATGGCAAAAGGTTTTAGTTTGTCCACTTTATTAGTGGTAAATTTGATTAAGCAGTAGAGGGGCCAAATTATTTATAGACTTAGGGAAAAATCACGCGTTCTGCTTTAGTTCATTTCCATCGCTCTTAAGTGAAAACCAACTGCATAATTAATGCTCATATGCCTTCTTCTGTTGTAAGAACAAGGACTGTTGATGTGCTTTTTTGTACGTGTACTTTCAGAATGCCGTGTGACTCCTGGAAGCTGCTTACGTTTAGATGTTTGAATGATGAAAAAATTACTATAAAGTAACAAATCTTTTGAAGATGATGAAGTTGTTTTTAATAATTATTTAGGGTGCAAAAACCAGAAACAGGTGATGGATTTCGATTCTTGGTAAAGCACCGGCAGTCTGTTACTGCTGTTGCTTTGTCTGAGGATGACTTAAGGGGATTTTCAGCTTCCAAGGATGGTAATATTCTGCATTGGGATGTAGATAGTGGGAAGACTGAAAAATATCCTTGGCCAAGTGATGAAGTACTGAAATCTCATGGTGCAAAGGACCCACAAGGTCGAGCTACTAAACATAGCAAACATGTTTTGTCAATAGCTGTCAGCTCTGATGGTCGGTACTTGGCAAGTGGAGGATTGGATCGCCATGTTCATTTGTGGGACATTCGTACTCGGCAGCATATTCAGGTATGAAAGGATAAATTATTTAATTCAGGAGTTAAGCAATTCAGATAACTTGAAATCGAGTTTTGTAATGTAACAAATATTGGTGACTGCTGGTAATATAAAGCTGTGCATGATGGAAAATTGTTCAGACATCCTTGAAGTACATGGCTTTTGTCTTGTTGTAAAGTATATGGGGAATTTATCATTGGTATCAATTTAAATATCCTTTACAGTAATCATCTCTAGAATAGCATGCATAGGTTCCTGTAATACTGTATGATAGGAGGATAATTCACCCTTTCGAGTGTTTTCACAAACTATACCAGCATAAATTATCTTGTGGCTAATGTTCAAAAAAATATATATCTATCTGTGTATGCATGTGAGTGGGTGTATGTGTATGAGTGTTATGTGTTTATATATATGCATGTGTGTATCTATCTATCTGTGTGCATGTGTTAATAATTTCTTACTGTTGCATGGGCAAAAAAGCATATAAACTTGTGCATTGATGGTGGTTCCAACCATGATATAAACTTTGCAGCACATTTCGTCCCCGTTCTTCTTTTCCTGTGTTCATTAACTTTTATGTCTCCAAAACTTCAAATGAAGCGTCGGACACAGATCCTGTGCCAATACTATTCTCGTGTCATGTCTGACACACATATGGCTGGGGAGAAGAAGAGTTCATGTAACATAGATTCGTGGTTTAAATTTCTCAATTGAGCGTATGCCTTTGAAGTTGTTTAATATTACTATGCTATACCCTCCCACCTGGTGGCACCTGTGATTTCTGCAACATTTGTGTACTTCTTATTGCCTTTCTGAGACTTTTCTGTAATATGATTTGCAGGCCTTTCCTGGCCACAAAGGGCCAGTGTCATGCTTGACATTCAGGCAAGGAACTTCAGAACTATTCTCTGGTTCGTTTGATCGGGCTGTCAAAATATGGAACGTGGAAGATAGAGCTTATATAAGCACACTATTTGGTCATCAGAGTGAAGTTGTAACAATTGACTGCCTAAGGATAGAACGGGTGCTGACAGTTGGGCGTGATCGGACCATGCATCTTTGGAAGGTATTAACTGGCCATGGAGAACACTTAACAAACTTGTTTGAGTTATTTGTTTGCTCAATTCTTAGAACTGGTTTTATTACTAAGCAGTTCCAAGTAATCATAGAGTAGGAAATGACCTGTATATAAAATGAAGAACATTTGCTTGCGGTAGGAGTGTATTGGTAACAATAGAAGTTTTTATTTGTTGGATAGTTGTAATGCCATGTTTTTTAACTCTGAAAGGTGTTGTGGTTGATAAATCATGACATAGGGTGAGGTTCCACAAGTTTTATGCCCCAGGAGTAATTTGTTGCTTCTTGTCACTGGGTACATTTTCTGATAGAGCTAGGCTATTAATCGTACTTCCCTTTGTTCTTATTTCTTTCTCTGTATGATATTTGTGAGGTTATTTTTGCGTAACTTTCAAATTTCAATCCATTTACACAGTGATAGCCATGTGGTAGAGTTTCTTCCTCTTTTGGGCTTTTAATCTTCAGTGCCATTAGGAGTACTCTAATCATGAGTAGGAAGGGTATAAAGCAATTATTTTGTAATTTTTAGCATATTTTCATATCATGTATAATTTATTTGAGGTATCTCTTGTATGGATAAAGGTCCTTTTTACTTAGAGATCCATGGAGGTTGTGTTTGAAGTTTTAAAAAGGAAAAAATACAAAAAAAAAAAAAAAAGACTTCGCTGCGGAAATTGACTGATTCCTCTCTGTATGAATTGCATTTCCTTATATGTTAATATGTTGCCAAGATTTGCTACAAGTTTGGTCCAGTTTAGACTTCAAAACTGATTACTAAAGTCTAATTCTATGTGAGTAATCAAATGGGAATTCAACAGGGATTTCCTTGTGAATGGAACAAAGAATGAATTTCTTTGCTGGTGGAAGGAAGAACCACAGAAATAAGTAAGATGTAATATTAAGACGTGGCCTTTCATCTTTCACCTTGATGTCCAATCTCTTTCCTTCTTTGCATGGGGTGGTTAGAAATGTGGTGATGTCAGCTAGATTCTTTCGAATGTTACGGGCAACAATTGTTTGATTTAATGCTGCAAATTAGATTCTTCCTTATGCCACCATACTTTGTTCTACAATGGTAGAACTAGGCCATGAAGAAGGACTTTATTGAGAAAAGTAGGAATATAAAATAAGACCGATAAGGTTGAGTGTCCTATTCTGATCTCAAATGGAACCAACTGCACTGCCCGCCATGAATTCCCCGATATTTACATAATCTTTTGGGATGGTAAATGACAATGACTGCAAATTGTGGATGTGTTGAAAGCTTAATGTGAAAACAATCACAGGACAGACAAATTGAAGTAAAAGGTGGTTCTTATTCCATATCGTTCTTTATTTTAAATATTTTTCTAGCTTTTGTTTCCTCATAAAGTCCCGTGATAGAACTTTCCCAAATTGGGCTATATTTTTATTGGAGCATAGTTCACTGAATAAAATTGCTGAAATCTAATTTCCAGATTTGTCATGCTCTCGTGTTTTTCTTTCTTTGTGGTTCCCTTGCTAGTGGTGCACCATCAGCTATGTTGGGTAGAAACAAAAATGGAAACCGAAAAAACCGGCCATTCTGAACCAAAAGTGAGGTTGATTGAACCAAGTTATGGAATTGTTTAGGTTAACAGAGCCTTATCTACAAAAGCATACAGTTCTGTGTATTAGTTCTAAAAATTGCAGTTGACTGGGTTCGGTCCATTTACATACATGTCTAAAGGCTAACATCCGTAAGTATGATGGAGTTGTATTAGGTCATTTCATGCTCAAATCTTAGGCAACTTAAATACCTAAATATCATACTTGATTTTTTGTTTCATTTTTTTTGGGTATATACAGTATTTTGTGTTTTTATGCTCCGATCATCATATATATTCTTGTTACTAATTAGAAAATTGTTTTCATATGTCTTAGATCTCAAGAAGGGAAGACAACACAAGTACTTTTCTTAATTGTGCTGCGAACTTGATTTGTAATTTACTTATTAAAAAAGTGGATGAAAAAGTTTTAATTCATAATTGTATTATAGATATTGCAAAGTATTCAGAATTATGCAAGTACATTTTTTAATTTGAACATGTATTTATGTTGTAATGTTCTATTGTATCCATTTTAGCAAATCAACTTAACATCAATTGTTCCTGTCACTTGTGATACTCAACCATCTTTAATTGGGTAACCGGCTAACTAGTTAATGAGGGTTGGATATGGTTAGCAAATAAGACAAACCGGTACCAATTCCAGTTATGGTATTGGGTGTATGGATTGGCTAACCAGTCCACACCCTCATCTGCTCTACTTGTCCAAAAACATAAAAAGAGAAGAAAGGGAAGCAAAATAGGTAGAAAAAGAGTAATTTTACATGATGCCGCACACATATATGCTTCCCTACTTGTATCTCTTGAGCTGAACCATGGCACGAAATTTTTATGAAGTTTATAATTTCAGGAGGCTGGATAGACTACTAGTAAAGAGGTTTCATTCAGTTGTGCTTCTATGTCTCTTGCTTTTCCGCTTGGATTTAAATTTGGTTAGAAGATTGATTACTTACTGCTGCTTTATATTCATGTTTTGGCTTATCTGTAAGATTCGTGCTTTTAAATCTCAAGAGGCCCGTCTTAATATGGGTCTTACTGTAAGTGATCTTGTAAGATTGTTTCCCCCCTTATTCTCATATTTTATTGTTTATTCTTCCACCAATCCTTTTTAAAGTATAATTTCCAAATGATGACTACTGCTGAGAATAAATATTTAACTTAAGTGTCAGTCTGTAAAAACTTTTAACTTTGCAAAAATTGCTTTGATTAAGTTTAAACCCCTTGGTCCGAGATTCCCAATAATCTGTGTGCACCGTATGGAAAAATAGGTTCCTGAGGAGACACAGTTGGTATTTCGGGCTCCTGCATCGTCCCTGGAGTGCTGCTGTTACATTAACAATCAAGAATTCTTGTCGGGATCTGATGATGGTAGTATTGAACATTGGAACATACTAAGAAAGAAACCTGTCCATATTGTTAAAAATGCTCATGCTTCAATTTCTTCAAGCAAGTTTGAACAGGAAAATGGTGGACTATCAAATGGCCACTTAGGTAAATTTGCAATCCATAGCTTGCAATCTGGGTGTAGCTTTTCTTTTGCTTATGTGTCTAAACTTGACCTTATTCTGAATTCTTTTTCCTTTGTTTTTGGTATCAGTTACTTTCAGTCTTTCTTATTGTGATGACTTGAAGGGATTGATATTTGCCTCTTCCTCGTGTGTGTATGCTTTGAAATATGAGATTTGATTATGTCCATTTTGTTGTAGCTTATCCTGCAGAAAATGGTGCTCAAGGGCCAGAGAACTTATCTCCCTCAGCTCGTTCTTGGATAAGTTCTGTGTGTGTATGTAGAAGCAGTGATCTAGCTGCATCAGGAGCTGGAAATGGAACAGTTCGCCTGTGGGCAATTCAAAGTGAATCTAAAGGAATCAGTCCTTTGTTTGAGCTTCCTGTGGTAAGCTTTACATATGGCAGATGGCTTTCTTATGGTGCTGTGACGTTACTTGGTGCTGCTTGGTAGTTTGTTTTCTGACTGATATGTAACTGTTGTGTTCTATGTTTCACTAAAAAGTTAGATATCAAGTGCGTAAGATCCACTTTGTAACAATTCCTTTGGATACTTGCATTAGTTGCAGATGCCAATTTTTCCTTGAAATGGAATTGATTGGCTGCTCAGCCTTACACCTTTGATCTTACTTCTCATGAATTTAATGACCTTTTCTTTTTTGCTTTAAATAAGTGGATTCTAGCTTCCATTTTTTGTTTTCCCTCGAATCTTAAAATTGGTGCTCTTTTTGGTTCTTTGTGTATATTTTGGGCTTATTTGAAGCTGTGAAGTGCTCTTAAAAATGCCCTTGTAGGTATTTTGAAAGTTTTTAAGCCAAAACACTTTTGGTTTTTTTAAACAACTCTTTCCAGGAATGACCATCTTTATTTAATGAGAGCTGAAGCAAACAAGACGGCCATATAGGAGGATTGAAGTTTTGAGACTCTGAAGCAGCTTGATGTCTTGCATTTTGGTTTTACGTGTCCTTGTTTGATCATTCCATTCTCTATTCCTTCTGGTCTTGGGCTGAAATTTTTAGTTGCTTGCATAAACCTACCTACCTTTGCATCTTTACAGTATTTGAATATCTCTATATAAAAGCAGCCATTCCTATTGTCTGTCCAATCTTCCTAGCCTCGTATGCTTGTGACCCCTAACAGCTTGGTTTTGAAGGAACCTTATTCCTTGTCTCAAAAAATGACTAGATAAAATAAAAAATCAATGGCACTCAGAGAACTGCTTCCTTTCATATTCCTGAAACTGTCCAAGCCATCTTCCATGCTTGTCTTCACAAATCATTCTTATTTATCTCTAACTGGCAAAATAAGTATTCCAGCTTTTGAGTTTCTTACTGTTCACCTTGTCTTTGATGCTTCCAATTTGGAATACTCATTTTTTATTGGAATTAACTATAATTATATATATATATTTTTTGTAAGCTGCATTTTTATTGAGCTTTTATTGCAATTTCGTCCTTACAAATGGAGGGAATCCCTCAGCTACTACAAGATTTTACAGTTTGATACTCTACTATACTGTTACATTTAGTTCTATACACAATTCAACAATTCTCAGCTGTTTTTCTACATCTTTCCAGCTACTAATTACTCCTCTAATATCCCTTAGTGTTCTTGTTATCACCTCCTCAGTATTCATTGGCTTGTTCTGGAATATCCTTAGATTTCTGCTTCTCCGTATATTGTAGACAGTGGCAGCTAGTGCTGTTCTCCTTACCTTCTTGATGAAAATGGCCCCCAGGCAGTGTTGCATTTGCCATTTTATCTCCTCGTCCCATGCAAATTCTTATAATTCTTTGCAAAAGACCATGTTTTCAACGGAAAAAGGAAAACAGAGTTAACTCACACTGTTTACAGCACTTTAAATCTGATTTCAATATTTCATTGAGTAAATAGATAATCCTTAGATGTCAAATGTGTCTTTCAGGTCTTGAAATGTAAAGCATGTATACTTCCTCATTTTCTTGGCTTCAGTTGGACAAAATATTTAACTTAGAGTGCAAACTCCCAATAATATAGAATTATAGAACGATCATGTACATAAAACAAGGAAGATTGATTAAAAAGCAATAATACAACATCAATAAGATAAATTAAAAACAATAATACAATATCAAACCATTCTGCATATCAGACATTTACTTTGTACCCTTTCCCATACCTGTTTGAGTAAGGACATAGGAAGAATAGGTGGTTTTTGCTCTGTTAGCCTTGCATAATTTACATACTTGATTCACTTCCATTACCCATTTCTCCAGTCTGTCTTTTGTAGTTAATCTAAATATGAGCTTTGCCCCAAACAAGCTTATACCTACGTACATCATTTCCAGCTCCATTCAAGTGCTTCATGGCTGATTTAGCAGAGCATCCAGTTTCACTTTTTACCCATACTATTTTGTCTTCTTCCCCATTGTTTGGTAGGAAATCTGCAGGAGTATTCTTACTAAGTCCAGAGCTTCACCTCTCAGCTTCTGTCCTGTTGGCCATTCCCATTTTCCTTGTCTGATTATGGATGCCACCTTTGCCTGCTTGCAGCTTCCAAATAGTTTCAATATTTGCACTGAGTAGATTTGTAACAGAGGACCTTTTGGATGCCATCTGTCATACTATAAGAAAGTATTCAGTCTATTTCCAACAATTTTCATTATACACTGTTGTGCAATAGGCCTTCATTTTAGTATCTTGCTCCAATTCCATGAGTTATCTGCTGCACTCTTCACAGACCATGAACTCCTCCATTTAAGCAAGAACATTTGAACCCATTTGACCTATAGTGAGTCTTTTTTGTGAAATACTTCCCATATGTGCCTAAGCATTAGAGCTTTATTCCACTGTTTCAGATTTTTCAGTCCCAGTCCCTCCTTCTTTATAGGTTTACATACCTCCTATCCTACTTACTTTTGTTTTTGAGTGCTTTAGTTCTGATCCCTGACCACAGGAATGCATTAAAGTGTGCTTTCTATCTTCTGAATCACTCCCTTTGGTATCACAAATATGCTGCCCCAATACACAAAAAGGCTGTTCAACACTGATTTTATTAGATGTTAATCTTCCTGCATATGTTAGCTTTTTCCCTGCCCAACTCCTTATTCTTTTTAATATCTTCTCTACCATTGGCTGACAGTCTTGTAAGCTCAGTTTGGTTGATATCAGAGGGCACTCCCAAGTACTTTACTGGCAGTTTTCCCGATGGCATTCCTATCTCCTTGCTGAAGTTCTACACTCTGCTCTTCAGAAATTCCAGCTGCAAAGAACTCAGCATTTTCGTGAGATTTGGTTTTAGTCCTGATAGCCAAGAGAACTCTTCCAGTGTTGCTTTGAATGGTCTAGCATTGACTTCTTTGTTGCAGCAGCCATTATGAAAAGATCATCAGCAAAAGCAACATGCGACAGATTCAATTCTTCACATCTTGGGTGGTAATCAAACCCATTTTCTTCTATGTTCTTGTCAAGTAATTGAGAAAACACCTCCATGACAAGCAGGAACCAGTAAGGAGAAATGGGATCTCCTTGCCTTAGGCCCCTCTCACTTTTAAAATATCCAACCAATGCACCATTCATATTTAAGGAGAACCTTGCAGTGGTTACACACTTCTTTATCCATTCCACAAATAATTGAGGGAAATCCATCACTTCCATCACAGCAAATCAGAAATCCCATCTTACTGCGTCATAAGCCTTCATGATATCTACTTTGATTGCACATCTAGGCTTTCCCCCTTTTCTGTGATAATTTCTCACCAACTCATGCATCAATTGTACATTGTCTGATATGCTTCTATTTTTCAAGAAAGCATTTGTCTCAAAGAGATAAGTTTCTCCAGTGTACACTTCAATCTTTCTGTCAGAATTTTTGAATAGCATTTGTATGCAATATTACAACATGCTATAGGGCCTGTATTCTTTCATTGCTACTGGATTTGCCACTTTTGGCACTAATGGAATAATAGTGCTATTGAAGCTTGGCGAGAAGTTTTCGGTCTTAAAGCAATGTCTTATTGCTTCAATCAAATCTGTCTTGATGGTTTCCCAGTTCTTCTTGTAAAACTCTACCGTGTATCCATCTGGACCTGGACCAGTCCCCTCTTTCATGCTGAACAGGGGGTTTTTTATTTCTTCTTCATTTATCTCTTTCATCAGTTCTTTTTTCTGCTCTACTGTTATCTTCTTCTTCACTATTGATTCCAGTTTTGATTTCATCTCCTTGGTAAATACTTCTATTTCAGAAAGCAGCTTCTGATGGTAATCAACTGCTTCTTTTTTGACATCCTCATATTCAGTTAGTTTAACCCCTTCAGCTGTTTTTAGGGTAAGGATCTTATTCTTAGCATGGTGAGCCTTCATCTTTCTGTGAAAAAATGTAGTATTGCATCTCCCTGTTTCAACTATTTGACTCTTGATTTCTCTTTATAGAATCTTTCCTCCCATTGTAGTAGCTCAGCATAATTCATCAATGCCTCTTGCTCCATTTGTTGTATATTTCTACCAACAGGATTATTCTGGATTTTCCTCTGATTTCCCCAGCTGTTCCCTAGCTTTCATTGTTCTCAGTGAAATATTGCTGAAATATTTTAGGTTTAGCTCTCTCATCTCCTTCTTGAACATTCGAAGTTTGCCATATAGCTTATTCATTGGATTTCCTCTATCTTCGCTTTCCCATACTTTTGCCATTATCTCCTTGAGTTTACCATGATTCATCCAGCTTTTCTCGAACTTAATGGGCTTGGGGCCAGCATTAAACTCCTCTTTAATGTGAACAAAGATTGGAGCATGATCAGATATTATAGGATCCAGAAATTCCACTTCCACGTCGTGATAGTTGTTGAACCATTCTTCAGAGCACATTACTCTATCCAGTTTGCAAAATATTCTTTCTTCCTCTTCCCTTTTGTTGCTCCAGGTCAGATGATACCCTTTTGAAGGATGGTCATCTATGTCTATTTCTTCAATACATTCTCTGAATTCTGTCATGACAGCCATATCAACACCATCCCCTCCTACTTTTTCTGAACAGCTCCTTTTCACATTGAAATCACTACAAACGGCCATGGGGTATTACCAATGAGCTGCTTAATTTTCTTCATCTGGTGCCAAAGCTTTGTTCGTATGCTGGCTTCATTTGCTCCATGAACTACAGTTAGGCAGAATTTTTTCCTCCATTGCTTATTTTCCACATAGCAACTGACAGCCTGTGGGTGTATTTTGATGCTCTCTACATTTACATTTGATGGATCCCAACAACACCATATTCTACCAGCTTTGAATGGTGTTGTGTTATGTAAGAACTCCCAGTTTGGGCACATGTTAACTATAATTATATTGTTCCTTTACACGTGGAGGATTTCAGGAAATGATGCTCCATGATGTGTTCTGTGTTGTTTCTCTGTCTTTTATTTCTTTTTCTCTCCTCATTGAACATGTTCCTTTGATATCACACCTTTCTTGAGAAGTTTACTACATATTTATTCATTTTTTTTGTTTTGACTAGAGAAATGTTTTAGTCAGGGATGCTATAGCTTAAGACTTTCCCCTGCACGTAACACATACACAGATAAAAAGACATCTTTCTTCATGGTGTTCATTTTTGGTAATGTCTGAAAAATTTTGGAAAAAAGGAAATGGATAATGGGGAGTTCAAAGGTCTTAAGCCATGGTAAAACATTCCCCCCCCCCCCCCCCCCCCCGGGCGGTGGAAAGACAATGTATCTTGTATAATCTTTGTATTGCCTAAACTTTTTGGAATGTAAATAATATCAATTTTTTTCTGAAAGCTGAATGATACCAAGTTGACATTTTGTTGTTTCTAAAGCTATGTGCTGTTGTTGTAGGTTGGGTTTGTAAATTCTCTAGCTTTTGCCAAATCTGGACGTTTTCTGGTTGCTGGTGTTGGACAGGTTGGTTTTTTGACCATCTTTCCAACTATTATCTTGTTATGACAGTGTAATACTGCCATTAGCATTTGTTATTTTCACTTTTTGTTTCAAATTTGGCTCCGTCATTTATGGAATTGTCTTTGAGCAGTACAAGTGGCTGTTTCAAGTAATCAGATAGCTAATCTGATGTAGGGCATGCTTGGTATCCTGCTATGAGTTTAAAGCCAAAAAATGATAAATCAATGAAGTTTGTGGATGAGAGGAAAAAAGCTCAATCTCTCACTCAAATAGCTAGGGTAGCTATTTGAACAAACGGTGTCATAAATGATCAAGCGTTTGTTAGTAATGGCAACAAAAATATGTTAAAGATGATTCATAAATCATTTTGAAGGGAGAAACAATAAAACTGAGGTACACATGTTGAAACCAGAAACGGATATAATTTTACTTGATTCTTTAATTTTTTTCGTTTTTAATATATTTGAATTATCAAGTTGCTTTTGCGTGGCTTCTTGGTGCCAAAAGTATAAAATTCTTCACCTATATGGAACAGATGGAGATATTTTCCTTTGAGATTTTAAACTAAGGGAAAAAGAAGATAATATTATATTTTTCTGTCATTTATTTTCTGCTCATAAGAAATAGTTTTACTCCCTATGTATTCCCAGAGAATAGTTTGAATATAAAAGGCTGTATGTGCATCTTGGAAATCCTCCCTGTTGCTGTCTCTTCTCCACAGCAATGCTTAGGTGTGTGGTGGTGGTGGTATGTGTGTAAAGCTTACCAAATTCAAAAAAAGGCTGGGATGTCTTCCAAATTCTTCTCCTCTTTTTCCTAGGACGAGTGCAATAGCTTCACTCAAGTCATACACATTAATCATTGGTGCATAACCCTCTGTTTTAATTGAAAATCTGACAAAGTACTAAGTTGTAAGTCTTTATATTAAAAGAAAAAAAATGTTGCCTGGCTTTAGTTTCCAAATCCTTTACACACACACACACACACACACACAAGTAATACACGCACACGCGTGCATGCACACACAGAGAGACATACATGCATACATACATACTTACATATTGGTCTGTAGTTTTGCAAAAAATCAGCAGTTCTTGATTTCCTGCATATGAGCATCCCATTAACTATTGCTGATTAGCAGAAAAGGTTGCTGCTGTAATTAGGAATCAAAATTCTGGACTAGATTGATGTGTTAATGTGCACCTCTAACTTTATGCAACATAGAGTTTTGTTTCTGCTTAAAGGTGTTTGGAAAAAGCATACTTGGTTATCTAGATGAGGCAAGATATGTGAAGCCACTTTGTTATAAAATTTTCCTTTTAGCGTGTACAAGACAATTTCCAAAGTAGAATTAGTTGTGTATTTTGCCCCAGAAGCAATTCTGTGTCACTATCCTGATTTGCCCCCCTGTGGACGAGTCAGCCTAAATGTCATTTGGATAATCATTTCTTTCGCTATTCTCTACATTTAAGTTTCTCTTTCTTTGTAAGCACAAAAACCCAGTAACTGAAATTTGTTTGTAGCACACTGATCCCCTTAAGTCTTGGGCTTGGTTTCTGAACTGGGATTCGTACCCTGGGTTTGTTAGGCAGATGCAGTGGAGGATCACCATGATCGTCGTCCTACTGCAAAAGTTACGTTGTTATTTAAAACGTGGAAATTGTTGTGGTGTCAACAATTCTTTGGGAATAAAAAGAAATTTAAGATAATGCTGTAAGCTCAAAGAATAACCTATGATTTTTCATGGGATTGGGATCAATGCAAATGTAACCTTCGTGCCACAGCCTAAAATCAGAAAATCAATCATTCTTTAACCTCATGTTTTCTTTTTGTAATTATTGCTTTGCTTCTCCAATAAGCTACTGCTTACTTGTGGATGACTTGGAATTTTTTTTTTTTTTTTTTAGATTTGATTAACATGGTACCATCTTTTGTGTAAGCAAAATGACTGGAAACTGACTTAATTTCAATTGCAAATCTTTGAACAGTTGTCATAACCTCATTTTAGTATGTTTTCTCATTGTAAATGTTTAATGGCTCTGCCTTTGTTATGACATTGAAGCATATGTATCTTGCAGGAACCTCGATTGGGAAGATGGGATCATATTCCCGTTGCTCGGAATGGTGTCGCTTTGCATTCATTGCGACTTTCATGAGAAAAGTGAGAAACATTGTAATATTCGCAATTTTGAACTAAAGAATATGATATCTAGTCATTTCCATGTTTAAATGGTTATGCAATGATGAGCATTTTTTGTAGTAGCCATTACATTTTTCACTATTATTTCAACCTCACAACTCAAAACAGAACTGGCACAAGCAAAAAAATTATGTTTAGTTATTTTGTGACGAAGGAAAGAGGAAATTCACGGAAGATCATGGTTGATCCTACACTGGCATGACATACACGATAAATTATAGAGTTAAATACAACAATGATAACCGGCAGAATGAGTGTCTAAAATTTAAATATTGGCTTGCATAGTCACATTGTGGGTGGATGATGACTAGCAGGATGAGCCTCTTTTAAAAGTGAATATTCACTTGCCTGAATAACGTTTTAGTGAGGATATTAACACTTCACCTTTTGTTATTGGTTGTTCAATTGCTTCATATTTTGTAGTAATCGATAGTGATATTAGCACATCATTTTTTATGATTGAATCACATCATTTTTTATTATTGATTCTCCACTTACTTTATGTATTGCAGTAAAATTTACAAAAAAAAAAAAATGTATTGGCAACAAAAAATAGTGTGGCAAAACATTTTTGCCATTGTGAAATAAAGGTGGACCTTTTGTTGCTTACACGGGGATGTTTTAATAAACATGCTATTAATAACCAAAGTATGTCTGTCTGCATGCAATGCATGAGATTTATTGACTTGCTTTTAAGGGTTATAAACTATAAGATTGGTCGTGAAAGGAGGTTAAAAGTGGGGGCTGGGGTGGGGGGTATAAGAGAGCAGGAACAGTGTTTGTAATTGCAGAAGCAACGACAAAGGCTGATTGATGGTTGAGATAGTGCTAGGTTTGGGTTGTTCTTGGCCATGTAATCTAATTCAAAATTTTCTTTAATTCAAGTTTGTGTTGTGTAAATTGAGTTAAATTTGAAGTAGTTTGATCTGTGATATTGATTGTACTCTACAGTTACAATTGCACTGGACATAACTACAGAAAATCTTGTTCTGAGATAATGGGAACTTTAACAATTTTCCTTGTGGGGGGAATTTTCTGTTTCTTTTTATGGGGTTTCGCGCGGGTTCTCGGGGGAGGGAGGAAGGGAGAGGAGGGGATGAGTGTCGTCAATACTTTCAAGTTCGAACATAATTTTAAAATGTCTTCAAACTGGATGGTCGGACTCGTTTGTGTTTTTATTATAGTGAGGGCCTCAAATTTTATGAGTTAAAAAAATGATGGTTTGGCGCACATCCCTCGAGGTTTCTCATAGTTGCAGGAAGCTCAACTCTAACTTGGATAATTACGCTTCTCTTGATTATCTAAAAAGACAGCAATACTTTCTCAACCATAGGCTCCGTTTGGATATGATTTTTTAGGAGAATTATTCAGAATAATTCTTTGAGTGATTTTTGTTGACTTTTTGAAAAGATAGAAAAGTATTTGAATTTTAAATTTTTTTTAAAAAACTTGTTTGGATAGTGAATAATTATTTTGAAAAAGACTATAATATTTTCTCGACAATAATTTTTTTTTTATCTTTAATATAAAAGAAAAATAGCAACCAAACTTCATTAATTCATCTTGCTATTGTTTTTTATCTTTAATATAAAAGAAAAATAGCAACCAAACTTCATTAATTCATCTTTTGCAAAGTGCAAACTTAGAAAATTCTTAAATGCATTCGATTTACGATCTCACTTGTGAATCTTGTGATATAAAATAAAATTACATAAATATTTTTA